>JADMLD010000723.1:1200000-1735971 GCA_017589585.1 Phylloscopus whistleri
GTTACACCTGGGTGATCCCAATGATTTCACTGGACTTACACAGAGCTGTAATTGTCTGGAATTTAGTAAAAGATGCTCAGAAAAGAACAAAATCCAGGAGTCCTCTCTAAGGTCTTACACTGCTAGCAACAAAAATAAGCTACAAAATTATATTTCCAATCACAAAATCCAGAAATTAATCTCTAAGTATGCCTGGGAAGCTTCAAATAAGTAATTGCCATTTTTACAACTGCACATTTCTTAGTAGGTTTCTACTTTAATTTCTACTTCAGTACAAAAGCTTTATGTAAAAGCTGCACTGTACAAATGAGCATCTAGAAATAGGACTTGTGGTATCAAATACAGCTCTTTTGTATTTGTGTGACACCTAAAGCACTGCCTTTGCACTGCAGGCTCAAGACAAGGCATGAAACAAGCTGCTTCTGAAATAAGGGGTCCCTATATAATTTTACTTTGGCCTTGAAAAAGTTTAAGACAAGGAGAAAAGGATCCTTCAGAATCATTTGGAAATTATGAGTTTTAAAAGCCTGCAGAATGGGCAGTTTTGGAAAACAATCAGTTCCAGGGTGATAACACAAAAAGAGGCACAATCAAGGACCATCAGCATTTCTGGGATCTTGCAGTGGCCACAGTGGTCACTACAATTAAGAAACTTTGGCCCAGTTCATAGAATTCTTTCAGCCTGTATTTGGGACTCAAACTTTTTGAAGGCTTGTATTAGTCCTCAGACTTCCGTGAGGAAAGAAAAAACTGCTGCCATGCTGAGTATCTGGAATACCTGTGTCTATCCCTGTCTGAATCTAGAAGTTCTACTTTCACACTCCCACAGAAGCAAAAGAAAGCACTTTTGGTCTAAAACCCATTAAAAGCGAGAATTTCATTTTCTATTCCTCTCACTCAAGCAGCAATGGCATTTTAACAGTAAATATGGTTGTGTTTTGTGAGCAGAGTTCTGTCTCAGGACTGAACATGGAAAACAACCTTCCAAGACCCATTTGGAGACAGACAAAGAACTGCAAAACCTTTAATGAAAAATTTTTGCTGTCTTTGAAACATGCAGAGTAGCACAGACACAGCATTAGCTTTCAGTGGAGCTTAGTGGACACGCTCTAAATCTAAATTGTGGAAGCAATGCAGAATAGAGAGCTGTGAGAAGTGTGTGCAAGGCTCAGTACTGGGATCATGGAAATTAATGGATTTAAAGTCTAAGCAATGTTATTTTTAACCTTTTTTTAACCTATTTAATGTTATTAATTAGTCTCCTTTGTAACCACATAACTTCCTTGAGATGATTTTTGATATAAGGATAATGTGATTTACCTATTTTTTTTTTTAACCTCTAATGACAGCTTGAGCATTTCTGTGATGAACAGTCAGTTGCAAGCCTTATTAGGTCATTCCAATTGCCAAATACCTTAGCTGTTGAAAATGTGTGGCTTATTTCCAAGCTGAATTTGCCTATCTGCATCCTCCAGCCTCGGCATTTAGCTGCAAATTTGTCAGTTAAGAGCATTTACTGGCAGACTTTTGGGGTTTGGCTGTAGGTTCTTCTGAACTGTGATCAGGCCACCTCTTGGCTTTTAAGCTGGCTGAGACTACTCCCTAAGAATGGGAATGACCAGCCAAGCCCACAGCTGTGTTTCTTCTCCTGTAATGGGGTTGGAAGTAAACCTCCCATAGGCCACAGCCCTGACATGGGCAACTGACTTGGCCCTCCACATAACAGGGCACATGAAAGTGTGTGACAGTGGCCAAGTCTCTGTGCCTCAGGAGACTCACAGCCCTCCCACAGGACCAGAAATACCTCATGTGCTGGGTGAGGGCTGTGCTTCCAGCCGTGGAGCCTGGCAGGAAAGAGGTTACCAGCCTCATCTCTGTCAGTGGAGGTGCTGGCAGAATGGAGGGAAGAATCCATTAATCCAAGTGCTTTCTACTCTTTATGAGTCTTAACACTACATTCTGAAATTCCTAATGAAAAATAAAAAGTCCCAGAGAAGATGAGACTGCCCTAACCCTGGAAGTGTCCAAGACCAAGTTTTTGGATGGCACTTCAAGAACCTGGGATAGTGGAAGGTGTCCCTGCCCAGGGCAGGGGCTTGGAACTGGATGGTCTTTAAGGTGCCTTCCAACCCATGATTCTATGACATTTGCACAGCATTTGACACACACACATATATATACACACATTAAATATATGTAAATGTATGTCACATGCATGCAACAAGTACCTTGATAAAAACTAGCCACTTGCAGTAGATTTGTGGAAATATTTCAAGCTGTTTCCTTCACACAGTAATAATGACAAAGGCTGGAGGTCTGCTCTCACTGTAATTTAAATCTGTAAAGCTAGACTTGGTTAAATTAATATGCTATAGTTTACTCAGGAATAAAAATGGTTCCTTTGCTGCAGTCAAACCTCTTTTGACACTGGCACTCAATGCATTGTGGCATATTGCAATCTTTATGGTGTAAGTGGCATTGAGGTGCTTAGACTTTATATCGCTGTTTAATATCAAGTGCTTGATATTTACATATGGTTCAAGTGAAAACTGGCAGCACTTAGTCTTTTACAATGACAGTTTAACATATGGCTTTACAAGTATGAATTATTTATGTCAACTTGAAGCCATTCAGAGTATTACCAGGAAAACACTGTAATTTGCACAAACAATAGGGTTACATCTGTAGTAATAAATATTCATTGTTTGTCATTGCTCTTTGTAGATGGTTAATAAATCATAATGAGCCTGATCCTGAGAAGGCAAAGGGCCAGCTGTACAAATACATCTGGTGGGATTTCCAAAGCCCCTGACTGACAGTGGTACCCAGGCCTGCCATCTTAGAGAAGGTGCTACTGGAATGTTACAAATTCAGCTCTTGTCACCTGCTCAGCTTTTGTTTTTTAGTGTAACTCCTGAAAAGTCTCAAAGAATATAATGAAATACCACATATGGCTTTAAAATACTCTTAAATAAATACAGTCAAGCATAAGACAGATTTTGAGCCAGACATGTGCTGACTTTACTTTGCATGATTAAATCAATTTAATCGGCTTTGATATTGACGGGACATGGAACTATCAGGGAAAACAAAGTGAGTTTCAAAGACTGACTTTAGAAAAAAAAAATGGATTTCACTGTTTTGAAATTCACTGGATTTCTAACCTTCACTTTGTACCCTGAAATCCAGAGCACCACTATTGTAATAGTCAATCTGGTTTCACACTTTCTCATGTAAACTGTGAACATCTAATGGAGAAGTTAATGGAATAATAAACAGAAGCCATTTCAAAACAATTTATCAAGCATAACTTTTGAAAAAAATCACCTTTTAGTAGTTTCCATAATTCAGCATCATTTAAATTACTGGCAGTGATTTTATTTAAGGGTTTCTCTCTGTAAATTATTTTAAGCATAGGACTAACAGTTCTATGTGAGTCTGTTGGTTACACAATCAGTTCCCAACTACTTGTGGTATCTCTCCGTAAAATATAAAAATGTGCAAAATTCTGTTATCTTTTGTAACTTCAAGTGTGTTTGTCACAGGTAGATAACAATTTATCTGAACTTTATCTTTAAAATCACTTGTTTAATCTCATTATACCCTTCCATATTAGCAATTTGGGCCCAGTGTAACTAAGGCACTTCGCAATTGTGCAATTTGCAAAGCACAAATTACAGTTCTCTGAATTAAATTCAACTGAGCTTATGATTTCAGTTCTGGAAGAGATGCATTTAGTGCTAGACTGAGGAAATATGTCCTTTCTGTGTTCCTTTGGAGCTTTTCTGGCCTAATTCTATGTTGCTGTCCTAGCTGGAAGAATCTGGACTGAACATCTCACTGCTGTGAAATCATCACAGAACTCCTTGTGAAGTAAAATCTCACTCTAAGACTTTGGCATTGCACACTTAAAACATGATTCTCCATTGTCCTACGCCATGTGAAGCCACTTATCCCCACACAAAGCGTGAGACAAAGACATGCAACACATTATCGGCTTCCTTGGGTTGCAATTTCAAATTTAGCTTACACAAACTGTGAATGATCACACCAGCACCAGAGGAGAGCACAGTGGTGTAAATTCTAGCAGCGTTTTTAAGCTGGTAATGAAAAGCTTGAGGAATAGAGAAAGGATTAAAAGGGGGATGTGGCTATGCGAAATTCCTCCCCTGGCTCCAGAGCATATATTACCAGCTGTAAAGTATTAATTAAGTTTTTATTCTAACATTTGAATTTGCTATAAAATTTGAAACACAGTTGCAGAACACAATCTACAGAGGCAAACCTTTGCCAATAATAGAGAGATGACGTGCAGAAAAGAGTTCTGGATAAACAACAAATGGAAGACTGGAAGGATGGGAAAGGATACAAGAGCAAGGGGCCTCCAGGTCTATCCATTTTGCTCCAAAAAAGACACATTTTGGAGTTACAAGAGTCCTGCCCCTTCTTTCTCTGTCATTGTCACTGCCCCTTGCTCTGATCCCATGTCCAGGGAAAATATTTTGTTTGGCTAATCATGGAGAAAGTCTATGGCAAGTAGAAGTCCATGACAAGCATCCCTGTACCTTCACATACACCTAGTCTCCCCCCAGAACCCAATAAAAGTGGGGGAGTATGGAACAGTAACTAAGAGGTGTCAATAAAACAAGGGAAGGCAAACTCCGGAATGGAGTTGGAAGAGTAATGAAATACATACATTTTGGTATTATGTACATTATCTTTAGACATATATACACACACACACATTTCTGATGGTATCAAATTGACAGTGGTTTCCTCATGAATCACAGAATCAATCAGGTTGGAAAAGAACCCTGAGATCAGCGAGTACAAGCTTTGACCAAACACCATCTTGTCAACAAAATCAGAGCAATGAGTGCCACATTCAGTCTTTCCTTAAACACTTTTAGGGATGGGGATTCCACTGCCTCTCTGGGCAGCCCCTTCCAATGTCTAATCACCCTCTATGTGAAGAAATTCTCCCTGATGTCCAACCTGAACTTCCCCTGGTCCATAGCAATCTAATTGCAAGTCCTTTCTAATTTCCAAACAGAGACATAGTAACTACACATACATTGGGCTGAATTAGGTGATATTAATTTCAGTTGTATATATGTGCTAAAACTGTGTAAGAAACACACAAAGATCTCCAGGAGGCTACTTCCTACCAGCATCCCACATAATTTCCCCCTTTTTTTTTTCTTTCTGAAGAAACAGTTGTGTTGGCAGTTGGCAGTAAAATGCAGATCTATTGAAAGATGCTTTGAAAAGCCTCATTTGGATTTATTACAAAGCAAGTTGGCAAAATGGGAAACAGTAGGCTTCACATTTAAATATCTTAAAAATGTTTCTCTGTGTCTTTCTTATGATTAAAAAAAAAAAAAGATGGAGTAGGTCTATCAACAAAAGAAATGCCTGTAATCCCAAACCAAGTAAGTGGTGAAAGTAGTGGAAACGTGTACATGAAACTGTGAGGTGATCTCTAGTCAGAGATCACAGTTTACCTTACATTTAACATGGCAACAACTCTCCAGGCCATGTCAATTGGGTTTGCAGAGAATACTAAATTACGACACATTGTGAATAGTGAAGGGAGCAGAGATTAAATACCAGGCTGTTGAAAAAGCAGAACTATAAGCATGAAATAGAATGAGATTGAAGAAGGACAAATTAAGGCTGATCCAACAAGGAGTACAATCCAAAACAGCAACGCTCAGCAAAGTAAAAAGCAATATCAAATATTCTTGTAGAGCAGTGAGTTACTGTGTGAAAATCAGATCTGGGGAGGATAGAGAAGGTTGCAATTTATACTTGGATCATCCTCAGAGGTAGTGAAGAGATGAATGTTTTAAAGCATGCACAGCCTGCATGGGTATAAATTCTCTGTGTATGATATGGAGTGAATTGGGGAATGGTATGCACAAAATCAGCCTTCTAATACACACAAAATTCCAAAAACTCTGCATTCACCTCTAGCAAGGGATGAGCTCGTATTTCTCCCAGTTGTTTATACGTGGGAGAGAGCAAGTACACTATGGGCACATATATCCCACTGGATGAGCACAGACCTGAGCTGACCATACCCGGGCTGTTTCTAGAATTACAGAAAAGATCACCAAGATGCTTGGATATGAGGAGAATGTGCTGAGAGGATCTCTGGGAGAAGCCATGAGTCAAACAGGGTGATTTGTGATTCTCTACCTCCCCCCAGAGACTTGCTCCAAGTCCTCATACCAAGCTAAAGAATTTCTGAATTTCTGGTGTTGCCACAGAAAACAGAATCTTGCATTTAAACCCCCTGTTGCACTCAAATTTCAGCAAAAGTTAAGAAAGAAAGAAGTTTTTTGCCAGAAAACAGCTTACAGTGTAGAGTCCTCAATACAGTATTTCCTCAAAGTTCCCAAAGATATGCAGATGGATCCTTTCATTTGCTATAGTTACTTGCACTCAACTGCTGGCATAATTTTAAGGTTGACTCTATCCAAGGGAGAATTGCAGGGGTTTGTTGGATGTCCTCTGTTGGCACAAATCTGATCTATAGGTTCCTATTACCTAGAATGGCCTGGATCGGAAGAGACCTTAAAATTCGTCCACCCCCTGCAAAGAACAGGAACACCTTCCACTATCCCAGGTTGCTCAGAGCCCCATCCAACCTGTCCTGGAACACTTCCAGGGATGGGGCAGCCACAGCTTCTCTGGGCAACCTGTGCCAGGGCCTCACCACCCTCACAGGGAACAACTTCTTCCTGATATCCCATCTAAACCTGCTCTATGTCAGTGTGAAGCCATTGCCGCTTGTCTTGTAGCTCCAAGCCCTCATAGTTTACTCATGTAGTAAAGTCACTCTCTGAACTTCCCATCAGCCATGACTAAATGGGAGGAAAGGCAATGCCAAGACAGAGAGTACTTTTGTAGGGACCTCCCACTCATGTTTATTCTACATGAATGACCTCTTTCAAAAAGGAAAAGACATGCTTGCTTTTCACACTTGATAGAACATGGTCACTGATACAGCTGCAGAGACAAGGGATGGAGGAAGCAAGATCTTCGGAATCTAGAAATGCTGAGGAAATCTTTGTTACTTGCACTTTGAAATCAAGGCCATCTGTTTTTCTATAAATCTTTGGTTTAGTTTGACAGTTCTTGTGGATTTGTTGAGGGATTCATTTATCCACATTCTATAACTTGGGTAATAGAGAAAGGCAGGTCATGTCAAAATTGAAGAAAAGTATTTTGAAGGAAATGTATGTAAAGAAAATAGATAAACAGTCTTCATGTCTGTTACTAATATGGATAAAAAGTAAGTAGGGAATTAAAATACCAAGAAATTATATTTAGATTTAGATTTGGACATGGAAATTTAGATTAGACATGAAGAAAACCCTTGGAACAGTAAATCCTTTGATCCTTTAAACAGATATAGGTAACGCCAGGGAAAAGCTCCGTAATAAGGCCATGGTATCTTTATTATTGAAAATTTTTAAAAACAGCTTAAAGAAATGCCTGGCAAATATGACACTCAGTATAGCTGGTACTGCTTTGGAGCATGGTGCAGGAACTGGATGTACCCTTCCAAGCTTAATTCCTGGTTTTTTGGGGGTTTTTATTTCTGTAATGCCTATGACCTTTGTGGCCTGAAAACCATTCAAATTACTGAGCTCTT
This sequence comes from Phylloscopus whistleri, assembly GCA_017589585.1. Lineage (NCBI taxonomy): Eukaryota > Metazoa > Chordata > Aves > Passeriformes > Phylloscopidae > Phylloscopus > Phylloscopus whistleri. The sequence continues at coordinate 1,207,664 of JADMLD010000723.1, forward strand.
TCTATTTCTTTCTCCTGTTCAGAAAAGTAAAAAATGCCGATAAATCTCATGTATTTTCCTCAAATCACCAGTAAAAGAAATCAAAAGTCAACAATTACTGGTAGGATGTGAGTAGGGGTGTGGTCACTTTTAAATGATTCTCTCATTATATATCCACTCACTTAACTCCTCTGAGCAAATACAACCATCTTACACCACTTCAGGGGCCAGAGAAAACATGTTCCTTGTTAGATGAAAGAGGGTATTTAATATACGATGACCACCTCACAGAAATCCATTCCCCAGATTATAACCAGGAAATTTGGATCTGAGAGACCAATGGCTTCATGGTGGCCAACACCTTGGCACAAAGTCAAGGAGTTAAAGAGCCAACAACTCACAAAGGTATTTTTCACTTGTCTAGAGCAAGGCAACCCAACAGAGCTGCCAACCCTTGTGTTCCCATTGGAATATTCTGCCTTCCCATGACAAAAGCAACTAACCCAACAGAGACATGTATCCTTGACCTGCAACTAGGAAGTGTGACATCCTGAGTCAACAGACCTGTTGTCCTTGACACAAAAAAAAAAAAAAAAAAAAAAAAAAAAAAAAAAAAAAAAGAGATGACCTGCAGACCTTACAGACAAGCAAATGTGCCTTCCAAATAAGCCAAAATCCGAGATCAGTGACCAAAGGAGTCCTGTCACTTGGTATCAGGGCCAAAATCATTGCTAACCCTGCAAAGCCTTGCAGCCTAGACACCACTCTAACAAAAGTATTGCTCAAATCTCTCTGAGCTCCATGGTCTAAACACAATCCTGAATACCCAGAGGTTCAGGCTTGCTGACATTGGCCCAACAATCCGTCCAAATCAGCAGCTCACAAAACGTTGTTATCTGGCAATGGGTGAGGGAACAAAGGACATATGTCTCAGACATCAGGTCCTGCATCACCCGTTGCCTAAAATGCATCAATTCTCACATCGGTAGAAGTGCCCATCAACCTTTAGGTTTGTAACAGAACTATGATCATCTTTTCATGGGAATAATAAGATGGAATCATTCCTTCAGACACAAAGCAATTTCATTTATGTCCAAATAAGATTGAACATATTAGCAACAGATTAAGCATCTGGAATCTTTTAAATAATTCTACTAAATGTGCAATGTTATTACAAAAAGATGTGAGCTTTTTCTATTGGGATTTATGTCTAATACTTTATTTCCCCACAGATGAGCTTCATCAGGCAGCAGGAGGAACAGCCAAGAGAAAACAGTTGCTTATTTGCTCAAGAAATGGACTATTTGCTCAGTATTTTAAAGGAGCTGAAAACTAACACTGTGACAGTCCTGCCAGGCATAGCCTGTGTGTGGTTGGTCAACTGAACAGTTGAGATCTGGTTTACAAAGGTCTGGAAGTGATAACACCACTGGCAGGTTCAAATGAGACTCGCCATCTCAGTGCACTCAAACACTTCAAACTCCCAAATCCAAATTTCCAACATTGCACTTTGGGGCCTTCAAAGGCCCGGCAAGGAGTTTAGCTCCCATTTTCTCTACTACTATCCCATGCTATGGAACCTGGCATATCTGGAGCAGATGCTCTTCAGAGAAATTATACAAATACCACCCACATCCACCTGTTTCTCTTTTCCTGAATTATCCAATTGCCAGTACCCCCAGGGATGCCAGGTGGCTTTTCTTTATGAAAACAAGCTGTTTGGAGATGCTATTTAGTATGGATTGACAGCCTTTGAAACCAGAATGTCCTCTGGGGAACAAGGAGTGGGTGGGATATTTCCCCAGCGACCACAAAAGAAGCTCTGTCACAATTTCTAGCCCTGTGGATTTCTTCTGCTCTAGAAATAACCCAGACATCATAAGGGCCCTTTGTCACAGAACTTCTGGGGTGCACATTTTTCCATTCTTGCCTTAGACTTCTCCAAGACAGATACTTCCTTTGTGCTGCCTCCCACCAGAAATCTTCTCAGGAGTGAGGAACAAGCATATGTCCATTGGTGTCTCACAGAAAATCTATTCATTATTTTGTTGACATCATTCCTTCTTTAGCATTCCTCTTCTAGAGTCCCACATGGACCCGTTGGAGGCTGTACAGAGCAGGGACATCAGAAGTATGGAGCTCTGCTGTGAGGAAAGGCTGAGGGAATTGGGATTGTTCAGCCTGGAGAGGAGAAGTCTTTGGGGTGACCTCATTGTGGCCTTGCAGTGCCTGAAGGGAACCCACAGGAAAGATGGAGAGAGACTCTTGACAAGGGCCTGGAGTGACAGGACAAAGGGGAATGGCTTCACACTGACAGAGAGGAGATTTAGATTGGACATTGGGAAGAAATTGTTCCTTGTGAGGGTGGTGAGGCCCTGGCACAGGTTGCCCAGAGCAGCTGTGGCTGCCACATCCCTGGCAGTGTCCAAGGCCAGGTTGGATGGGGCTGGGAACAACCTGGGATAGTGGAAGGTGTCCCTGCAGGGGGGCTAGAACAAGGTGATCTTTAAGGTCCCTTCACACCCAGGCCATCCTGTGACTCTGTGGTTTCTTCTTACACAGGATGTGGCTTCACCTTAAAGAATCCAGCACAGAACAAATTCATATCAAATCCTATTTCTTTTGAAGACATTAGCCACTGTTTCTCTTGGCAAAGGTCTCTGTCTTTGCTCCTTCTTTTGCCCAGTCCTCCAATTCTACCCATAGAACCAAGAATCACCCGTTCCACTACAATACACTGGCATTCTGTTCCTATTTTGGTCTCACTGCTACTTTTCATGTGTTTATGTTATTCACCTGCTCCCTGTTCAAACTTTCATCTCAGACCAGAATTTCTCATTGATAGAGGTGGTATTTTGGCATAGAGTTCTGTAAAATATTCTGTTTATTTTCAAAATGTCTTTTAGAGTGACTCTGACTGATGGTAGTAAATCTGTTCCTTTAATCCTTTTGTAACCTGAGAGATCATAAGGATCAATAAAATGAAGAAAATGGACCAAAGAGAAAAAGAGTCACTAGGTCTGTTATGAACAGGTGGCAATGGAAAGCTAGGCTTCAAAGGCATTTAAACAAGATAAGAAGGGCAACCATTTTTTTTTCTCTCTAATATAAGTTTCACTGCATTTCACAAAAAGAAAAGAAAAGGAGGGAGATATGTCCCAAATTAGGATGGAAAGCTAAAGTGTTTGTTTTCAAAAATGTTTTTAATTACTGTGAACCAAATGTTTTACGTCAACAACTTATAATATTTTGTTTTCATTTCTTCTATTTTTAAAACCCCTCTAACATAAATTCCATTTTGAAATAAGAAGTAATTTAAAAACAACAGTTGGAAACTCCTCACTTTATAAAACTTGAACTGAGATATGTTATTAAAATCAAAACATGTTTTACTAAAAAAAATAACTGCAAACAGTGAGGGGGAGTTTGAATGTATGGGGGCAACATACTGAGCAAAAATTCAGCATTTGCAAATAGAGATATATTTTATAAATTTTTTTTAAAGTTTTATCAGAATAGAAAAGTAATCTCCGCACCACCACAATGTATTGTCCATATTTATACAGAGAAGCTTGGGAGAACAACAGCAGAAAGTCTACTTAATGCAATAGTAATAAAATACTAAGAATTATGTTTCTATCATATTAAGTACATCTTGTCAAATGTTTGTAATTACAGCAAGAGGAAACATACAGTGACAAAGCTGATCTTTAAGTTCTGTGGAATCAAAATTCTATATTATATCAAAAATATTACTGCAAAGGCCCCACTGTGGCTGAAATTCATTATCCTTTTGAACAGAGGAGCCGTAGAAACACAGAATAGTTTGGGTTGGAAGGACCTTAAAGATCAGCCAGTTCCAGTCTCCTGCCATGGGCAGGGACACCTTCCACTATCCCAGGTTGCTCAGAGCTCCATCCAGCCTAGTTTTGAGCACTTCCTGGGATGGGGTCTGTCATTACAGTTAAATTCTCATATAGCCCTGTTTTGAGAGAACTCCTGTGTTTAACTCCATTTTTTTTTAAATTTGTAGCTGCTTCATGCACAATTTAATAATTTAGCACTCAATCTGCTAATGCAAGTTCTAATTGAGCTAAGAGAGTCCTGAACATTAAGTAGCTCACCTAAGATAAAGCTATTTTCAGTTTCCACTCAAAAAGAGTACATTGGAACCAATCCTTTACCTGCAGGGATACACCATGCTATTCCATAAGCTGATTTGCAGAAAGCTCCATTGTGTTGCTGTCAGATTCCTCCCCTCGTTACAATCCAGAGAAGCACAAAGACATAGCAACTCCCCTGGCTGGTTCTTTCAGTTTCTTCATCCTTGGTATCAGACCCTGTTCTGCTATACTGCCTGTGAGATTTGAACTCCTATTGGATTCCCTGCACACAGGAGGTTCACTGCTGTATGGACAGATAGACATGGAATAATACCACTCATCTCAAAGCAGGGCCTTAATTTTTATTTTTTATGTTTTCATAGTTTGCAAAATCTGCAGCTTAAAGTAACAATTAACCCTCTGAAGAACCTCTGCTGCAGATCTCCTACGCATCACAATAATTGATCCATTTCCTGACCTTTGGAAAAGAGTGCTGTGAACTATGATGTCATATCTCAGCTGAGGCAAAGCTTTAGGCCATGCTTCATAGTTTGGTAACACTTGTATTAATAAAGAAATGTACCCTATGTCGAGTGCTTGACATAGGAAAGGTGTAGAGTCAGCAAAATGTTAATTTTAATAGTAATAATAATTTTTACAGTATCAGCTAGTTGCACATCAATCTGCCTAATCGTTCCACTTCTCAGCTGTACCACATTAGTTTCTGCCTCTTCCACATAGAACTGTGTAAAAGCTGAGCTCTAGGGCATGAGCCAGAGCCTTGGGCTGGTTAACACCAACACAGAAGTGTTTCCTTTAGGCAAAGAAAAAGAGTGCTCAGTCACAGTCCCCACAGCAGCACCACATCCTGAGGAAAAGCTGAAAAGAGATAGACAAGGATAAGAGGTGTGTGGCCTCATAAAAACATGTGTATGACAAAGAAATTTAAATAGAATGAAGCAAGTGCCAAGCAGCCATCTTTGAGATCACAGACTCGCAACATCCTTAGGGTTGGAGGGGACCTCTGGCAATCATCCAGTCCAATGCCCCTGCCTAGAGAAGATGCAGCTGCTCCATCCCTGGAAGTGTTCAAGGCCAGGCTGGAAGGGGCTCTGAGCAACCTGGTCTGGTGGAAGGTGTCCCTGCCCATGGCAGGGGGTTGGGACTGGCTGATCTTTAAGGTCCCTTCCAGCACAGGTCTTTCTATGATTCTGTGTTATTTAAAAGCAATAATTTAACAAAATAGCATGATGCTTCTTATCTATTCACACGACTTCAAGAAACAGGGTTTTTTAAAAACTCTGTTTTTTACTCTGAGGTACATAATAAAACTTCAAAGGTCATAAAATTGGGAATTTACTAGTGGATTTTGAAGATGTTGAATGTTTGTGGAAATACAATGTTTGTGGAAAGAATATGCTTTGGGGTTAGTGTTGGTGCTGACCCAGCAGCCCATTCCAGCACACCATCTTTAAGTGTGTGGGTCACAGAAATGGTACAGGTCACTTAGTGCTGTCATGTCCAACATGCACCTCTCTCCTTTCAAGACTTGACCCTGGGCTATGACTCTTACAGGGTCCTGGAAATGGAGCCAGGTCACTGGAGTTCTTCCTTTCAACCCAAAGTCTGGAACAAAAAGTTCATTTTGTGAGTGTGTTTCATTGCTGTACTAGTGTTACTGGGCTCTACATTTCAACTTGATTTGTGTGTGTGTGTTTCAGATGATACTTCTAAAAGGCTTCTGGAGAAAAGACCAAGCCTGACCTAACGGGGTGGCCCCCAATAAGATGAACTGCTGGGAGACATGGAGGTCCCCCAAGCTTTAGGAATACAGGTGAAGGAAATACAGCTGTCACCTCAAATCAGAGTGGAAGAGCAGGAAAAATTTCCTTCCAGTTTCTTTCTCTCAGCCTGCATTCACAAACTTGGGAAAAGCAGAAATTAGCTCATGAACCAATTGAACTTCAGCTCCTTAGACTTGAAGTTCAATACTCAGATAACCACATACTCCCCTGAATTATGGGCAGTGGGAAAAGACCTCTGGCACTTTTCCACATGTAGGCCAAAAGTCAATACCATGCTTCTAAATACACCTGAATTTGTTTAAATATGTTCACCCTTCTTTGATAAAGCACACAAAAAATTCAAATTATTTTCTAACAGTTTTTTCAGGCTGAAAAAACCTGGGCCATGCATTCTGTTTCACATATTTTTCTTCCATTTTGCCAAAAGCTGCTTTCAAAATCCTCATCTTTGTTACTGCAGGAGCCAACAAATCTAAGGAAAGCACCTACAACTGGTTTACAATTTCTTTGTGAATATATACCAAAAGGGAATAGAAAATTATTTGGTGGGGTTTTTTTGGTATTTTCATGCCAAAATACATGATTTAAGAATTTAATTTAGTTTTACAAATGCATCAGGTCTTCAGAGAAAATTTCAGTTATTCCAACTTATAATAAATTTGGTTTGGCTAAGAGCTGAAACTGCAGCTGAATGCTGCTGAATATGGAGTTAGAGTTGGTCTGTGTTTCTCCTTGAGTGTTTGAAAGCAGTAGTGAAAGTGAAAATATATAATTATGATTAGAATGGAAGAAGGTTCTTGGTTTTTGTTTAAAAGTGTTTTATCTTGCTTGGAAAAAAATAAATCTCTAGACCTCAAGTATGTGTATTTTTATGCTGACATGGTGTTTCTCGATTTCCTTCTAAAGGCAAAACCTCTCTCTGACCCTTGAATCCCGGTTCCATTGATTATAAATTAGGAGAAAGAAACAATGATTCTCTCCCAAGAATGTTGTCATGTGGAAAAAGGCAGGGCAAGACCCTCTGGGATAACAGGCATGGACCATCAAAACAGTTACCTAAAATAGAAACATCTCAGTGCAGCAGTCACTGCAAGGAGCTGCTTAATGGTACTGGAAATCTCCTGGTGCCACAGTTCAGATCCAGGTCCAGGTGCCCTATGGAGACCTAAGTATCCCATCTGATGCTGCAGCCACATAAAGCAATTAGCAGGAGAAAACTAGCAGAAATGTGAAGCTTTCCTATGCACATAAGATCAGCAGAAATAAAGTTCCTCAAAACACTGGATCCTCCCTTGCAATGAAGGACACAATTTCATAATAGATGTAGTTACTGTTGGTGAGTATAAGAAAATCCTGTCAGTCATTGATCATATTTTGTGACACTGATTCAATATATTTCAGAAATATTGGCATATGCTAATATCTTTTAAAGTATGTATTGCCTGCAATTAATGTGACTGAATAGATCAAAGGTCAGTTTTACTAAGAAATAGGTCCTGGTACAAAAAACCACAAGGGGTTACCACATAATCAGATACTGGTATGATCACAGTTCTCAGTCTTAGTACCAGTAACCAAACATATTTGCTCACTTTATAAGAACACCAGAAAAGAACAGCCCACATACAAAATAAGTGCTGAAATGAGCTAGCAAAATGCACTAAAGGATACATTAGTACAGGTTCAAATCAAATATTGCAATTTCATAGACCTCTCCTTCTACCTTAATTTAATGCATTTAGAAACAATTCTTAAAGTGATATTGTTTATTAATTTTCCAGGATTATTTGTAACAGTCTTGTCCCTGAACAGAGAATTACTAATGTCTCTCTATTTGTCAAATGCCTGCTAGTTGGACACAAATATAAAATGAATCATTAAAATGCACCATGTGGATCAGGAGCATCTTTTGTGGAACTTTGGACTGACGACTGAATGACTTGCTTGACTGGATTTTTATCAGTGAAAGGATTAATATGGGCAGTAGGAGTTTAATTAAGAAACAAACAAAAATGTTTAGTACAAGCAATTATAATATTCTACTAGCAAGGGATCAAAGCTCAAAGTCTTCTCTCTAACATGCATAAAAAAAACTCCTGGAAATTCAGAATCATGGGGATTTAAATTTTGTTTAGAGTCTTTATAAAGAAAACTGCTGCAGGGGGTTGTCGTGAACCAAGGGCGGGACCCAACATTTGGCTTTGTTCAACCTCAGTTAGACATTGTGAATTACTCCAGATTTACACTGTAGACATCAAGGTCTTGTTCAGAAGTGGTGGCTCACATAGGTCAGGAACAGGCTGGGACTATTAGAAATATTGGGAAAATTCCAAACTGTGTGCACCTATGTTGTCTGTGGTGACTGCAATGTGCAAGTTTAGTAAAGCCAGTATATTCCTCACATAATTCCAACCTTCATTCCTAATGGAGTTTATTTTCAGCACAGAACTTTGTGGTGAAGTGACCATGGTTTTGACAAGCAGAGTGAGGCTAAAGACAAAATGATTAAGCAGAAACTCACTAATTATGTGCTGGAGTATGTGTAAAATATAAACTCCATTTGCCAGAAGCAGAGATCTGGAGGCAGCATCGACATTCAGACCAGCACATGTAGGTCTGATACAATAGCAGGAATGGTCTCATGCTCAGGGGAAAAAAAAAAAAAAATAGTAGCTAAAAACCAGGATCTCTCTGTATTCCTTCTAGAATAAGTAAGTTTACTCCAGCTACCAGGCATGAGTGCAGTCTACTCCAGCTACCAGGAGTAAACTGCACTCACGCCTGGTAGTTTACTAAGGCATGGAGTAAACTTTAAGTTTACTCCAGCTACCAAGCATTTGTGCAAAAGTCTTGAATACTTGTCACTTGAGGCTCAGTTCCCACTAAAATCATCCATAAATTTTAAGGAGATTAAAAGAAGTGTGTCCCCTAATATTAAATGAAAACTTCCTACTTACAGAAAGCAAGAGGCGGATTAAGTCGTGAGTGTAATTCCTCCTATTTACATCATAATTTTTCTGCTGTTAAATTCACAATAACACCAGGAAATTAGAGCTGTATGGAAGCACTCTGTTGGTTCTGAAAACGACATCTTGAAATCGCACCTGACTACAGATTTGTCATGTTTTGGCTCATTTATACCTTGTCTTTCAATCTTCTTTTCATCACCCCACCTCTAAGCCAAATAATTCTTGTCCTTGCTTCTGCTATGGTTATTACATAAATCTCCACTTCTCATTCTAAGTTTAATGATTCCCGTGGCTATAACCTCCCCAAGTCCCTCTTCTTTAAATTATAAACAAATCCAAAAATTTATTTTCAGGCCTCTCTCCAAACAGACAGGAACATATGAACAGGTACAAATCTACCAAACAAAGGCTCTCCAGTGGTGTTGCTCAGTGGAATACCTGTGTTCACTCCTCATGCAGAACATGGGAACATCTCTGCAGTTCCCCATAATCAAACAGCACTGTGCTGTATCCTAAGATCCATGCCTTATTGGTAGCATCTTAGTTTCGGCCCCAACACCCCAAATTTGTCCACATCTTTGTCCTTCTCTTCCAGCCCACAACACAATAACAGTCCTTCATTAAACTTTATAAGGGTCTTATCACTTTCCCTAAAGTAGAGACTGATCACTCATGCTGCACAAGGTTTCCTGACAGTTATGTACAAGAGATTTATCTCTATTTACCGATCATTACTGGCTGCAGAGTAACACAGAAAAAGTAATTACCTCTTCCTAAAGAAAATATGACTAAGGAGGGGTGTGCTGGCCAAATCTTAGGAGCAGAGTCGTGGAGCAACTCTTGCAGGTCACCATCACAAATTACAAGCTCATGCAGAGCTTCAGACTCCCCAGGATGAGCAAGTTTCAGAAGCCCAAGAAAGAATTATGTGTAGGTAGAAGGACATGAATCCCTCTCCTCTGCCTCCAATAACAAGGGGAAGATCAGCACTGCTTAAATCCCACCATGTATCATTAATATTGACAATGGAAGCCAACAGGGCACATAGGAAAAATAAAGGTTTTTTTAAGAAGATAGGCACATCTGAGAAGACTTCGAATACAGCAGCCCCAAGTGCAGCCTACCCATGCCACAACTTCTCTGGGCAACCTATTCCAGTGCCTTACCACTCTCATAGTGAAGAATTTCTTTCTGATATCCAATCCAACCTTGCTCTCTGTCAGAGTGAAGCCATTCCCCCTTGTCCTGTCATTCCACACCCTTGGGAATATTCTCTCTATCATTCTTGTGGGTTCCCTACAGGTACTGGAAGAGCACAATTAAGAAGAAAACATTCCAATTTTCACTTGTGTGGTTATTATGAGACAAAATAGACTTTTGCAGCATACAAATGTGCAAGCCAAATCCCTAGGAGCCCATAAAGGTATGGCATTGATTCTGCATTGAGATACAAAGAAGATACTTCTTTGAGATTAGAGGTTTCAGAAAAGAATAAACACCCATCAGTAATATTTTTATATCTTGCAAAGCTCTACATTCAGCTTTACTGAATACTAAATGCAGGTTTAAATAGCCAGCCGTAGAATGCAGGATAAATTGAGATTACATTAAATTTCTGAGGCCCTGATATAATTTTTAAGCCTGGAATGTGCAGCCATTCAGTGAGAAAACATCAATGCTAGAAATCCTTGTATTAACACTGCCTAACCTTTCCAAATGTACAATCACCTAAAGGAGATTTTAGAACAGAAATGGAAAACAAGACTCATGACGTCAGACATTCCTTGTCTACTTTTAGTGCTCACTACTGTGATCTAAATTGAAGATGATCCTCACTAACCCGTTCATTAATGTTCACGCACAGAAAAAAATAATTATGCACTTCAAGATAATCCACTGCCAACTTACTTTTCACATAAAATCTTCTAAAAAATAGACATACAATATTAATAAGGAGAACTATTTCTACCCTTCTTCTTCTGAGAAGCTCCACATTCTCATAAACAGTCCTATAAAGGAAGGCCATTGAGTAAAAAGCTTACTTAACTAACTTTTAAAGGAAAATCTGGAATCAATACACTTGAAATCAAAAGCATATTGATTGTGCCATTTCCCTCTTCAAAAATAAACTGTCTCAGTAAATCACATGAAGCTCTCAAGTCTTGACACAATCCTTATGACTCACAGATCTTATTCCTTCTATATCCTGTTAATTTTACTGCTGTGACTGGCCCCAGTTAGCAAGATTAGTACTGGTGGTAAAATCATGTACATGCAAAAGCTTGTGAAAAACTTCTTCAAGTTTTAACATCCTTTGTTCATAACCTTTTTTTTTTTTTTTTTTTTTTTTTTATCAAAACCTCCAAAGGTTCTACCAGCTGCACAATCACCATCTGTAACAGCCTTTCTCTAAACCAGGTCAAATAAAACAACAACCTTCCACTTTGATGGACTTTGGCCACAAAGTAATTTCTATTGAACAATAAAGGCAAAGCCAGTAACTTCTAATATATAGATAATGATGGGTTTGAGATACTGAAAACTCTTTACAAATGTCTACTTTTAATGCTGTGATAAATACAGATGCTATGAGTCTGCTTTCCAGGGTAAAGCTTTCCTTAATTCTCTCTCATGCCAGGACTTTGTGTTGCAAGCTTTCCATTTGTAGCTCTTCCTTTGACTTCAGTAAAGGCTCTGGAGAAAGGAATTGCATAATCAGGCCCTTAATCAAATTTATTAAAACCCTGATGATATACAACCCAATTAAGGACTACCTCTCCATTCCATAAGAGCTTTTTACATTCCCTATAAAACACTTTCCTCCTCACCACATAAAACTTAGTGCGTGCATTGCTGTCTGTCAGTATGAAGTAGAAGCCCTAGAAATGAAAATGGGGCAATTAAATCTACAAGCTGTGGCTGATTTAACATTGAAAAGATAATGCTAATTGGCTTAAGAACTTTCGAGCAACTTTCAATCCTGTTCAATTTGTCAGCTTGTGAAAACCACGGCGATATTGTGATACTCCAATTTCTAAAAGTAGGATCTTTCTTATCACATTTGCTGGTACAGTACTTCCCTCAAGTGGTAAATGTATTTCTGCCTGTTTTGAATTTTCCTCTATGATATTAAACAGTAAAAACACATACTGTGCTTCCTAAACATCTTGCATTTTATGTTGTTATAGAGTCAACTATTTGTTTTTCTTGCTGGTCTTTGTTTCAACTGCTTTGTTCCAATGTAAGACCTTTTAATTGTGTCAACCACAGATCTATACATTAAGCATTACCAGCATATCTCTGTCAGATATATATGGCACATTTCAGAGCACAACATCCATGCTTGGGATGACAGCTTGTTGTCCTTCAAAGGCTGATAATCATACAAATACAGTTGAAAACATTTATTAACAGCCTGCATTTGGGGACTGTATTTAGCTCTTCTAAGACTGCATCTAAAGACCTTTAAAAGTAAAAGAAAGACATTTATATCCAGGGACAAGTTAAGCATAAAGTCATCAGGATGGTTAGTTATGGGGATATAGCTCTACTACCTAAAAGGAAAGGTTTAAAGAAATGAACATGCTCAGCCTTAAGAAACAGAGGCTGAAGATGCATTGCTACAGAAAACTATCTACAAGGAGGGTGTAGGGAAGACAGAGCCAGAATCCTCTTGGAAGTGCAGAGTGATGAGTTGAGAAGCAACAGACCCAAGTTACAACAGGGAAAATTCCAGTCAGGTTTCAGAGACCACAGAAACTCCTCACAATGAGGTCAGGCCAACATTTCAGCGTGTTCTTCAGCAAGGTTGGAAATCTCCCTCCTTGGGAACTGTAAAAATGTGAGTGAACAAGGCCTTAAGCAAACTGTTCCAAAGTTGGCCTTGCTTTGATCAGGGGAGTGGACTGGAAGGTTTCAAGAGGTCCTGCCTAACCTATATCATCCTACAGCTCTGATTAATTTTAATATCATAATTAGATCACCTTTAAAATCAGTCCTACTGAATAGTGCTCACACTTCTCCATTCCTTTTTTCGTCTCTGTCTACGTGCACCTACAGTTTCTTTAGGATTCTTTGGTTCGGATTTTCGTTCATTTTTTTCACTTTTTTAAAAAATTCCTTTGCAAAATTTAGTTCAAACTGGACTTTTAACATTTATTGTTTACTCCCGCTCTCATTCTTTCTCCCAAGGTATAGTTTTCTTTGCTGAACAATCTTTTTTGATCCACTGCATTTTAGTATTCTGATTGCATTTAAAATCCTCTTTAAAGGAAATTAGCTTTTTAGTAAGATAGAAGGCAGCCTTCTAAATCCTGCAGAACAAAGTGGCAAAACCCAGCCATGATGCATTTGTTTCCATAACTGAACAAGCCTAGGGGAGCAATATCCAAGAAACAAATATGTTTTGTTACATTTTGATATATTTATCAAAAATTTGTCAAGAACAGAACTTATCTATACTCTAAAGCTTTAGACCCAGAAAAAATGAACAGATTACCTGCAAATTTTCCCACGCTCTCTATATAATATTTCTTCAAGGAAGATATTCCCAACCCTGTAAACCTTTTTTAAAAAACTGGGAAAAAATGGATGATGGAAAATTATGACAACAAGGACAGCAGAGAAGGATGGGCACCAAAGTGCAGTGAGTAGAAGGCACTGTAATGGCATTGCCAAATCAGCTACTTGAAAATCAGATTTTTTCTCTTTTTCTTTTAAATGAAAATTCTTACACACACTTTTCTAGTCAGTTACAGTGAAAGATATTGATTAATGACATTAAATTCATTATATTCCTCCTCTGGAATACAGTGTTGGTTTACCGAAGTACACTACATTTCCCTTCTGTACGGAATCCATTATATAATTAATCAAACACACAAGTTTAGATGGCATGGTCATTAATCTGCCTTTAGTAAACCCAAATGTCACTTCATCCCATTGCTTTAGTACTCCTGGTAAGGCTCAAATTATATTTTCTTTCAAAATATGCTTATTGTGGTCAAATGAATTTGTCTGCGCTTGTTCGAATCATTTCTTTCCTGCGATTCTGTGAAACGCACAACAACTGGAGTTGGAAGGCACCTCTGGAGATCATCTTGGTCCAATATCCTGCTTAGAGCAGGGTCACATAGAGCAGGTTTCTCAGGCCTCTGTCCAGTAAGGTTTTACTTACATCTAGATATGAAGACTCCACAAAATATCTGGGCAAATTACAGTCATAGAATTACAGGATGGTTTGAGTTGGAAGGGACCTTAAATCTCACCTCATTCCAACTTTCCTGCCAAGGCAGGGACACCTTACAGCAGATCAGGTTGCTCCCAGCCCCATCCAATCTGGCCTGGAACATTTTCAGTGTTGGGGCAGCCACAGCTTCTCTGGGCAACCTGTGCCAGGGCCTCCTCACCCTCACAGGGAACAATTTCTTCCAATATCCAATCCAACCCTCCTCTCTGTCAGTGTGAAGCCATTCCCCATTGTCCTGTCACTCCAGGCCCTGTCAAGAGTCTCTCTCCATCTTTCCTGTGGGTTCCCTTCAGGCACTGCAAGGTCACAATGAGGTCACCCCAAAGCCTTCTCTTCTCCAGACTGAACAATTCCAATTCTCTCAGCCTTTCCTCCCAGCAGACCTGCTCCATCCCTCTGATGCCCTTGGTGTCAATTTTATTTACTACATGAAATATCACAGTGTGAAGGGGCTTCTGAAAACAATGCCATCATATACCTAAATCAAGTGAATCACAAAAATCAGCAGATCAGCAGGTAAGTGGTTTTCAATCAAGCATGGTAATAGCTGCAAAAACTGAGCAGTTCAAACTGAGTTTCTTAGCTCTTTAAGCTTGGAGTTTGTGGAATTTCAATCTTCATGGGATGGATGCCCAAAAGAACTGAATGTAAATGCAGTTTATTTCTTTAAAATTGCAGACAGGATTTCAGTATGCATCAAATAAAATATTCTTGGCAACTAACTTAACTGACTGTTGTTTCCACAGCCAATTTCTGTAAATTTTGTCCCAAATCTGGGCTTCTGTAGGAGATAAATAGCATGAAATTTACCCTATAAATGTGCTCAACAGAAGGTAAAAAATATATTTCAAGATACAGGCGTTTGTCACCAGCTCACAGGAAAGGGAGAATACTCTAGTTTTCTTCTTACTTGTTCTTCTAGTGCATTAAATCAAAACCCAGCAGACTTCTGCAGATTTATTTTTCAGCCTGAAAATTTTCTGTGGCCCTCCTACCTGTTATTACAGTCTTTGACAGGGTACAGTGCAAGTCAGTAAGTGCAGACTTAAGCACTTTATTACTTACTCGGGCAGAACTCCCCTTAATCTCAAGTACTGATGAATACAACCTAGAGAAATTAGTCTTTCCACCCTGTTTATTAGGAAAGAGACCTGCATCATCTTGAACGCTGTCAATAAGAAGCTTAGGCCTCGATTCAGAAAAAGCATTTAATTGTATCTGTATTCAGGGTGCTGAAGCCTGTGCTTAACTTTAATCATATACTTATGTCGGAGTTCCACGATTAAACAGTGCAAGCTATAGCCCTGCCCTAGAGAGAATGCTTCCTTCAGCCAAAAAATTAATAAGGTACACAAATAAGAACAGTAAACAGCAGCCCTGCCCTCTCTTGTTTCTGGGTTCAAAACACTCTTCTGACAAAGACCACTATTTTTGTTTATAATATTTTTTTAGCAGAAAGAATCTCACAAGCATAAGACACCACTTTTTTACAATCCTTGCTCTCATCTGAGCTGTTCAGGCTCCAACAGTTGAATAAAAAAGTATCCAAGTAGCTAATTTAACACCTTTTAGTTGTCTAGGCAAAAAAAAAAAAAAAATCCTTTGGAAAAGATGAGGAGTGATTTCATTCACTTATAACTTTGAAGAAAAAGAATGGAAGATAAATGGACAGGCTGATGTTATTGCAAGTTGATCTCTGTTGTCTCTGTAAGGACACCAAGATCAGAGAAGGGCCTTGATAATAGGAGAAAGAATAATCTTGTATCCATCCCCACAGAAAGGACAAAAGAATAATTAAGGAATCATAGTAAGTCTCACTTTGGTCTCTTGAAAAGTGAACGAACCCATTCTAAACACATAAGGAGAAGTCAATATTTGTGAAGAGTCATTCTGGATTTACCAAGGTTGAATCATTTCCTGCACCAACCTGGCTGCCTTCTGTGAGGAAAATGACTGGACCTGTGGGCAAGAGGAGACCTGTCCATGCCATTTGCCTTGACTTCAGCAAAAGGTGAGTTCCATGGTTTGCTCAGAGGGTGTTAGTCAGTAAGTGTGCTGGGAAACCTGTAAGAGCTGTAATACTGCTGTGGTCATCCTAGAACCCCGGTGCTTTACAGAAGGGACCAGGGAGGTGATGGCCTGCTTGCTCCTGCACAATGACATCAGGCTGGGGTGGGTTCGAGAGACGGTCAGTTTTATTAAGCATGCAGCTGCCATCCAGAAAGAACTGGACTGACAGAAGGAACAGATCTCTACTAACTTCCTGAACTTCTTCAGCCATTCTTTTCTTTTCATTCCGTCTTTTTTTTTTTTTTCAAAAGTTAATGATGCAAGAAACAAGTTGAAAACGAAAAAAGTCATTTATTACATATTCATCTTACTATCCTATATGCTTAGAAAGATGTTTCTCAAAGTAAAGACATGAAAGAGGCCAGAAAGACACTGGCCAGTTTAAGAAATACTGTATCAAATTGAGGGGCTTATCATACTAATAATATGGGTCAATAAATGCTAAAATATTAGGAATTAAAGAACTCTGTGTTCTTTTTTAAAGTTATTTTATAATTCTGATTGTTCAAATTGGTACTTATGACCAATTATCTCGGTTTCTTCTATGGAGTTTCAGCTAATATATAAAATAATAAGAGATTTTTTTTTCTTTAGTTAAACTTATCAAGGATTTGCTTAATGAAGAGATGAGCTCCAGTATCTGAAAGTGTTTTTAGTCCTTGTGGGAGATTTGCTTATGGAAGGAATCAACTGCTAGCAAGAATTATTTTTTTCATGCTTTGCAATGTTGAAATTTTAAAAATAGATATATAAAGTATTAGCAATGTACAATTATACTTCGTATTTATCTGTATCAGCCTTTACACCAGAGATCCTCTTCTTCAAACCAGCATGCTTTAATTCAGTTATTAACTGAAATGATAATTCAGAAAGAAATATTTCTGTTTAATTTACCAGCTGAATTAACAATTTAAATAATTAATTCTGCCAGTATCATATTTTAAATGAATTAAAGCAAAGACAGAATGCCAGATCCTACTACTCCTAGGGTTTGTTCCAAGTCAGGACACAAACCAAGAAACAAGCCCTTTTTTTTCTATAAAGAAAATTTTCCTTGAGAAATATGTAGAATGAGTTATTTGCTTTCCTGCCAAATAGGAAAGATAAGAACACACACACACATATATATACACATATACATGATGTTGAATCATGTTTGCCAGATCAGCTGGACATTTAATGAAAAGGAGTCAGGGCCTGATCCATCTCTCACAGAAAAGACTGGAAGGCTTTCCATCAGACCCAGTGAGAGTTGGATCTAGCCCCATCTGCATGTTTTCAGGCACAAGACCAATTCTCATTTCCTGACCTCTGTGTAATTCCACTGAGGATGCCACTACTGCAGAGAGAGAAGAACAGCTTATCAGAAGATTGCAAATATCCACCATATTTTCAGTTAACATTCTGCACATACAGTAACTTAACCCTATTCATTAAATATTTCTATCCACATCTTCTGTGTTATAGTTCACTTAAGAAAACCAAAATATACTATTAATTGTTTCATTACAAAGCTTGCATCTGCCATGTTTGCATGAATATATTATCAGACACACATTTCTACACATGTGTAATCCTTCATCTTTGATGCAAGGACAAAAATGCCTTTTGATGTCCATGAATAAAGGAGCTATACACTGCAGGCCTTTATATCAGAGAATCATAGAATGGTTTGCATTGGAAGGGACCTTGAAGATCAGTCAGTTCCAACCCCCTGCCATGGACAGAGACACCTTCCACTATCCCAGGTTGCTCAGATCCTCATCCAGCCTGGCCTTCAATACTTCCAGGGGTGGGGCAGCCACAGCTTCTCTGGGCACCCTCTGCCAGGGCCTCAGCACCCTCACAGGGAAGAATTTCATCCTAATATTTAATCTAAAGTTGCTCTCTGTGAGTTTGAAGTCATTCCCCCTTATGCTGTCACTATATGTCCTTGTAAATAGCATGTGACCATAAAGAATTAAATAGTGGTTGACTATAAGACAGATCATTCCAGATTTCCCAAATCAGTCCCTTAGAACTTGTCATTTTCTCAAATCCATGTCATAATTCATAAGAACTATCTGTTTATCTATTTGCTACTTAACCTGAGGCATTTCACACAAATGTTTCAACTCCTTTAGCTGTAAATGAATTCTCACCTGAAATAATAGAACCTTAGGGTGTTTTTGTTAGAGTAATTTCACACCAATCTTTTGTGAAGCACTCTGAGCCCTTACAGTTTCTCTCTCACTCTCCAAACAACCAATAAAATATTTATTCAAACAGCCTGAACAGAGTGGTGGAGGATGAAATTTTGTTCTTTGCTTATTCCAGTAGCGGAAACACACCAAGTGGTATTTTGTATGAGAGCTGTATTCTACAACACAAACCCCAGTGGGCAAGTAATACATTAGATGTGTCACACTTTGTCTTTCCAGGCTCATCAGGCTGATTTGGAATTTGCTGCCTGGGTAGAGTGACTCATATGTTTACTGGCCCTGACAGGTGCTGTGCATCTTCTGCACTCATTAAAGTCAATGATTTCAACAGCAGAGAGGGGAAACTGTGTGCTGATTTCCTCTGAACGTGTATTCCCAAGTTATCATTTAAGAGAGGATGTAACTGGTGTCACCTTTCTTCTGCAATCATAAAAGCAGCCCCTAAGCAAACCCCTGTGTCCCTCCATTGCAAAAATAACCCAATGAGCTTCACAGGAACTCCTTGTTGAAGCAAGGCACAGAAAAAAAATGAGCTGTACACAGGGCTTTGCACATAAAAGCTACTTCTTGCCATAAAACCAGTCACTTCCTCACTGCAACAGAGGAATTAACATACTGGAAACAAGCCAGTAATTTGATAGAAATATATGCCTTTAAGTAAGCTCTAGACCAGTATTCTCACAATAGCCACCCTTTGGCATCATTTCTATCCCAACAAGCCACAGCTGCTGAACTGGAGACTTCTGACTTCATGTTAGATAAGTAATGAGAAGTTTTAGGCAGCAGTGCCAGAGCCTTTGATATTAACACAGCACACTACAGTTGTTGAGCAGCCACACACAAAAAAAAAGATATGCCTTTAATTTACACTAGTTAGCTAAAAATATTCAGGAGAAAACTTCACAGAGACTTAGGCCATGACATCAGACTGTCAACCAAGGCATGAAGAGATAGAGACCTCACAGACATCTGTGTATTCACACAAAACCAAGAAATTAGGAGGATTGAATCTTTAACTACAGAGACATCTCTACTTTGATGCCTGTCCAGCCACTAGATCTGCCCTGGTAATATGACAAAGTTCTGTATCCTGGCTTCCACCCAACGAGATAGAAATATTGAGCCAGAGACCTCACAGAAACCTGTGCTTTAATATTAACCTGCCACAGAAAAACTCCTGAGCTTATGATCTTGCAAAAAGAAAAGGCTGAAACCTCAAAAAAAAAAAAAAAAGAGGCTGAAGAATTATTCAAGTTTTAAATACTCATCACTTTTAATGTCTAACTTTTCAGGGTCTTCCAAGGCAAAATGTAATTATGTATTTCCACAGTTAGGATAGTTTAATTAAACTGTTATGTTTAGTGTTTTTCCTCTTCTGCAGTTCTCGCATCAACATCTCTTGCTCTCATAATTTCATAAGACACTGATGTACAAAGGCCCGAGCAACACATCTTCCAAACGCAGAGTAATGTGCTGTTAGCTGGACATTAGTAAAACAGAATGTTCACTGATGGAAAACTGCTCAGTGGCTTGAAATGTATTTCAGTAATTTGGGGAGCACTAATTCAGAAATTCAGTATTTTTTCCATTCACATTGGCACAGAAAGCAATTTGACAAAAAATATTCCTTGTTAGCCTCTTCATTCTTGATGTCTGAAAGGAGCTTTTCCTACCTTTGCAGTGCTGGATCTTTACATTGTTCCTTGTTTTCCACCTATTCACTTAACACTTCTTCTTGGGGGGTTTTGGGGGGTTTTGGAGTGGGGTTTTCTTGTTTAGTTGGTGTTTTGGGAGATTTTTATTGGGTGGTGAGGTTTTTTGTGGGTTTTTTTGTTTGTTTGTTTTGTTTTTTTGGGGGGGTTGTTTGTTTATTTTTGTTTTACCTTAAATGTCTAATTTATAATTTTTCCTGTATCTCAGATAAGCAAGATAATCATTAAATTCTACAGCATCAATGGCTGACTTGATTCCAGTTCCCTTTTACTTTAAGCCAAAAAAAAGCTGAACAGCAACTATTTTATTGGACTTTTACAGTCTTTGATTCCTCACTTGGAAGGCCAAGAGAGCTGTGTAACATGTAAGACTACACAGTGCTCTGTGACTCTCTGCTTATTGGGAAAGATCAAAAGTGCACCAAAATAATTGAGAATCTTTCCATAATCTTCTGTGGAGTTTGGTTGGGCACAACAGGTGACAGACTGAAATGGAAGATTCCCTGGAAACACTTTACAATGGTGGTCAGCAGAAGAAAGGGATAAATGAAGTTGTTCCACATGCTCTTTGTTGGACCAAATCTGAAAACTTGAAAATTCTCCACTTTGGATACTGATTCTCAACCTGTAAGCAAATTAAACTGTATTTGTTTGTTTTTTTGTTTGTTTGGGTTTTTTTTTTTTCTCCCTGGAAGCTGAACATGGTATTGGAATGTTTTGACTTTGCTGGCACACGTGGAATGCAGGGAATGAGAAATAGTTAATCAAGCCTAATGGAGCAAGACTACAGAATTTGTGAATGTTTAGAAAATAGACTCAGTCAACAATTTACAAGAGAAGATTGATAAAAAAGGGTTTGTTCAAAAAAGTTTGAAATAGCCATAAAAATCCTGAACCCGTTTCAGTCTGAAAATGATCTACCAACTATTTTTCCATTTGTCCTGGAAATGCCATTAAAACTTCCCAACTGTGTAACTGCAGCAGGACTGAAGACACCAAGGTTACCTTTGCAAATGAAATCACCATAATAAAAGCTGCTTTCTTCGTTGTGCAGAAAGTACTGACATTCTGAGGGATTGCTATAAGAATTCTGTGGTGATTATCCTGGGAATCAGGCACTACTCTACAGATTAGATCCTGAGCCACCTGTCAACCCCATTTCTATGCAAATTGGTTTACTTTCAAAGACATGACCTCAAAGCCCTGCAGTGGCACTGCAGGCTTGCATTTCACCACACCACGACCTACCAACTCAAAAGGCTAATTAGGAGCAAAAAGTGCCTTTTGCAGCCTCTGAGAGACAGACAAAAATATATTCACAACATAACAAAACACAAATCCCACATATAAGAAAAGAGTAAGCTGCATCTCACCTCACTTGAATTTTCTGTTGTTATATTTTTATTTTTCAGCTTTTTCTGTAGCAGTTTGTTTTCATACTCTGGCCTGGGATGCTCCTGAAAAAGACAAAAACAAACAAACAAAACACGTTATTATGATTAAGAGAAAGTCCCCAACATTTTTCGTCATTTATTCACAAAGTCATCAAGGTGATTCAACTCCACACACCTATTGGACTAGGCTGTCAGATCTGGCCCAGCTTCCCTGATCAATAACTTTTCAATATGTGCTTGCAAAATATATTTTTCTTTCCCAAATTAGAGGATAAATTAAGCAAGGTGACAAAAATTTCTCAGGCTTTTCAAGTGAGCAGCTCATAAACGAGAAAATATTATGCATCTCCTCATTCCCACCAAGTTCTGCATACATTCAGAGCTGGAATTTGGATTGACATCTCCCAGAAAAAAGGCTATTCCTACAGCATTGGTCATATCATCCCTCTTTACTATAATTATAACTCTTGAAAATCAGCCCCATCCAAAAAATGGGTTATTAACATTTTTTAATTAATCTGATAGTCATGAAGAGAACAAAAACCATTTAAAATTAATAAATCCTCATGAGAAATAGAATGGAGCCTACATGGAGCTTCACCAGAATTCCTTGAGAGATACAGGTGGTGCTTATTTCCTGTATCTGCAACATTTTCACCACAGCAGACACAACCCTCGCCATTGTCTGTTGCATGTGAGAATATAAATGCAATGAGACCTCCAAACTATTTCTTATCCTGATTTTATCCTGAGATTTTCCTAATGCATTCAAAAGGTATGTGATAAAGTACCATTTAAATCATTGAATCTTAGAATAGTCTGGGTCGGAAGGGCCCTTACATCTCATACCAACCCCCCTGCCATGGGCAGGGACACCTTCCCCTGTGATGTGTAAATGTTTTTGGTCATAAGGAATGACAAAAGTCACAGGGTCTTGCAAACAATCAGGAAGCTTTCATTATAAATTACACATTTGGCATGGAAATTGGTATGTAGTCCCTAGCCTACTATAAAAGAACATGGCAGTAGGCTTTGGAAAAAGGAATGAGATGAAACAGAAGAGAGAAAATGAGGTGAATAAAAGAGAGAGAAAGACATCAGCAGCCCTAATTCCATGTTGATCCCTGATGGAGTGATGGGATGTCCAGGATCTGTGGCTATCCCAGTATCAGTGTTTGAGACTTACACAGTGGACACTTCTCTTCTGGGTATCTACACCAGATTGCTCACAGCCCCATCCAACCTGGCCTGGAACACTGCCAGGGGTGGGGCAGCCACAGCTGCTCTGGGAAAACTGTGCCAGGGCCTCAGCACCCTCACAAGGATGAATTTCTTCCTAAAATCCAACCTGAACCTGCTCTCTGTCAGTGCGAATCCATTTCCCCTTGTCCTGTCACTCCAGACCCTTGTCAAGAGTCTCTCTCCATCTTTCCTGTGGGCTCCCTTCAGGCACTGCAAGACCACAATGAAGTCACCCCAAAGCCTTCTTTTCTCTGGGCTGAACAATCTCAGTTCACTAAGCCTTTCCTTGTAAGAGAGGTTCTCCATCCCTGTGGTCATCTTGGTGTCCCTCCTCTGGAAAACATGTGGAACCTGCAAAAAATATTGAGGCACAAGTAAACTCTAACATTAATAAAGGTGATTAGCAGCAAAAACGGTGGTAAGCAGGATGGGGAAAGGATGGACAAAGATACAACAATAAGCATTTAAAGATGCTGCAGTCAACACCTGTATCCTGATGCTTTTTAAATTTTTACTGGCTTGTGTTGATTTGCGTTATTTGCTACCATCTTTATGCTTCCTTACATAAAGATTCAGAGGTTGGATGTGACAAACATCTTTAGACTTAAATGAAGAAAGGATGAAGACATCTGGCATGGATGGCTACATGAGAGGAGACAGCTTGGTCAAAGTAGGGAAAGGAGATAAATGAAGCTGTAAGAAACTGAGGAGATCTAAATATATTATGCTACTGTAGACCTGAATTAGTTTGCTTCCTTTTTTTTCTCTTACTTTCTGCTAAGCAAAGCATTCTGAGACCTGAGGGGCAGCCTCTAGAGGTCAGAGCAACTTTTGAAAACCGATTGGAATGAAAACAAGGTAAAATAAAGAAAATAAATGCCAAGCAAAACATTGTACACTAACTTACTTTTTTTTGCTATTAACAGTTTTGCTCTGAGTGCATATTCTGCTCAAATTTGGCCAAGTTATGTTTAGTTTTCCTAGTAAGACATTCCAGTGTCCTTTTAACTGCCTTTCATACACCTACACCTGGATTGGAATAGTAGTTGATCTGTCTTTGTTGAATCTGCCAAATCAGCTTACCCTTGACTGAGCTCCCTGGAATGCATTTTGTGTATATTCCTTTTATGAGTATTTTGCACAAAATATTTCTTTACAGTCCAGACTTAGGGATGTTAGACCCATGCATCCATGGATGTGAAGGGACAATTCCACCCAGCTGTAAAAAGAAAGTGATTCAGAATCAATTCTTTGTCTGAAAATGGGAAGAGTTCTACACTTAGGACAACAAACTAGAAATAGTTGTGATTACTTCATGAAGGCCAAATGTCCATGTAGGGGTAGATCTGAATCCCAGGATGCTGGAAGTTTGCCAGTACAGCTGCCACACACTTATTGAAAACCATGTGAGCCAAGGTACTGCGAGGCCAAATGAGTGTTCTGAGTAGAAAACAATAATTCCCATTCTGAAAACAAAGAGCCAAAATATGAAATTTCTACTCAGGCAAAAGTCATGTTGACGTCACTGGGAATTTTCCCTGAGAGTGGTCTTCAGGATTTGCCTCAAACATACATATGTGTATCCACTATCTGTCAGATTAAGCCTCTGTAGATAATGATCCAGTTTGATAGGAATAAATAATGCAAACCAATCTCTCCTTAATTTATCTTTGATGTAGAAAGAAAGTGATAATGAAATTTTACAAACATGCATGACAAACACATGGAATGTATTTCTATAAAAAAAAATGTAGAACCTTAGCAACTATCTCAGACTTGACAGACCAAAGGAGCTACCAAAAAATACGCCATATACTCTAAGTAAAGGCAAAGACCCACTTCAGATTCCTTGAACAGCCTTATCCTAGCAACCTGAACACAAGCAGAGTAGCTAAGTAATACATACTGATGGGAAGGAAGGTTTTCACAAAGAAAAAATGGAATAGCCCAGTTTCTGTTCCAAAGAAAGATGGAAAAGTAGAATAAACAGAACAGAGAGCCCAGGTGTTCTCTGTTGCAAGATGGTTAATTATTAGAAATCAAGGACTTAAATCCTCTATTTCTTATGATGGTGACATAGGATGCAGGGAGTGAGAAGTCTAGGGAAGAGTTTGTCATTCACACCAAGGATCTGTTTAGACTGCCCTATTAATGGGATGTTTGTCCAAGGAAAAATAGTTTTATATGTCAGCATGGAGTCACTGGTAGATGATCATGATCTTTCTAGTCCAGATCACTTTCAAAATAAATCTGATAAATGAAAAATTAAAGCAAAAGATTGAATAAGTCATGCAGCATGAACACAAGCCTAGGGGTGTTAAAAGCTACTGAGCAAGTGTACAGGAACTCAGTTATTAAAGATATTCTAGAACAACATAAAACAGATTTAGTCAAAAGAAGTTAGAAGGTTCTATTATGGAATTGTATTTGCCAGACAGACAGGAAGATTTTATGCCTTTCTCTGCTTTCATTGAGCAAGAACCGTGGTAATGTTTTGGGCAAATACCTGTAAAACTAAATTTTGAAGTTTGGCCTCAGATTTTGAAGCTTTCTTAAGCTAGGACCAAACAACCAAATGTTGCCATTTCAATGGCAGATAACATATTTTGTGGGTAACTGTAGCAGAATATAGCATCCTTTGTGGTTGTTTGTCATGCAATTCAAATCCAACCCATTTAAATACTCCTATACTGATGAGTAAATTGTGTGAATCGTAGAATCACACAATGGCTTGTGTTGGAAGGAACCTTTCAGATCATCCGATTCCAACTTCTTGCCATGGGTAGGGACACTTTCCACTAGACTAGGATGCCCCATCCAACTTTCAGGGATGGGGCAGACACAGCTTCTCTGGGAAACCTGTGCCAGGGCCTCACCACTCTCACAGAGAACAATTTCTTCATGAAATCCAATCTAAACCTGCTCTCTGTCAGCTTGAAGCCATTCCCCCTTGTCTGTCACTCCAGGCCCCTGTAAGGAGCACCTTGTTCCATATCTTGTGTGTTCTCCAAGGGGTACACCCCTTGCAAACCCTGCTTACCTACCTGGATCTCCTGAGTCACTGGAAAAGTGGAGAGAAACAAAGACCTCAAGGTGGTCCCTATTCCTAGTGGGGCAATGCTGAATAAAGACAGATTTAACCTCTCTGAACACAGGGGAGGGAAGAACTTGTGCCACCCCAAGTTGTCTTTGAATGGCCCACCCCAACACTCCAAGGAATCAGGACTACCAATAAAAAAATCAAACAATTTTGA
The DNA here is from genome assembly GCA_017589585.1 of Phylloscopus whistleri. NCBI lineage: Eukaryota > Metazoa > Chordata > Aves > Passeriformes > Phylloscopidae > Phylloscopus > Phylloscopus whistleri. The sequence goes on from JADMLD010000723.1 coordinate 1,233,641, forward strand.
GCCCTGAAGAAAATTCAGTTCTAGAAAGGACAGACTAGGTCATTACAACAGAAAAGGAATAAATGAAAGTAAATGAGAGCATGTTGATATGTCTGGTAGAAGAGAAATAAAAGAGGAAAATGTACTAACATCCCAGGATATTCTGGTACATCTCTGGATCAACAGTCTGGGACTGAAAAAATGTAATCATACACTTTTACCAACTTTGTGGAAAGCAAAGGAATTTTCACCTGACTTTGTTCTTACAGTTTACAACCTTAAACACGTTTAAAGTGAGCCTTCATGTGTAATCTTTAGTGGAGCAGTAACTGGTGCTAAACAGTTTCCCAAAGAGCTGAAGGGTAACATTCATTCTGCAGCATTCCTTCCCCAACTATCCTAATGAAACTCTCTTCCTCCTAAACAAAGGACTTAAATATTATGTTGAAAGGATTTGTTTAGAAGAACAGGGCTAGCCAAACATCATCAAATAATTAGTGTTAGTAAGAATTAATTGAAGTTCAGGGGAGATTCACTGGAAAGAGTAATGAAACACAGAAAGGTTAATAAAAAAGCATGCAAAGAATTTTAAAAATATTTGGAAACACGGTCCCAACAGAAAATTAGAATAGTTATGGGAAAAAATGTGAGATAATGCATCTAGAGAAAAGAATCCAAACTAAAGATCTCATTGGCACAAGAAACTTCACGATGCAGAAAGGAGTTTTGAAACAAGACAAAACATTGGAGTTACAAATTCCCCTTTTACCAATACTGGATATTGTTTTTCCCAAGAGGGCTACACAGCTATTTTATTAGAGTCTCCTCTTCGACGATTTTAGTGAACAAAAATATCTTATGCTTTGCGGTTTAGTAAATACTATTAAAACATCATAAAAAGGAGTCTCCTCCTATCATTTGCAAGGGGGAAGACAAAGTGAAGCCATCAAATTGATCAGATCAAAATGAATTTTGAAACCATGGTAGAGAAAAATAAAGGTAAACAAAGATTAAGTCAGGTGAGAATGGAATGTATCTGTAAACATATTTAATGTCACCAAGTCAGCTTCCTTTTTAATTTTGTTTAATTCTTTTTTACTCAATCTACTTTCTTTATTAATTTGTCTTAGCAGTAATCCACAGTGACATCAAAGACTTCCCTTAAGGATTCAGTAATCACAGGGGGGTTTTAATTCGCCAAATAGCAAAAGGAAGAATCAGGCTTTGGGAACTAGTTTGAAAATAAACTAAAATAGTTGGCAAACATTTTACAGAGCACAGGATTTTAAGGTGAAATTAAATGTTCCTAAGGAAGATACACATTCAAGTTTCTCCTTGTTATAATTAAACCCTTTAACAGCTTGACTATTTGAGCAATACCAAGACCAATGAGTGGAGACTCCTTGGCATTTCAGTTAATGCAGACTCTATCTATTTTACTTCCAAGTTCTTGCCCAAATTCTAAAAGTTCATCTTTTGTAATTGCATTTCTATTTAAGTTTGCACAGGATCACTGGCAAAATAAGGGAAAATCTTTTCCACCCAAAAATATGAAAGCAGAAACATCCTGGAAATACAATTTCTAAAATTCAAGGCAAGAGTTTCTACCACCCACACCATTAATTGGAGTCTACCTGTACTTCTTCACCAAGCAGAAGAGGGTATGGATTCTCCAACTTCTATTCCTGGTTTATTGATGGCCATAGTCCTTATTACACACTCTGAACTATAATGATATGCACAACCTCTTTCATTAGGTTACACAGTCATATATCTGTGGCAAAGCACATTGAGTGGAGGAATTTCAGCAAGAATTTCTTCACTAGAAGGGTTGTTAAGCATTGGAATGGGATGTTCAGGGAGGTGTGGAGTCACCATCCCAGGAGGTATCCAAGGAATGACTGGATATGGCACTCAGCACTCTGGTCTAGGTGACGAGGTGAGGATTGGTCAAAGGCTGGACTCGATGACCTTGGAGGTCCTTTCCAACCTAAACAATTCCATGGTTATATGTGTATTTGTGCACAGCGTTCCCAAGGCTTTGTCTGCTCTCATGGTTCTGGTCTGAGTTTGTTTCTTTTCTTTCCTTGTCCCATTTGTTTATCAGATACTCTATTGGTTTTCAACACAATTATCTGTTTTCCACTTGGTGCCTAACGCTTGCCATTCTTTTTGTGGATTTCAGGTGTCCAAACAAAAATTCTCTAAGTCTGTACAGCTGCCAGCTGCAAAGATGCACAGAAGCCTTAGGAAGTCTGCTTTCTCAGACTGCCATTGCCAAGACATTTACAAATAAATGGACTAAATTAATATCTCCTGTGGCTCTTTTGAAGGAAGAGGTTTGGCCCAGTGTGCCTAAAGAAAGATTTACTGGAAGGTTTATAGTCAATATCAACAAAAATTACACCGAAGGTGTTTATTTCAATATAATTCTCACAAACTACTTCTCAGCTCTTCAAATTTATGGTTGTTTTTCTCCCTGCTTTGGGTCTGTAACTTTCCTTCCTAAAGAAATTGACAATCAGTAGCTTAACTCCATCTAGTCCTAACACTCAAACTTCCTGAGCATCCTCCTTGTCCCTTTCTTGCACTTTTAAGTGATATCAATTCTGGTTCCTTCTGGCCTAACCTGATCAGACACAGTTCTTCCTTTTCCAACATAATTTTCAACACTTGTAAAGACTTCACCATCACTGAAACCTGATGCCAGTAACTTTCTACAGACAAATTTATCCTCATCTTTATGAATCTTATGGATGAACGGTGAACAAAATCTGATCTAACTTCCAGGGTTTTGTTGAAGTACCAAGTACTGACAGGAGATGACACGGTGCATGATATGGTGCTTAAGATGTCATGTCAAGAGATATGTCCATTATTCTTTAAAAAAGACCTGGATCAACCAGAAAATAGCCAGAAAGGAACAAGAATAAAGAGATACATAGAAAATTCTTCCAGTACCTGAAGGAAGCCAACAAGAAAGACGGAGAAAGAGACTCTTGACAGGGGCCTGGAGTGACAGGGCAGGGGGAATGGATTCATACTCATAGACAGCAGGTTTAGATTGGATTTCATGAAGAAATTGTTCCCTGTGAGGGTGGTGAGGCCCTGTCACAGGTTTCCCAGAGAAGCTGTGTCTGCCCCATCCCTGGCAGTGTTCCAGGCCAGAGAATCAGGCTGGGCTGGGGCTCTGAGCAACTTGGGATAGTGACAAGTGTCCCTGCCTATGGCAGGAGGGTGGAATTAGATGACATTTAAGGTCCCTTCTAACCCAAAGCATTCTGTGGTTCTATGAGTATCTGAAAATATTTAGACACTAAAATTGAAAGAGCAGAGGCTTGTTCGTCTTAAACAAGGGTGACAGAAATATGATATTGTGTTGAATTATGCTGAAAAGAGGACAGAATTAATCCCTCTCTTGATCTTTGAAAGATAAAACAAGAAAAGAAAAAAAGAGAGAAAAAAATTGACATGTAGCAAGGAGATTTAAAAAACACCAGAAAAAGCTTGTTAACAGTACAGATAGAGAAGCATTAGAGTAGATTACCTAGGGAGGAATTGAAATCTCCACTGCTGGATTTATTTAAGAACAAATTAGACAAATATCTCTTCATAATGATTTAAGTAGAGTTGATCCTACAACGCACAAGGAATGGCCCCTCAAGGTCCAGTCCAGTCTTATTTTATGATTCTAAATTCCTAATTCTTCAGCTTGTGCTGAGATTTGTCTGGTGCTCCTTCACTTATTATAAACCAAGGATTCTTGCTGATCCCACAGTTCCAGTCCACAGACTTTTACCACTTCAGGCCTCTTCATCACAGGACCTCACAAACCTATAGATTCTTTCACAGCATTTTACAAATATTAAGCTAAACATGAGGATTTTGTACTGTGAGTGATGAACTTGAATCACAGAATCACTAGGTTGGAAGAGACCTTCAAGATCATTGAGTCCAACCCACCCCTAACACCTCAACTAAACCATGGCACCAAGTGCCACATCCAATCTTTTTTTAAACATACCCAGGGGTGGTGACTTCACTGCCTCCCTGGGCAGATCATTCCAGTACTTTATCACTCCTTACGTAAAAAAGTTTTTCCTTAAATCCAACCTATATTTCCCCTGGCACAGCTTAAGACTGTGTCCTCTCATTCTGTCAGTTGCTGCCTGGAGAAAGAGACCAACCCCCACCGTTCTACAGCCACCTGTCAGGAAGTTGTAGAGAGTGACAAGGTCACCCTGAGTCTCCTTTTCTCCAGGCTAAGCAACCTCAGCTCCCTCAGTCCTTCCTCACAGGGCTCGTGTTCCAAGCCCCTCACCAGCCTCGTCGCCTCCTCTGGACGCGCCCAAGCGTCTCCCTGTCCTTCCTGAGCTGAGAGCCCAGAGCTGGACACAGCACTCGAGGTGCGGCCTCACCAGTGCCACGTACAGGGGAAGAATGACCTCGCTGCTCCTGCTGGCCGCACCATTCCTGATCCAGGTCTGGATGCCGTTGGCCTTCTTGGCCACCAGGGCACACTGCTGGCTCGCGTTCAGCCGCCTTTCACCAGCACCCCCAGGTCCCTTTCTGCCTGGGCTCTGTCCAGCCACACTGTCCCCGGCCTAGAACATTGCAGGGGCTTATTGTGGCCAAAATGCAGGACTCTGCCCTTGGGCTGATTAAACTGCATCTTACTGGACTCTGCCCATCCATCCAGCTGTTCCAGGTCTCTCTGCAGAGCCCTCCTACCTTCCAACAGATGGACACACGCTCCCAGCTCAGTGTTGTCCACAGATTTAGTAACAAAAGACTCAATATCTTCACCCATGTCATCAGTAAAAATACCGAACAGAACTGGCCCCAGCACAGACCCCTGAGGGACACCGCTGGTGCCTGGCTGCCAGCTGAATGCAGCACCGTTCACCGCCACTCTCTGGGGCCGCCTCTCCATCCCACTCCTAACCCAGCAAGGAGTGCTCCTGCCCAAGCCCTGGCCTGCCAGCTTTTCCAGGAGTGTGCTGGGGGAGACTACGTCCAAGGCCTCGCTGAAGTCCAAAGTGACAACTTGCTCAGCCTTTCCTGCATCCACCAGGCAGGTCACCTGGTCATCAAAGGAGATCAGGCTGGTCAGACACGACGTACCCTTCCTAAACCCCATGCTGCCTGGGTCTGATACCCTGGCCAGCCTGTAAGTGCTGCGTGATGGCACTCAGTATCAACTGAGCCATGACCTTCTTGGCTACTGAGGTTAGGCTGACTGGCCTGTAATTACCAGGATCATCCTTCCCACCCTTGTTGTGAATGGGCATCACACTGGCCAGCTTCCATCATCTGGAACCTCACCAGTGAGCCAGGACTGTTGGTATATGGTGGAGTTCTTTCTGAAGAAACCCATGGCACTTACTGTTTTGAAACAGCTCTGTTGGTGAGCACCTAGAGCTCAGTATGATGTACCTAAAGCACCACAGATGTCACCCAGACCTGGATGCAAAAATTGCTGGTGGTTGTTGTTACACATAATGAAGTAACATGACAAAGTATTTATTCAGTGTCATTGTGTTACTGCACACTATACAATGCTGTATGGGCAATCTCAGCAAAACATGATCTGCTCTTACCTTATAATCCTTTTCAACATTCAGTATTAACTTCAGAGTGCTGAACAGTAAGATATAGGTGAGGACTCCTTAAATGAACATTGATACTCAAAACTGTATGAGTTACAGTCTTTTGTCTAAACAGCTACAAAGTGCATTAGGCTGGAGAACACTCATGAGAAATCTATACATTAGTGCTTATATAATATGCATCTATAGAATAATTAACACTGTAAATTATCCCAGGGAGAGGAGACTTACTTCTTCTTCTTCCAGTCCAGTTAGATCCCAGAAGTAGCTCAATCTCATCTGCAAACGCTTCCATTGTTCAAGGAACATGGTAGCTTTAAAAGAAATTAAACAATTTTTAAAACAATAACTCCAAAGCCTTGTGGCAAACATTTGTCTTACTTATAAGCTTCAATGGATATTTGAATCCCATTATGCTAGACTCTTTAAAATTAAACACTAAGAAACAGCCTCAGGCCCAATTTTAAAGAAAGAATTCAAGCAAAGCATGGGAACAATAATTAGTGTCTTTTAAAAATAAAATACAGCAAGATGGAACATGGGTTGTCCACAGCCACTGTTAAATTCTTGTCAGGGAATGGAACTGAGCCCATAACTGCAGATATCCAGGGAAGACATCATCTCTCTTAATTCACCATGAAGCATTTTGAGGTACGTTTAGCCTGCTACTGAAATAACTAGGATCCCCACCAAGATGTAGAAAAAGATATTTTGAAATATATTACAATGGTGTCATTAAATGCTTTTGTCCTTCATATATATAGTGATTTTGCCCTAAGGACTGGTCCCTGGTTCAGCCTCCTGCTTCTCCTTTTTTAACTAATAAGAAGGAGCAGATGTTTCACTGTTGTCTCATATTTACAGTCTCCTGACTGCCCTCTCATAATTGCTGTTTCCTCAGTATAGCCCTTTTCCTATTTGCTCATAATTTATGGCCTTACAGATTTATTAGAAATAAATGGGTTGTGGACATGTATTTCTAGATATCAGTATCAATACTAAACCAGTACATGCCAACTAAAAACACCAAAACTCTACCAATAAAAGTTATACCTATAAACAACTGGGGTCATTGTCTTCCATTTTCTTATGCTTCACCTCACTTTTTCAGTAGGTGAAAAAGGTACTATAAAAACAATGTTAGATCACAGCGGTGTTTACATCACTTTGAACATCTTGTAGATAGCCCCACAAGACAGACAAGAGTGGAGAATCAGATCAGCTTCCCTTGACTGCATCTACACTGTTAGATAACACTGAGAAAAGTGGGAACCCTGTGAAAATAACCTGGCTCTTACAAGACATAATCTAGCCAAACAGTTAGCTGCAAGTATTTTCTTCACAGGTATCATCCCATCATATAAGAAATAAGTATCATTTAAAGACAGGACTGGCAGCACGCTCAAAGCAAATCCAGACATTAAGCAACTAAGTTGCTATCTGTGTTCCTCCCTTACAGAAGAGAGAACATATAAAAGCTATATTTAGCATGGTTTGAAAACTCAAGGGTTTTTAAATATCCTAAATACAAAAACATTTGGTTATTTTATAAGGTGCTATTACTCATTCCATTCTTTCCTGTTTTACAAAAACTCTGTTCCACGTTTAGCTCTGTAAGAACGTACTTGGCTTGATGCAGCAGCTGCTCTGAAATCAGCATGCCTGCACTGACTGACACCAGCAGAAAAACTAAACTGACAGAACGCAGGTTTAGATTGGATATTAGGAAGAAATTCTTCCCTGTGAGGGTGGTGAGGCTCTGGCACAGGTTGCCCAGAGAAGCTGTGGCTGCCCCATCCCTGGCAGTGTTCCAGGTCAGGTTGGATGGGGCTCTGAGCAATCTGGTCTGGTAGAAGGTATCCCTGCCCATTGCAGGGGGTTGGAACTGAATGAACTTTAAGGTCCCTTCCAACCCAAATCATTCTGTGATTCTGTAAAACTTCTAATAAAGGCATCTGACACTAAAATTTGGCACCAGAACACCGGTGACATCAAGCCCAGTGAGCCAAGCATTACTGTGAATATGGACAATTGAAGCAGAACTGCTGGAATCACAAAGACACTTCATGAGGAATCAGGTTCAGCTACTAAAAACATGATTTCTTTTGAGATATTAACCATAGGAAGCCTTCTGCTTTATAAAGAATTGGATAAAACAAGTAAGACAAAAGGATTCCTGTGCCCAACACCCTCATGAAATGAAGCTGGGCCAGATCACCACAGTTTGCTCTTTTAAATATACAGCTGAAATAGGTGTGTTAGTGAGCTCTGCCATTCAACAGATTGAGGTCTAGATATAAGCAACACAGCCTCTACTAGTAGAGCAGCAAAATTTGGTGTAATCTAATACTTAATAGGCAAGCTGGGCAAAGTTAGTAAAGGCTCCATGATTTCTGTTTGCTGCTCTTTGTGTGTGCCGGCTGCATTTTCTTGAACTGACAAGCTCAGTTATCATGGTCCCAGGAACAGACTTTTCTAATCTGTGGGAAACATTTTTTGGAGGAGGGCTACAGCTCTGAAAGAATTTTGTTATTCTTACATGCCTTTTTTTAAAAAAAGCAGTGCATATGGAACTTTTTGTCCCGTTCTGTTCCATAACAGATTCTACTAATTTGTCTTACTGCACGGATATATCAACATTTTCTTTTGCACGTTGCATTCCTGATACCAAAATACAATTGTTCTGGATGAGGTTCAGTGGCAACTGTCATTTGCATGGATGCCAGTTTACAGTAAAGTTTCTCTGTCAGGAAAATATTTTATTTATCTTAAGGTTCACAGCAGCAGGTGACACTTAATCTGCCAGTCTACCCTGTAATCTGAAGTAGTAAAATAAATTATTCTGAGAGTCTATAAATTCATCCTCTTTTTTCTATTTCTCAGTCATAATTCTCACATATTCTCTAACATTTGCTCTAGGGCTTCCAAGAACTGCTAAATAAATGCTTCTTGCTTCCATGATGTGTTCTGTCTGCAAGCTCCTTAAAAACCTTCTGCTGTCCTCACCCAATGCCAACCCACCAATCAGTCCTTTCTAAAAAAAGCTGTAAAATCTTAATGGGTTTGCAAAGAATAACACACTAGCTGCTGAGGCATGGCTATAACACAATAACATATTTGCTTAGTTTCATATTAAGGATGATAATTTCATTTTGGGAACAATGAATAGAGAAATAAAAAATCATTTTACAGTAGCAATAACACATTTAACTTCCACAATAAACAAGCTCTGGAGTAAAGGAAAGCATAAGACCAGCAATAATTCATGCAAGCACAGTACACACACTTTTCAGGGCAGAGGTGAGGCCAGAAACAATAAGAGTAATACTACAATGCATTCATTCATGTTTATGAAGTGTTTTGATATCCTCATGGAGACAGGGATATTTGCCATTAAAGAAAAGCAAGCTTGTTTAAATGGGATATTCTAAAATATATTACAATTGAAATTATAATTGTCCCATTGCTCTCGGAATCCCATAAAGTTTTGATAAAATTATGTGACTGAGTTGTTCCACAAGGAAGTGGGACTGTGCTTAAATTAGACCCTTTCAGCTGTCTGCACCATACCAATCCTCAAATACATTCTGGCCCCAAATGCAGGTGTTAAAAGAGTGTGACATGTTGATGGAAAAGAAGAAAAATTAGCAAATAGATGGCAAGGTTCAGAAGTGCCATTAATGGCCACCTCTGTGGAGAAAATGGCCTCAAGATGTGCCAAGGGAGGTTCAGGTTGGACATTAGGAAGCATTTCTTCCCATTGGCATTGGAAAGGGGTGCCCACGGAGGTGGTGGAGTCACCATCTCTGGAGATGTTTAATAAAAAACTGAACATGGTATTCAGTGCTCCTGTTTAGTTGCCAAGGTGGAGACCAGTCAAAGGCTGGACTTGATGATCTGGTATATCTTTTCCAGACTTGATGACTCTGTGATTCTAAACATGGCAGTAGAGGAAAAAAGGACATCTTTTCTTCCCTGAACTACAACAACTCCATTTATTCCAGAGCTTGCTGTTGACAGTGATATTGCTTTCCCCAGTCTCAACACAGACAGCTCTCCGTGGCCTTCTGAGAATTGCCAGCTTCCAAAAGCCATAGAGATCACATTCAATCAAACAGCACTTTGTTATTCTGTGATGAGCCCAAACATCAAATGGCACTGCTAATTTGCAAAGCAATACTCACCCCAGAGAGCCATAAAGATGGAGAAGAAAACCGTGGCAGGGTTGTCAAACAAGTGACTCGCTCGAGCGGTGGCACAGGCAGAGCTGAGGTTCCAGTAATCACAGAACTTGTCACACAGGGGGCACATGGTGAAGGCATTGCGTTGGTCACACATCTCTTTGCTGTGACAGACAAGGGCACAGGTTCCTCTGAGTATTCCAGCTCAGAAACTATGGATGGGCAGTAGTCATTCCGAGCAGCATATCACAGCTATTACAAGCTGTCTGCAATATATGTGGCCTGCACTTGCAGAGAACAGGACCTGCGTGTTTCCTCAAGGTTCATTGCCATGCATAGTAATTTTTTAAATCCTTATATGCACCTTACCAACAGGAAAATGATGCAACACTCAACCAGACTGATCGCTGTACTGTATTAATGAGTTAAGGAAGACAACATCACTGAAGACCGAGGTTAACCACACTAGAAAAACAAAATTTTCATCTCTGCACTCAGTTACATGATTTGATACAGATCAGATTTAAATCACTGAAAAGAAAGACTGAAGTGGTCACAAAGGAAATTCAGTGCTGTTGTCAAATACACAGTTTTTAATATAGTGACACAAAAATATGAGAGAAAAGATTTTTTTACAGATTATAAGAATCTTTACTGTAAGGTTGTTATTTTGATTTTTGGTCTCATTTGCTATGTATGGATTCAGTTTCTAAAAATCTTTGAAAAAAACCTTATGAGTATCACTTTAACAGGTCAAAGAGTTCTTGTCAGGACTGAGAATGCTTTCAGTATTTTCCATAAGGTTTGGACGTGAAAGCCTTTCATACCTGCACAGTCTCATTTAGGTGAACTGAGTAGTGCAAAGCTCAAATGTCCTTGCCAGGACCATGAGCTGAGGGTTGCCACATCATTTCAATGATAGCTGGCATATGGGGTGATTATGATTGTTCCTATACGGACCAACCTGAAATAGGTTTTTCCTTATGACTTCAAATAAAAAAAAAAAAGACTATTCAAGCTCTATTATGAATATGTTTATATTATATGGTTTGAAAAGCTTGCAGCTGTTTCCAGCTCTCATGTTGTTACAGTAATTCTCTATTTCAAAAGGCAGCAGAGGGTGCTGCAGATACATCTCAGCCATAAATCTCACTGCAGTTTAAATGTTAGCACAAGCTTTCACCCCAACAAGCACCAAGATTTATTCAGATCAAGCTAAGGAAACAGACCCTGGCTCAGATGTGGTGCTGTTTATCATTTACCTATCAGTTACCTTGTCCTACTGCAATGATTTTAAAAACTGTCAGTTTAGGGACTGTCATGACTGTGCTCAGCGTACAAGTACAGCAGTATCCCGTTGAGCAGAAGTCAGACAGATACAGAGGAATGATTTTCTTTTCACTGGGAAGCAGGCATTAACATCATGGTGTCACTTTGGCAATTTTTGTGCAGTATATTCCCCTCAGGATACACAAAACTCAACACTATTTTGTGTCTAGAAGACGAACACTGTGAAGACCAAATATAGAATCATAGAATGGGTTGAGTTGGAAGGGACCTTAAAGATCATCCAGTTCCAACCCTCCTGCCGTGGGCAGAGACACCTTCCACTATCTCAGGTTGTTCCCAGCCCCATCCAGCCTGGCCTGGAACACTGCCAGGGATGGGGCAGCCACAGCTGCTCTGGGAAACCTGTGCCAGGGCCTCATCACCCTCACAGGGAACAATTTCTTCCAGATTTCCAACCTAAACCTGCTCTCTGTCAGTGTGGAGCCATTGCCCCTTGTCCTGTCACTCCAGGCCCTTGTCAAGAGTCTCTCTCCATCTCTCCTGTGGGCTCCCTTCAGGCTCTGCAAGGCCCCAATGAGGTCACCCCAAAGCCCTCTACTCTCCAGGCTGAACAATCCCAATTCCCTCAGCCTTTCCTCCCAGCAGAGCTGCTCCAACCCTCTGATGCCCTTGGTGTCCCTGCTCTGGCTCCAGCAGCTCCCTGTCCTTCCTGTGCTGGGATCCCACGACTGGAGGCAGCTCTGCAGGTGGAGCTGAGAGAGGGGCAGAGGGGCAGAATCACATCCCTTGATCTGCTGGCATTTGCTAAGTCTTGTAACCATTGTTCATCTTACTTGTACAAATCGTCTGATTTTAATGAGAATAAAGTGTTCCAAGAGTCATGGACAGTGTTTGCATCCATTCCAGTAGGTTTTACATAATGACTTTCTGATTGAGCAGTGAGCTAGGTGCACTCATAAAAAGCAAATTAATATCTTAGAAAATGAACTCAATACAGTGGACTCACTACATACTTCTGTTTCAGGAGGTGAGACACTGACCAATCAAATAAATTTGTGCCCTTCAAATACTTGTTCAATGCCACTGTGTTTGTAATGCTCTCAGGGTTGGTAATGATACAGCACTGCTCTTCAGACAAGCTAAATCCAGTTATTCACACTACAGATTAATAAGAAAAAGCACAGTCTTATAATTTTCAAGTAACAAATCATGGATCACAGATAAGCTTACCTAGGAATGTCACTTTCAATGGTTATACATCCATATAGAAATACAATAATCCCAACTACTGAAGATGGAATGAGGAATTCTGTGTATAAACCCAGCCATGCAAAATAAAGTCCTATCTTTTCTCCAAAATACTTCCTGAAATAGAGGGGAAAAAAAGAAGAAAAAGCACATGTCAAGGGTATCATTTTCAAATGTGTTTTACAGCTACTAACAGTCCCAGAAAGTTAAAATATGAATGGTGAAAAACATGAATGAAAACACTGAGTATCTTGAAGACAATAGGAACAAATGAAGGGGATGGTTTAGGCACTTGGCAGTTTGGGCTTTTCTGTTCTGAGAAGTTAGTCCTGGATCATTCTCCTGAGCTGAAATTAAGCAGGTATCATTGCAATACGTAATATCTGTTCAGAGAAGACTGTGGTCTTTGCATCTCTTAAAAGAAGTCAGTGAAATAGGAGGAAACATTGGAAAATACTTGGCTCCTCAGAGGAGCACGTTAATTTTTGCCTCTTGCTGTACTCTTGGATTCAGCTAGTGAGAGTCATAGAAATGACATCTATGGGACCATACTGACAACATCCTCTAATATCTCAAAAGATGACTAATCTGGAACTGCAGCCAAAGGAGGAAAGTTTACTTGCACACTTAGCACTGGCTTTTCAGAAAGAATATTTTTATCAGGTTAACAGCCCCTGGACAGATGGTTAGAAAAAACAGTGTCTGCTCCGAGAAACAGCCCATTGCAGATGTTGATAAATAAGTGGTAGAACTCAGCTCAGCATCTTCATGAATCACACTGCAAGAAGTAAACTAAGCATGGATAAACCTCACTGGTCATTCCAAAGGACAGTTAGGAGTGATTACAAATATTGCAAAACCCAAAGAGCTTCATAGATCTCAAGAATTCACCAAAATTTAGATAAAATATAATAAGGTTAAAAACATTTCACAAGCCAGAGAAGATGATGGAGCAGTGCTGGACAGAAAGCAGCTACACAGAGAGCACTCAGGGCATGACATGGAGTGTGAGTCAGTGAGACATGGATAGCAGCAAAAATTGAGATAAATTTGTGATATCATGTCTAATAAAAGAAAGACAAGACTTTCTCCTCATAAAGGTTGAGCACAATCCCAGTTTGAGGTTTTTTCTGATCCCACTTACCTTAGAAAAGTTTTATCCAAGTTTAACACCACAGATTTAAATCATTCCTACTGAAAATGTTTAAATGAGATTTTTGGAGGCCTAAACTGAAATTTTCTACTCCAGAATTTGAGTCTAAGGGCCAGACTGCTCATGCCACAGGAGAGAGAGGGCAGGAGTGCAGCCATGGCAGAGAGCCAAGGGACAACAAGACAAGCCTCCACAGTCACTTCCAGCTCAGATGGAATGGATAAGGGAAGCAACAGTAAGGGAATTTTATTACTACAGATCCTGCTGTTGTTCTCACACGATCACAGCTGCAGCTAACTCTGCATTTCCAGGCTCTCCCATGGAAAACTGGCAGTGCAATCCTGCCTATTTCAGTTTTGCCTTCCATGAGTGCCTCTATTTTCTCATGTCTAACCAAACTTGCTTATGCTTTAGAAAGGATACGTGCAGTCCTAAAGGAGAAGGCAAAACAAAAGTATTTTGAGGTGATACACAGACACCATTATCTCCAGTATGAGCGGATGCCATCCAGAAGCTGGGAAATTTCAGGAATCTTCTAGGAAAAGAGTACAGCCCCTACACCTGATGTTGCAAGGTATCCTAAGCCACAAACTCTGTGAAGTATCAAACAGCACAAGTGAAATCATCACAGCGTGGTTCAAATGGCAAAAACTTAGGATTTGAAGCACCTCGGGACAATGGATTTGCAGAGAATACAAGGAAATATGTCATTATATGGTATAACATATTTTATGAAATTATAAATATGAATATTTGTGTTGCAAATACTAGCTATATACTTTGGGACTGCCCTCTGGCCTGGCACATGCCAGGTAATTTTAGAGGCAATTATACAAAGAAGCTTTCCTTTACTTTCACATTTGAAAATAAATATATATTTTTAATATACCTGTTCGTTAATATAATATGTTAATACAGTTTGTTTAATACACACATTTTAATACACTTTTTTAAAATATGAAGTGAGAGAAGAAATATTGATTGAAATATAGAACTAACCAGAAGGCATACAGCTTTTCTTAAAGCCTCCTGTGTGAGTCAACAAACAGCAGCAATGGTGTTGGAACAGCACAGGATAGAGGGGAAACTCCATTTGCTCTCAAGTTTCCTTCTGACTGGGGAGTGACATCCATAAATTTGACACTCAAGCAGGAAAAGGGGTACCAGAGGGAGATTATTCTGATTGTCTTTTTACTGCTTCCTTGTTTTTAGAGATGGGCAGTGGGCATAGCTAGTAAAGTGTTTCAAATAGGTCAGAGCACGCACAAAAAAATTGTAAACAATCTAAGCTGTTCAAAACTCTTTGTTCTTTTGGCAAAGGGCCACAAATTAGCACAGAAGGATTTCAAATTTCAGCAGCACTAAAGAGTAGCTGATCAGGGTCAGGGAAGTTGAAGTTTATGGCTCAAGAGTCTTCTCTTCAAATTTTTTACCTTTCCAGTGATAAATGTGATCTGTAACCTATAAAGCAAAGGGCTGCTATTTGTATCCATGCCATAAGAAAGTGAGAAGAGGTTAACAATGTCCTGGCAGTATGGAAAAAAAAGCAGTTGCCAAGAAGAAAACTGCACTGTGTTTTGTGCCTTAACTGTTTTGAAAAAGGAAAATAATTAAGATGATATGCCCAAGCTCAGTCCATCAATGTGCCAGAAAGTGAAATAATCTAAGGAGAAGCAATAACAGAGCTCGGAAACATAATGAACAATTTAGATATGAGTTTATCAAGTCAGAAGAACACAGGACATAGGCATGTCCTTTCTTTGACACAAGAACTCTTTGGTTCTTCTGAATAGGAGTCAAGGCTCTGCAAACACCTGTGACACTCTGTACCAACACCTACTGCAGCTGCTGCTGGAATCAGTGAATGAACAGAGGGTGCGGGGGGAAATGTGTGCTTCAAGGGTAGAGGAAGATATAAGTCAAGAAAAAGTATTTTTACAAGTTTTTATATATCTACACCAAGAACTTGGCATGTTCTCTCATTTACATTGGGATAAAACTAGTCTGACTTTATTATCCCACAGGAATTATCCATGATTTATGCTGGCATGGCAAAAGAGGAGAATTGAGACCAGAGTCTTGCCCTACCTCAGTAACTAATTCACATCTGCCTCACATATATCCAGGCAAAGCTGAGGACTAATCCTTTCCAAAGTGTGCTCATGGATACTGCAGAATGTCACAAAGAAAGTGTGTCCCTGGCACTGTGTGAGCTTTATTTCTGCATTAGGGAAATGCCCCTTTATATACACCTATTCCATGGAGCCAGGGGTTATTCCCAAACTAAAGGGCAAATGGCTTTGATAAAGAACGTGTACTGCTTCTATCAGGAGCAGCAACCAAGGTTTTTGTTCTGTGTGTTGATAATCATAAGGTGAAATTTTGTGCCTTTCATTTTAGAAGACTTTATAAAGGCTGGTTAAATGGACATCAACCAAGTAGTGAGTTCTCATGAACAAGAATCATGCCTTCAAGGAAAGATTTGGTCAAATTACCCAGAACTCCTGAACAAGTTGAACAAGAGCTGCTCTTCCAGCAGATTATGAGAAACAGCGTTAAAAAACTCCCAACAGCAGCAACAACAACCACCTGTAGAAAGTGTATTCCCTCCCAGAATTAGAAGTGTTGAGAAGACCACAGCAGAAATGTTGGCTCGGTTCCCTCTGCTTCACCCTTATAACACTTCAACCAGACATCTGCAATGCACTTTGGTCTGTCTGGTTGCAAAACCAACATCAAAAAGAATAACTGATTATTAAACCCTCTGCTTGCACGTTGGTCACAGTGCTCCCGTGCCAAGTTGTGCAATTTATAAATAGCCTAAGGTTTGGGGAAGGGAGGAGAAAGAGAGAAGGAAAAAAACCCTTCAGTTTTGACTGTGCAAAAACAAGTGTGGGTACCTGGAATGTGAATAAAGCGTGTGGTGCGTGACACACGCTGGAAAGAACTCCAGAGACGTTCAGGAACAAAAATAAAAAAGCGAGGAAAAGGCGCTGTGGACACTGAGTCACCTAACTGGGAAATCTGCACAGAACTCTTCAGTTTTTAAATTTCCATACCCCACTCTAGGCCAGCTGTCACTTCATGTTTCCATTTCATTCCACCACCCCTTTGGTGGAGGAGTTGTTTAGACACAATAGTTCTGTGCAAAATAAAACTGATGTACAGCTGCCACTTGGGTAGGTTTCCCCTGTGCAAATGGTCAACTGAGCCACACATATTGCCAAGGCCTTCAAAATAAACTTATTGGCAGTTTGGGGGTAAAATTCTGATGTTTCTGCTGTTAGGGAGAAGGACAAGGAGCTTAGTTTCATGTCAGAACATCTTTACTACCAAGGCAAGTTTAAAACTTTCTTTCCCTGTCCTAGTTCCTTCTCTGACCCACAGCAACAGTCCCCAGGAACACAATTTATTCTTTCAGGGCTTTTGCAACCAGAAGAAAACCTACCATTATGCTGCAGGTACAACTGTGACCACCCTTAGAAAGTGAGAAGCAATTCTAGCACATGGTAAGTTCGGAACACAGATATTTTCTTTGGTTCTGAGATAACAGTTCCCACCATTGGAAGTTTCCCTCTCAAAACTGCAGACCTCTTTCAGAAAGACTGCTGGAGTATAGGGAAAGCCCCAGTCACTACAAGGTGATCAGGAACATCGCTGAACACCCCAAGATTTCACTTCGGGTAGAAATGCCTATGTCCAAACTTCTCTGGATTTGCCATTCTTTCTTCACTTGAAAATTTTCTCAGGGCAAGATTCAAGCATTTATTACAACCATCTGGGACACCTGGGTGGAATTACTGCTCAGCAGCAGCACTGAGGCTGCTGTGCATCCAGAGATCTTAGAGATTTCCACCATGGTTGTGCCTGGCAGCACATATTCCATCCAGGCAGTCTCAAGAAGGAACACATCAGTGCTAAATCCAGATACACAGAGAGAGCACCAAATGGAGCAATATGGAAGCTAAGAAAAGATCCTGGCAGAAGACAATCCCCCTTGGAACAACATGCCAAGAGACTGAAAAACTTATTTTATTAAAATTTTAAGAGGGGGAAAAAATACCAACTACAGAACCTCAGATAAATGGCCATGCATCTGAGCTTGAGGTAGGAAAGAAAATATCCTTTGGAAAGGCCAGCTAGCTCTGCATACAGAAAACAAAGAAAGGAGACTGTGTCCAGGGTAAAAGCACTTTTTTTTCCCCCTCTACTGGGTGTAAAAATCAAGAATGTCCAGTAGAGAGTAATTAAAAGTGTGTTTTAGAATAGAGTTTAGAACCTGACCCTTTTCCCCTGAAAACAGAAAGAAGAAATGTGCCATCAGAGCTATTTAATCAAGCCCTTTTCATTAAAGTTCTTGTTTGAAATATTACCTAACAAATATTTGCTGTGTCCTACAATGGTACTTAAGTTTGGAGTCAAACTTACCTAAATTACAGATATATTTATCTTTCAAGGCACTGTGGAATTTTAATTGTGATTCCTTATAGGAGAAAAAAAATCCAGTCATAATATTGCAACTCCATGGAGAACAGAAAATGCAAATTTTATCTAGAGGTAGAACTATGTTTTTCCCTAGTTTTTTTGGCTCTTAAGAAAAATTACTCTTCAGCAGAGTAACAGGATAAGTTGAGGTTTGTGGAGGAAGGGGATATTCAAGTTCTCAGATTCTAGTGGATTCAAAAACCCAGGGGAAATATAGTAATTATATCAATACAGCAATTAATAATAATAACTAATAATAGTAGTCAGGATTTGTGTATTAAATGCAATTTAAAATAGCCATACCTTATCCTGCAAAGAAATAAAACTAGGACAAGCCACTCTCTGAGCCTCACAGATTCCCAAACCTTATGCTTCCATTCCAAGAAACTGTCAGAATGCAGCTGAAAGTGCATAGCTTTTGGTGATGGATTATAAACTGAAAAAAAGCCTTTGTTTACTGACTGTAGGAGAAAGAACAATAGAAGCATAATAAGTAGACATGTAATGTGACTGAGACAGAAATTAAGGCTGACAACTGCCAAATGGATAAGCAAACAACACGATGCTGGGTAGTCAGAAGCACTGTAATTGCATTCTCCTCTCTGTTCTGGGACAATACAAAACTTCAGAACAGGTTTGAAAGGATTAAGTGCCCGATTACATTATTCTGCTGATGTTTCCTGTTATGTCCTTAGTGTAAAAAAGTTCTAAATGTCCCTGAGCCTGCAGAAGCCACAGCACACCTTGCTCAGGGAAGGCATTTTCAGCAGGGGTAACACAGTGTTTTGCCTATCACATCCAAGATTTCATGCATAAGACAACCCGTGGACACTCTGCCTCTCCTCATCTTTCCTTAAGTTATTTTCTTTTTATTTAGCATTTTTAAAAAATGTCAGTAACCTTCTCAAGCTGGAAAATTAAAAATCCATGGCTACCTGAGGCTAATTCAAAGCTAATGGAGGTCAATCAGAGCTTACCTGTGAGGAAGTTTCATATTATAAACAACTCATGGCACCAAGTGACACTCTATGTAAGAAGCAATTCATTCAGTTATACAGATAATATTTTCTCTATAATAAATAAATACAAATAAGGAGTAACCCATTTAATACGAATCAGCCTTTCTTTTGAACTTTCTTTTAGGAAAGGAGTTTACTTAGTCTTTTTCTTCCTATTTTTTGGTACCTATTAAAACTTGCTTTTCTGCCTTTTTGTACTTGAACAAATGCGAGGTCATTGACACGTCATTACTTCCCTAATCTCCAGTTTCCACAAGATAATTTGCATGATTTTATTCATCTCATTTAACAGGAGTTTGAACCTCAAATACTGGTGTCTTTTCCTAAATATCTTTCATTTATAATAACTAATATTTCATGAGAGCTTTCTTGCTTTTCAAATTAATATAGCTAACCCTTACTGCAGAGCCTGAATTCATTTCATGTATTTATTTTAGTAAGTAGGTCCTTGTTAGCACTTGCACAGTGTTACTGCTGTCAGATAGACACCATCTGGTGGCTAATAAACAGATGTATCATTTCTAATTAAAAGCAAGTATAAAAAATTATCTTTTAGTCACCTCGGTGGAAGGGGATTGGGTCAGGGAATGCTGAAGCAACCTGGACATCCATAAATCCACAGGCCCTGATGGGATGTACTCATGAGGGCTGAGGGAGCTGGCAGATGTCATTGCAAGGCAGCTCTTGATAATCTCTGATGCTGGCAACTGGAAGAAGTGCCCAAAAGCTGGAGGAAAACAAAAGTCACCCCCATTTTCAAGAAGGGCAAGAAGAAGGACCTACAGAACTAAGGCTAATCTACCTCACTCTCATTTGTGCCTATCACCTCTTGTCATAGGACACAGCTGAGAAGAGCCTGGCTCCATCCTTTTCTTACCCCCTGCTCAATATGGCATAAAAATCTTAATTTTTCTGCTCTCTGTACTGACTGTGGAAGTTCACAGATTTGCCATATTGAAAACTTTCCTTAAGCTTGTGTTTTCTGGGCATAATTTTTATGTTGTGCCCAGTTCTTGATCTCTTCCCTTGTGATCCTGGTTTTGTCCAGTGTTAGAGACAAGTTGGTGGATCAGACAAAGCCATGGCCTGTCCTAATACAACTTACTGACAGAGAGGATCCTCATACAAAATATCTTAGTGTGGGGGAATACCTTTAAACCAGAAATGGGTTGGTCTTGACCCCTGGTCAGCACTCTGGAGCCAGAAAAGAACTTTCTCTCAGCCCAGCAAGCCACAGTCAGAACCTTCTACATTCAGAGCAGTTCTACAAGAAAGATAAGCAGACCTGCAGCCACCCAAATGCAGCAGCTCTTTTCTATTCCCTGCAGTTCCCAGCCACACACACTTCTAGATGCCTACAAATATTCACATGCAGGTAAATATATAAATGTGAATGACTTCTGTTTCTAAATGTGGCCTCTCACCGCTATCTTTTCTTTTCCTCCAGTTTGAAGGAACAAACTTCCATTTCCTATTCAAAATACATTGATGTCACCTCCAAAGAAACCTTTTGGATGGGACCTGTCAGTTATGTCCATTCAAAAATATAAGTTTCTGGCTATGAAATTTAGGCATCATTCAGACACTATTGAACTTAGCCTGAGACAGTTCTTAACACAAACAAAACTGAATTCTAGCTGCCTAAAAACTCCACAGTTCAAGGGGAGGCCCCAGGAAGTTGTGGAGCAACCTCAGTCATCAGAGACTTGACTTTGCAGAAGTCCTGATGTAGAAATACATACATCTTCTGCTGGATCTAGCTTTTGAAAATCCCACGGCAGGAGAGAGGAGTCTGGGTGGTAATGAGGATCCTAGTGCTCAGACAGTGATCTGAAGCCTGGGAATTATGTTTATCAGAAAGGAGGGATCTGTTTTTCCTCACCACTACAATCCCAGCCTACTGGTTTAAAATTCCATTTCTCATACAAGCAACAATAAATAAGATCAAGCTCTTGCCAAAAGAGACAGAGAGAAGCACTTCCTACAGGACTGGCAAAGTCTGTGAAACGCAGAGCTGTAAGTAAATCATCTCACTCCAGTCACAGGCCTGCATCCAGCAGAATAATTCAACACAAACTCCTTGGTGATTTATGCACCACGAGCAAAACCCCTCTGCTTTGCAATAAACAATGGCTGGAATACTTGGGTAAGGCCTCTGATGAGAAGTTCCAGTGAGGGGAGGGAAAACTCCCTACAATTCAGCTGAAAAGTGCTGCCCTAGCATCAAACTCCTAAAACACAGACCATTGTCATGGATGTACAGCATGATAATGAAGGCCATTCATAAAGAAACTGGGGTTGTGGGGGGCAATGAGATCATGAAAAGGGAAAAGAGATACAATGATGGGGAAAATGTTCATTTTTCACCAGCTCAGACTCTGCTCCAGAGTCCCACCTGCTTGTGGCCCTCTCCAGGAGGAGAAAAAAAGCTGGCAGGAAGGACATGAAGGATGAGTGGATGCTGGCACAGCACTTCCCCCTGCACCTAGAGCTTTAATGACAATGAACTGCAGGCTGGATGTGTCGCATGTTGGGAAGGAATCTTCACTGTGCAGATTCTTGGAACTATAAAAAGTTGTTGGCTTCAAAGTGCAATAGGGTTACAGCAGAAGATATGTTCAGATTATTGCCTCAGGCATGTGTTTGGACAAGTGCCAAAGATACTGGTAGAGCTCATGGGCATTTTTCTACTTAGTGCTGTGTTTGCTCAATTACTGCACTTTCCCAGGCTTAAAGCTGTTTTCTCTTTTTTCCCAACATAGAATTCCTTGCAGACAGCCTCAGCATTTCTGTGAACATTGAAGATTTGCCTACTGAAGACAGTCAGGGAAGAATTGCAGGCACACAGTGCATCAGAGAGACTTGTTCAGTCCCTGTGAGATAACCAGATGCTACAGAGGCATTTCTGCCAAAGTGGTTCTGTTCCACAAAAGAAATATAAAATAATAAAATAAATAAAATTATAATAATAAATAAATAAATAAATAGTGAGGTTACTTAACAATAATAACATAGGAGGGACACGGAAGCTGAGGAATTAAAGCATACGATAAAATCTCCACTTTGAGGATCAATAACCCCAAAGTCAGCATAAGGAGTGACTGAACAATATTTCCTCTGGGACTAGGAATCACAGACTTTATTTTCAGGTCCTGAGAATTCTAGACAGTATGTGGATCAAAAAGGAGATGAAGACGTGACTACAAATCATGGTGGTGAATGAAGAAGTCCTTTGTCCAGGTATTAGGCAGGATAGAAGGGCTCAGTTGGGGCAAGCTGTATCACAAGTTGATCTTAACTACATTTTTGCAAAGGAAGAAGCACCTATCTCTAAAGACAATAGAAACAACATTTTAGCAGAACTCCTCTGTTCGTGTTTTATCTCTCTTCTAAAACTGCCCTAAGTAGGGTAAGCAGATACATCTAGGTTTGGGGTTTTTTGGTGAAGATTGATGAAAGAAGCAAAAGGTCAAAAGGCAAACCAGTACTGACAATTTGGGTGCCTGATTGCTTACATTGAGCACTGTCCTACATAGGCCCCAAGACACTCAAAGAGAAGGCAACAGTTTCCAGAGGTGAGACAGTCAAACTTTGGATCACAGGTTTGTCACTTCTTTAAAAACTGCCAGGAGAAGCAAGCTCCAGGCTTTAGAAACACAGCATTCATGGCAGGAACAGGGGGGGACTGGGGATGCTCAGTCAAGAGCAGGTTCAACACGGGTGCACCAAAATGAAAGGCCAGAATTCATTACACACCAAGGTGAAACAATTTTCCATACCAAAGGAAAACATAGTTAAAGATAGGAAGGAGGGAATATATTAGCTAGACAGTTTGACTAACAGAAACTCCTGAGTTTTGATTTATGTTCTATACACTATAAATAATATTTTAGTTAACACGCTTTCCTACCTGCTCCTGCAAAAAGAGTTATTGTATACATAGTCTCAATCTTTACATGTCTTCCCAGTTCCAGGCTTTACAGCAAGAGGCATTTGGGGCTTTGAAAGTAATCACGTTATAGATAATGTAGCCTGTTAGCCACTAAGAAATTTGGTGAAGTTTTAGAAATGGAAAATAGAAATTAAAATATGAAAAACCATTAGAAAATGAGCTGGGGCCTTATAGAAGCAGTGATAATAAAATAAGCTCCACCACAATTAGAAATGAGCCAACTCTGCTTGATTTTCCTGGGGTGAGGTAATCTTATACTAATAGATCAAGAGATAAAAGATCCTCTCTACAAGGATGGTCTGCTCCATCAGTTCCTACATGGCTTTCCAGCTGCACATGCTTCAAGATGCACACTAAGAGGAAAACGTGCCAGCTTTCCATGAGTTAAGGCTTTGTCTCAGAAGGAAAACCACCTCTTTGTGACAGTACAAGCTTAGATTACTACCTTCATCTGTCATTTAGAGCTTCTAAGTGATAAATGTTGCATTACAACCAGAAATAAAATCTATTATAAATTTCTACTGCACTTCTTGCACTTGTGCTGTATTTTCTTGACTTGCTATAAGTCATCAGAGGTGTACTGCTAAAAGACAAAATGCTACGACTGTAAATAAGATTAAGGAATATTTGGTCCAAAGAGGGGGAAAATTTTCTTGAAAGTGGTGCAGTGTTGGAAGAGGTGAAGCTCTGTGATCTCCACCCCAGGAGATTTCAAAATGATGAACAATTTGATCTGGCTTTCAAGCCAGCTCTGCTTCGAGTAGAGAGGAGGTCTATGGACAACCTATTAATTCTAAAATCATGTTGTTAAAACTTTGATTAATATTTAATAGCATGTAAAAATATAAAACCTGCTTTCTTTATGCAAGGTCATAGAACTCTTAGGGAGCATCCTCCCTGTCTCTGGATCAACAGTAGCACCACTGCAGAACTTGCTAAAAACTGAGTTTGAACTCATCTTCATCTGAGAAAAGAAAATCATCAAAAATAGAACAAAATCACTAAGCCACAGATGTTTTTATAGCATTTTTTATATTACAGTACAAGGATTGAGAGGAACTACTGTTGATAAGTGCATTCCTACAAAAAAGTCACACAAGAGAAACTCCTCTCTAGTGAAAATCAATACTCAAATTAGGATGATAGAAAAAGTGTGTTACAACAGACAGACCTCCAGAGCTCTGAACATTCTAAAACTGCAGCTTTCATTTTCTACTTTTTAATATATCCCTCAGGCCTTCCTGAGATGACTGAGGTCCAGTACTTTTCATTCATAATTTTCAGTACTTTTAGCCTAAGATATCTGTTCACAATAATTCACAATTTCTCTCTCAAATAACTGTTTATAATCCTCTTCATGTGAGTAAAAAAAAAAAACAAAAAAAAGAAATTCATATTTGGACATTCATATGCTTTTGAAGACAAAGCAGTGCAGTAGGCAGACTGTGTTTCAAACAATGTGTTTTTATACCTGGATGTGCTCTGAGAGATGAGGTGTTGTAACATCTTACAAATCAAACTTCAATTCACACCATATTACCTGCACAATCTGCACTATATATTTCCTTAAAGTCTTTAACTGAAGTTGTTCTGCTGTAGAACAGAAATATGTAACAAGCACTGTGTTCTTATTTGGTGAAACCTTCCTTACTCGCAGCTACATTTCTTTTTAAAAAAAAAAAAAAAAAAAAAAAAAAATAAAAAAAATTGCTTTTTCTTATAGCCCAAAGAGGTCCACAAAGCCAGAGAAGGATATTTTTACAGATTAAGAGAGAGAAGTGTATGGAATTGTTGGTGAATATTATAGTGGTCCTTTATTTCCTTTTGTTATTAGCAACTTCACAATTTTCTGAGACTGACTATGCAGTTAAATTCCCTGAGGATAAAAGACATTAGAAGGGAATCCCCAGTCTGTACCAAGAGTGAGCATAACAAATATGTGGTTCCTGTCTTTGGTGTACAATCAACTGGGAACTGGTAACAACTGTGTGGTCAGAAGAAAGGTGCTGAGGCACCAGGAATAATTTATAACAATTCTAGAGTGCCACATCTAATCTTCCAGCATAGACACTTCAGTTAAAGAATGACTTTCATTCTGAATACTGAATATTCCTACTGAATAAGAGTGAAACAGTAATACTTAAATATGTTGCAGGCTGTATTTAAAAATTAGCAGCATACTTCAAGAGAGTTAATGTATTTGAAAACAGCAGGCAGGACAGACTTTGAGTAAAAAGAAAGATAAATGCTGCTTCATCTGTCCATCAAAGCCTGAATTTAAACTTAAGTTACACCAGAAAAAAAACCCAAAAACACAGAAATAAAAGCTGAGTATAATCTAAGCAATCTAAGAAAGGAGGGTCACAGTAAATTACCAAAAAGCACAAAGTGTGATGTGTGATGTCTGCCAAAGGAATAAGTATCCACATCAAGGCTGAGCTCAGATATGCCCATGGCACAGAAGTGAAGAAACCCACTTCACTGGCAGAAAGAGAGGGGTGGCCATTCTCCAGGTACATCTACACTAAAGCTCTAACATTACCCAGGAAATAAAAACCACATTTATTTTAGTGGTAACAGTCAAATTTGCAGTCAAGCAAAATATGGAAGATAAAAGCAAGAAAAGTCATTTCTGAGAACAGACAATCAATTGCACATGTCTGGTCTTCTTTTTTTTTTTCTCACAGAAGTTTAAACCACAGGATTTCTATGAAATCATATCAGTACAGTGAAACATTATAATGGAGACAGCAAAATACAAATGAAGATGGAGTGTAAGCAGATGTACCTCTATTTTTAACTCAGCTGAGCTCTCAGGTCTGCTAAAACCTGAGAATTCCTCCACTAGCCAGTCACAGCTTAGTTTAACACTTGTAATATTTACTAACAACACAGTAGGTGTTGTAATCTCATTCTGAGTTTACCTGTTCCATACAGGAGCTTGGTCCAAAGTAACTGCCATACAAAAGGTACATAAATTTTGCACAAAACCTTTGGAGCAAAAAAAGAGGAAATTTCAAAGCCTTGCAGAACGTCAGTAGGGTTTGATGGTCTCACTTCCACTTGCTGGTTTACAACATCTTGCTCCCAATAAGGAGCAATTTCTCTCACATTAAAAATTAGTCCTTAACTCTTTAAAATACTACATGCAGTATTTCAGTTCAAAATATAACAAAATATTTTACAAAGCTTCTTTGCTATCCATATTTCCAACAGCAGCTTTTGCAGGCAATCACGTAGGGGCAGATCATATAAAAAATGGTTGAAGTTTGATTACTCAAAAGACAAATGGTAACAAATGCCATCTCTCTTATATATACAAATTATTTTAAAACACGTATTTCTTGAGATTGTTTCTATTTCTTAATATCCTGGTTCATTTCTTCCTAGATAGACATCTTATAAAAGAATATTTCTAGTCTGCAGTTTACACAAATATTTTTTTTTCTTTACTCAGTATTTGTAGCACAAACAAAATACAATACAACAAAAACTGTTTTGTTTTGGCCTTCTTTTAGTAATTGTGGGAAATCCTTAAAAATCATGAGTGGTTTGTTTTGTCTTATTTTAAAGACAACTTCTTCTATGTTTGTAAAGAAAAAATTTATAAATATACAAAAAAAAAAAAACCACTGGGAACACATATGGATGTGTTCAGATGAATAAAACTTGTAAAACCAGGAGTAAAAAATCAAATCAATCTCAAAACTGTCAAATACTTTCGCACTGATTCATGATGTGAACACCAGCTTCTGATTATTCACCAGATTTTGTGACCATACCCTCCAATAAAAATTCACCAATGTAAATGGCTATTCCTCTCCTTTGAACAAATCAATACCTAAAAAATCCCAAAAACAGACGTATGACATTCTTCCAGGAATAAGCACTACACAAAAGCATAGGTAATGATTGTTGAGTGTAATTTTGTTACAGTAAATTATCATCAGAGCCACAAAAAAAGTAGTGTGGACATTATTTTCCATGTTCTGATCAATCCAAGATTTCATTTGCTGAAGTAAGTGGAAATAACTTAATTTGCATCACCTCAGAACCAGGTCCCTTGGTGTTTTACACAAGTCCACATTACCTTATGAGATCAATAGGCTGAAACTTGTAAAACACTCCGTATCTTGCCCATTCTTGATACAGCAACTAAGGAAAGAAAAACAAACTGAAAATTATTTTGAAACAAGTTATCCCTTCTGTTTTCACAAACATCTTTTAAGAGTTAAAAATATTTGCTGCACTCATGGGGCTGCTAAATCCAGCAGAGCCCATAGAAAAGCCACTTTTGTCCCCATGCTGGGGACATCACACAAGGCCTCGTCTGCTGCTGGACTTGCAGATTCACCCACGGCTTACAGGGAGCTCAAAGGAAGGACCAGATTCTACAGAAACATCTTGCAGCAGGAGGAATCCAGCTGGAATAGGAACAGGGATAAAAGGAAACCTTGCAGGACCTGAGGTACATTGACCACAACTGCACTCATCTGCAACAGGCAAAGAATTTGGGATAGTCTTGCTTATTCTCTCTTTCTTTCCTGTGATTTATGTGACACAGCTTCACTGAAGAGGATTCTCCTGGCTGCCATACTGATCTTTTCATAGGAATGCTTGTTCCTGCCTATTCAAAATCACCCCTTGCCATCATCCCCCAGCATTACCTACAAAATCTTAGCCTAATCATACTAATAAATGCTTT
This sequence comes from Phylloscopus whistleri, assembly GCA_017589585.1. Lineage (NCBI taxonomy): Eukaryota > Metazoa > Chordata > Aves > Passeriformes > Phylloscopidae > Phylloscopus > Phylloscopus whistleri. The sequence goes on from JADMLD010000723.1 coordinate 1,261,262, forward strand.
CACTCAAATACGTAAAAGAAGAAAGTTAAACCCATAACATTCTTTAAACTGCCCAAAGGCTGCTTTGAACACAGCTACAGAATGGAATTTGAACAGCAAAAAGAATGTTCTGTCCAAAACAGCATTCCATTTAGGAACAGGTACTTTCTGTAAGTTTATAAGAAATTTTTAATCTGCTTCTAATAATAGGGATACTGCTCTAGTATATGACAACAGTGGATTTCCCAGGTGGGTTACAAAGCCCTCATGGATTTTTTAATGTCAAACATGGAGATAACAATGAAGGGTTACAAGTTGCCAATGGGCCAGAAGCTTAAAGACTAAAGCAGTGTTTATACTCATGGTGAGTTATTGTCATTCTGCTGCTCAATACCTTCCTTAAGAAGATTTTTTTTTTTTTTTTAGAACAGAAATCATACTGAAAGTGGGAAATTCCTTTACTCTTAGGAAAAATTGAAACCCTCTCAGTTTTAGATTTTCATTGCAGATTTCTAATTCTCATAGGATGGGACAAAAGAGTTGTGTCATTGTGCATTTTCTCCAAGGAAATACTGAAGTATAAGGATTAACTTTTATATTATAAACTAGTATATAAACCCTAATCATTTGTGCTGCCCTATTGGCATAAGTACCCCATAAGGACTCAGTTCATTTTTGGGGCTTTTACAAGAGAAAATTGAATTTGAAGATACAGATAAGTTAAAGTGGGCAAAATAAAAGGAGGCAGAAGGAAAAAAAAGCTCAAAAATGCCCTCCTTTCTTTTAAACCTGATCAGAGTTCTTCAGGAAATTAAACACTGAGACTATTAGAATCAGATAGAAAACAGATGATGCTATGCATAGGAATACTACAGAAGATTCAAGGCCTAGGCAGCAGGGACATATGTGAATAATCAATGAAGTATTTCTGGAAAGAAGCTTTTATGTTTTTAATACTTAACACTTCATAACTGAGCCTAATAGGCAGAATAAAAAGAGGGCAGCACAAAATACAACTAGTAGGGGGAATATTTTTCCAGACACTGGTCCTTCTAGGCCCTCTTCCCCCCCATTCCACAGTACTCCATCCTCCTCCATTGACTAATGTTCATTTAGGTTTTTCTCTACAATTTTTGTTTTCTAAGTCAGTAGTCTGTGGAGCAGCCTCTCAGAGCAAATTCTGCAAGTCCAAAGCAGACAATTCCTTCCCAAACAAAGAGTTCAAAGTAACAGACACAAATAAAAAAGTTTCTTCTGTAGTTTGTTTCCAAACTTTGTTTTGCTTACCAAGGTTCATACACTAAATTAAATTGTATAAGGCACATGAAGACATCTAGTGGCTGAATGGCAGCATTATTTACCAAAAATTACAAAGATTATGTTTTCAAATTTTACTAAGTCAGCATTGGAGAAATCAGATTTATTTGTATGATCTCCATTTATATGAACTCCGTCTTCATAATTATAGTAAATATTGGAGGTTTCCAAACATTCCCTTTTTTCTTCATTCTTCCCTCTTCTCCCCCTACTCTTTCCCCTCTGCATTTCCTATCCTATTGTTTGCATATCAAGGAAATAACATTAGAGAACAATATGGAAAGGATCTTAATAGATTAGTTATTAGTAACCTATAAATCAAAATAGATTGTTTAATAGTAATTATATGGTTTTTTCCCATTTCTAGAAGTAAGCATATGTATTAAACAGTTTGAATTCACACTTTCTTTGGGGATTGATCTATTTTTCAATGTCTTTTGATAGCTAGAAACTTTATTTACAAAATAATTGGAAGCAGATTTTTAGAAATTGCATGCCATTTAGTTGAATGCACTATCAAATCAAATCAAAAGTACAACTATGTTTTATGTTTCATTTTAGTAACCACTGCTCTCTAGGAGCATTTGGTTAGGAAAATAAAATTATTATATGAGTTTTTAACAATTTTAGCTTCCCAACAGGTTGAAAATCTTGTCTATGTATGCAGAGGGAAACTGGAAGCATTTACATTTCAAGATGTAAATTTCAAATTAAATTAATGGACATGCTTCAGAAGAAGACATCATAAAAATCTTGCAAAAATGTTTTTATATGCAGAAATAGAGGAAAATACTTAATTCAGAAAATTATGCATTTGTTAAAACATCTAGTCGTTCATACAATGGCTAATACTTTACAATGAGACTTAGAACATTATTTATTATGTTAAATACAATATGAAATAAATTTTCCAATATATTTTACCTTTCTTTCGTTCATGTCATCATTTTGGCCTTCATATTCACCCTGGAGAAAGAAAATAATTTAATAACTGATGTAAAAGCAGAAAAAACTAAAGGATATTTTGTTACCTGTTCCTACATCGTTGTTTTTATTTTTAGGTCACAACTTGAAATATAAGTTATAAGTAAAAGTAATATAAGTATTTATATAAGAGTTTTCATATCAGAATCACAGTTAGAATAGATTTTTAATGTCACAGACAGAAAATAATAATGCCTATGAACAGATGTCTCCTGAGTGACACCAGCAGAGAACTTGATTTTTAATAGTGCATACGTACATCGTGAAGTGGGTAGGCTGCATCATAAACATTGTTTGCTATTAATGTGCCAATGCCTAAAAGAAAAAGAAAAATTCAGGTGGTCAACAGACACAATTGAACAGAAAATTACAGATTTCACTTCATGACATTCCAGAACTGTATAACTGACAATATGCAGAATGAGAATAGAGCAACATAGGAGTTCCTGGCTGTGGAAAACTTTTTTCAGAGAAACTCATATCCATAAAGTGCTTTTTCTTTAGTGAACAGCACAGTGCAAAGACTCTTCTGACCACTTTCTCGCCCTGATAGCAAAGACCCACATGACTGAGGAGCAAAGCATCCAGAAGTCCTTCTTGAATTTTTCCAATGGTCAGAACCAGGGATCCCCACTGGCCAACAGTTAAAAACAACCCCCACAAAAACTTCCACAGAAGTTTGTGGTTATGAAGTCATAGAATGGTTTGAGTTGGCAGGGACCCTAAAGATCAGCCAGTTCCTGCACCCCTGCTATGGACAGAGAGACCTTCCACTATCCCAGGTTGCTCAGAGCCCCATCCAACCTGGCCTTGGGCACTTCCAGGGAGTTTAGTTTAGCAAGGGAATTCCCAGCAATGACTGCAGCATCTGTAGACAGGCACAAGATCCCCTCTGGTTCTCAAGACCTGCAACTCTTACAGTCTCTAGAAGTGAAAACAATTGCTCCATAAAAATGCAACCAAAGATGAGTAATTTCTAATAATTAGGACAGACAGACAGACAGACAGACAGACAGACAGAAAGAAAGAAAGAAAGAAAGAAAGAAAGAAAGAAAGAAAGAAAGAAAGAAAGAAAGAAAGAAAGAAATTAATTTATTCCAGGCCTCTCTGCTCTCAATGCCCAGAATAAAAAGTAACCAGCTATCATGTCTTTAGTGATGAAAAATATTCCATAGTCAAATGGACATTGTCATTGTCCTGAAGTATTTGGGAAAAACCTTCTGGTCAGAGATGCTAGACAGGCAGTACCAATAAATGTCTCTGTTAATACAAAGAGAAGTACAACTACATGCATTCATAGAATCAGGAAATTATGCTTGGATAGTGTCAAGTCTGCTCCTGAAAACATTCAATGTTTGGAGTTCACAGAAGTTCAGATTTATGCTAGAAGAAAATAAGCCTTCCTTGTATAATATCATAGGAGCAGAATCAGATTCAGCCTTACACAGACGTAAAAAATCCTGTAAGTAAATGTGTTTGAAGTGTTGTTATTTTCATAAAACAGGTTTATAAAACCAAAGACTGCCATAAGCACTTCCAACATCACTGTCCTGCCTCTTGTGCAAAATAAGCATTGAAATCTAATAATAAAAAAAAGAAAAAAATTGTTTAAAAAAATCTTTTAAACTTCTCCTGATGAGTGGTTTTAGGCTTAAGACCAGGGAGATGGGGAATCCTTAGTGACATATGAAACAGAGGTCTTTTGAGGGAGGATCTCAGAAGACCAAAGGAATAAATGAATTTAGGCCAATCAGGATGCATAATCCTGTTTGGACCAGAAAAGACGGAAAGAATGGGAATGTTAAAATAGTTATTTCTTGTCCAATGAGTTCTTGAGCTGACCTGATCTTGAAGTGCATCAGACTTGTACTATTTTCACGCTAGAGTTAAAAAACTCCTGAAAAAATTATTACCAGTCCTTTGATCTCTAATGATGGCTTTTATTCCACTATAAACCAGAACAGGCTATTAAAGCAAAGAAAACCTTAAGTAAGAGGCAAATATCTCCATTGGCAAAGTGCTCTATCCCTTCCTACTCTGTCCTTGAGCTTCTCTCCAGTTTTCTCCCCAGCAAATTCCAAAGTCTCCAGGAGGGTTCTCAGCAATCCAGAAAAATAAGGCAGCATTCCCCTCTATTGCCCCACTGGAGACGTTTGAGCAGATCAAAACATAGAACAACACTGCGTAAACAGTTCAAAACGCAGCACCTGCCAAAAGATGTTTTAGAAATTGAGAATGCCTGACATTTTAAAAACCATATTTTCTTTTTTTTTTTTTTAAGGAAACAGTGAGGCAGTCATAAATTTAAAAGTTTGGACTGGGAAAAGGCAAGTGGTTTTGGTTGAAAAAAAAAAAGCATTTTGTGTGGCTTTCATTTTGTTACGCTTTCCACGTAGTTTCAAAAAAAGTATATGTTTCCTGTTCAGGGAAACCTAAATTAATCTATTTTCCTGTACCAAAACGATGTGTTATTGGAGCTTCCATGCCCAAAATCACACCAGGACTGTGCATAATTTTGCTGCAGCACATTATTTGCCAGGAATGTTACCCTTGGACATTGTGATCTTCCATAGGTCGTCGAGCTTACAGAAAGATTTCCAGAAAATGTGTCAGACAGGGAGCACCATCACCTCTTTTCCACTAGGGATATATGTGCCATGATCTCTCAATGGGTGAGAGAAAAGAGTAGAGAATATGTACACCTGTATAAATTCTGAACCTCAAGAAAATTAAATAAATTCTGAACCTCAAGCTCCAAATATTTCAGCATTATCCCAAAAGAATCTTCAAAACAGTCATATTTAAGTCATATATTTCATTAGGCAGCTCAGGGAGGTAATTTTTAAAGCCAAAGCAATAAAAATAACCTGGAAAGGTGAATTATTCAATTGAAATGGCAAGAAAAATATGGTCCTGAAAGAAATAATACAACATATTGCAGCTGACATCTGAATTTTCCAAAGCAGATCATACAGTAATCAAATCTAATTTTATAACAATTCTTGAAATGAGAGTTATGTGCCAGATGCTGCACCTGTAGAAGTGAAAAGCCATCTCCCATTACCATCCAAACCATGGCCTAGAAATTCTGATTTTGTGCTTCAGAATAAAAAACAAAAAAACATTTAGTTCAGTCTCTAATTTTTTTTTCCTTTTTGAAGATGTGCCAGCATATTTGGCCTGCTAAAAAAATCAATATTCTGTGAGATATCTAAACGATTCCTTTCAAAAGAACACCTCTAGTCCTCTTCCCTCCACCTTACCCATGCTGTTTCTGGCCTTTGTAGATGTGCGCTTCAAAATTTCCCTCACCTGCAAGAAAGAACAGTGGGATAATACACAAGTCCTCTTTTAGCACGAATTTCATCATGGAATTAGAATGAAACAAAGCTCTAAAATAGGTGGCTTCTGCAGTGTTTGTTTGCACAAATATGCAAATCATTTAGCAGATTTTGTTAATGAATTATCTGCCCTAACATTTGTGGGCTAAATCCTGCTGTGCCATGTCCTTATAGAAGTATTTGAAGTGTAAGGACTAGATGGAAGGAAATCTAGTTAAAGATTAGGAGCAGGGCTGAAAAGAGCTTTGGACAATGAAGAGGAGTCAGTAGAGCAGAGCATCTCCCACTCCTGAACCACCATGCAGTTCCAGAAAGGAACTCCTTACATATGTATATGTCAGGAATTAGTGTTCTGCAAGAACACACAATGTATAAATTGATGAAATTAGCAAAGTTGAAACTAAAACACTCCCTGTAAATCCCATTCTAAACCCCACTAACAAATCCCCCTCAGCACAAGAAGACAAGGATATGTTATCTTTATTAACTTACTATTCGGCTGCGGGTTGCATTGTCAAAAAAGGTGTCTTTGTCTTTGATGTTGTACCTAAAACATTCAAGAAAAAGAAAATCAGCTCTGTTTTAAAACATGGAAGCAACAAATAAGACAACATGTAAGATTCTAATTTAGAAGTCACTCAGAAACCACAGCTAATCAGAAAAACAGATGTTTAAAGAAAATATAGATGACATAGTACAGCATAATAGACTGTGCTGTTTAAGACCCAGTCATTCAGAGCTCTACCAGGACTGCACTGATGGTGGGCATAAAAATGCAAAACGATTAGCAAATATAAAATGCCTCTTGGTCAAGAAGAACCACTCTATTTTTACAGAAGATGACCTTTTAATATTTTTCTTACAACATCCCCTCAACACTGTAACAATGCTGAGGTTATGTTATTAGGTTTCAACCAGCCTGATGCAGATGTTCATTATTCCTTTCCTGGCCACTAAACAGCCACTAGATTTCAAATAACCATTCCACTGGAATTATGCCTTCCCTTAAACCTCAAAATCATCATATGTGAAATTAGCTTCCCAGTTTATTCTCCTCCATCAATTTGACTCATATTCAAAATTAATTAAAATTGTCAGAGGGCAATAAATGATATTGTAGGTCATTATTACTGAATTTTATTTATTGGACATAAATACAAGGAGACACCCAGGAGGAAAAAAAAGAGTGTTTCATGTCAAACTGGGCCCAGAAATATTACTCTGAGTGAAAGGGCAGGTGTCAAGAATTCCTTATCTGCATATTATTAGCTGAGTTTTAATTGTTACAATAAATCTATCAAGATGGAAAATACTGCCATATTTCTACTGGCTCTTGCTTTTTTCAAAATAGGCAGTAATATCCGTAACCAAATAATCAGGAATTTGGTGGGAGGATTTCTACATTTCCAGCTAAACACACGGAAATTTTATTTGATGCACTGCTTCCAGTGCCTTATCCTGCAGAAGTAGAAAACTGGCAGAAAGTCTCTCCATCTTAGATTTCTGTTAATCCACTGAAAATCTGACAATTTTGGATGTTTCCTCAGGATTTCCAGATATGCTTGATGAATTTCTGAATTTTAACTGAAATGTGGGTAGACGAAATTACAACACTAAAATGATATATTCCAGCTTTCTTTGTTGTCCATCACATTTTAAAGTACTCACAAATATATTTTCTCTCTGGAAAACGGGTAGGACAAGGTTTTCATCTTGGTATTTTCTTGTTGTGGCACCTGGGGTTGCAGAGGTTCAGTCAATTTGCACCATATTTCATTTAACGTTTTGAGTATTCCCTTTTCTTCTGTGATTTCATACATCTGAGGAAATAAAACTGTAAATTAATGTGTCCCTTCCAAAATTACACTAAAATGAAGAAAGGAAAAAAAAAAAAAAGAATTTGCTGTACACATATGTTTAAACCTGTAATTAAAATAAGTGTCTTCTCTGAGGACATATTCCCATATAACTGTAAGCACCTAAATCTATATGGTTTGCAGTTCCAAAAAGTTCTTGTCCCTCACAACCCGCTCCCATTAAAAACAAACAAACAAACAACCTCAGTGTAGAATTGTTAATACAAGAAAAAAGAAAAGAACCAATTCTTCACCCAGAGCTCCAGGTACCTACTCAGCTCACAGTCCAGAAGGATGCTCTGAGGGATAATACTAAAAACTTTACTAAAATCCAGGGGGAAAAAAAGCTACATCTACTGCCTTCCTCTCATCCACTAGGCAGGGAACCTTATAGTAGGATACATAAATAGTTAGCCAGGACTTTCCCTTTGTGAAACTTTATTGTCTGTGCCTGAGGAATGCTTTGTCCTTCAAATGCCTTTCAGTTGCAGATGGTACGACTTTCTCCATAATTTTTCCAAGTCCTGAGGTTGGAATATTGGGGATTTCATTTCCTGGCTCTCCCCTCTTGTAAATTGTAATAACACCGAGTAGCTCCGTCAGCGAGTACCAAGTCCTTTGGAAGTGGATTGAAAGGGTCCTGCTATTTCCTTCAGTACTCTGGGATCAATTCTGAAGGCTCCATGGACTTCTGAACATCCAGTGGATACTGACGGACATTTAAAAATACAGTGGCCACAAATGGAAAGCTACAAACTCTTCCCACAGCTGCAGTCCTCCGCCTCAGGACCAGACAGTCCAAGATTATTAATATTAAAGACTGAGGCAAAAAAAAGCACTGAAGGCTTCCATTTTTTCATCATCCCTGTTTGTCAGGTGACCATTTCCAACAAGTGTTGGTCCAATATTTTCCTCACACCTTCTCTTGTTATTAACATACTTTTAAAAGCCTTTTAGTTGTGTGGCACAACACTGGCCAGTTTCAACTCTAGATGAGTTTTGGCCTTTTGTGTTTTCTCCCTGAATATGTGAACCACAGCTTTGTAAACTTCCTGTGAGGCCTGGCCTTGCTGCTAGAGATGGAAAATTTCTTTTTCTTCTCAAGCTCCACAAGGAATTCCCTGTTCAACCAAGCACTCGTGGAGCACTCAAAAGCAGATTCCTGGGGACCAGAGCTTTGAGTTTGCCCTCTTGAAACCTATGGCAACAACTTTGCTGACCTTTTTTGCTCTCATTAGACTGAATATTTTAAACTCAACCATTTTGTGGTTGCTGTAGCTAAGGCAGCCTCCCACTATCACATATCCCACACATGTCCTTCTCTAGTCACAAGTATCCAGTCTGGGAGGGCATCTTTCCTAGCTGGCTCATTGAATCCTTGTGGCAAAGTATTCTCTTCAACACCCTTCAGGAATTTCTCAGACTTGCTTATCAGAGCAGTGCAGTATTCCCAATCAATGTTTGGGAAGTGGACATTTCCCATAAGCACAAGAAATTTCTCCTGGTTTCCTATGGAATAATTCATCAGTCCTATGCAACACTCAACGACATCTGCCTTGTTTTCCATGCCCCAAACCCTCACCCAGAAGCTGTCAACCTCATAATCCCTTAAAGGCAGCTTTTCCCTTCCATACAGGACAACTCCTCCACCCCTCCATCTCTGCCTATCCCTCCTGAACAGCCTTTACTTCCCTATCCCAGCACTGCAGTCACAGGATTCTTTCCCCCAAGACTCACTAAAGCCAGAGACATCACAGCTTTGGCCACAGAGCAACCTTCCCAGTTGTTCCTATTTGTTTCCCATACTCATGTTTGAGCTTGGCACAGTCTCACTCACCAAAATAGAGTTATTATCATATCCAGAAGTTTATATATAGTTAAAGGGGCTCAGAGGGTACCTTTTCCCAGCATGTCTTGTATCCTGAAACATGATTTAAAACTTAATACTTGGGAAAAAAAAAATATTTGTAACTAATTCGTGTTTAGAGGTTGATAAATACTTTCCCCTGAAAATGTCTTCTTTTTTTATGGTTTAATAGGATCCTTGAATAAATAAAAATAGCATCACAGAAAATACCTAATGTGCCTTGAGAGCAATATTTTGTATCATTGAACAAAACCAGAACTTTCCTTTTAGTGGTTACTGTGTAAATTTTTTATTTTATATTGCCAATTCCCCAAAATACAAGATTTCAGCTTTTTCAAAGTGGATTTTTTTTCTTTCAAAGGAAATTCCTCTTCCAACTGTTTTTAATTTCAAAAAAACACCCAAACCCTAGGACATGAATAGAGCTTTCCTGTCAATCTTACTTCTGGTAGTGCTGCCATTTCTGCAGCTGGAGATAACAGAGGATTTTTTCTATTTTTGGAGAGAATAGAGGATTTTTGCTCCCACTCAGAGGAGAGAAGGGGATGCAGAACTGCTGTGAATGGGGAGGGTGCCATCAGAGATTATCAGCTCCTGGACAGACCTTAACCCAGGCCAACATGATAGCAATATTCATAATTTAAAATAGTGCAAAATTTACTTTGGTGTATCTGCAAAAATCTTGAAAAATTCCCATGAGGGCAGAAGGAGGAGAAATAAGCAGGCACAAAAATGCATAAAAAAACCCTAATTTTGGAAGGGATCAAAGAGAATTGAATATTTAGAAAGTTTCTAGGGGTACTGTAGCTGTATAAAAACTACTTATTTTCAAAGATTGATTAGAAATATCCTTTTTTCCCCCCCTGGGATGCAAGCACTCTAAGAGTATGCAAGAATGATTTGGCCAGTCTTCTGATAATGACAGGTTGTAACAGCATGAAATGTGAACCATAATGAAGATTTTGGTAGGTGAAAACAAGATGAAAAATTCAAACAAACAAACAAAGATCAAACAACACAGTGGGGGGAAACAAAATCAATTTTTCCTTTATTTCTAATGACAGTGCAAAGAAATAAGTGGTTTTTAGTGCAGTTGATGAGTATCACTAACGAAAAGCACAAGGCAGTTCCCCTGACTCCAGTGGAGTTGTTAACCAATGGACTAAATAATTTCAGGAACACAGATTGGGGGATTTGCTACTTGGCATTTACAAGGTCTGCCAGGAACTCTGCTGAAAACAGAAAAGAAGAGAGTGAGTTGAAGTTTTAGTGAAACAGGCAGGTCTGAATTCACTAAGTCACTGATATCACCAAACCAGATTCTCTAGGGAGAGCCTCTCTCTCTTTGGAGAAGTCTTAAGACAATGACCAGTTTCATACTATCTTCCATACTGCCCCTCACCTTTGAGGGAATTTCCTTGACAAAAATCCAAACAGCTCCTGCTTTCTCAGCTTTCAAAGCCCTCCTTAACACTCACCTCTGTCATCACCCCCCTGAATGCAGTCCATCAGCCAGCTGCCTCTGTGGCCTTTAAAAAGCCCTTTGGAAATCCCATCTTAAATATAGCTCCGAACAGTAAATCATCTCAAAAGAGTTGCAAATGTGAAAAATAAGCCTGACAGTTCATTTTCTCTGATTTTTGAAACAAAGTAACTCCATGGGCTTTTGTACATTTAAAGATGATTCTGATCCCTGCTCATTCAATAATAAAACTTGTTGATAGAAAATGGGAGATATTTACCTTTTTAGTGGGCATTTTTATCTTAAGGAGTTCTGCTTCTCGACTGAGGACTTGCCAAGGTGCGTGTATACGGACAAAACTCAGTCCTTGGCTCTTGTTCTGAAACATAAAATAAAAAAAAGGGGGAAAACAATGTATTTAAATATACTTGAACATAATTTAATGCTAAGATTTCAAGTTGTCAGCTCCAACTAAATCATTCAACAGTAGGCAAAAAACCACAGGGAATAACCAACTTCTGCCGGGCTGCAAAGTGACATTTTCCTTAAAAGCTGAATCTTTTATGCTCTAAAAACCATTAATCTACTGCCTGCAGTGTTATCTGTGTGTGCACCAGGATGACAGAAAGCTACAGGTCCAGATTTTGGAATGGTGTGAACGAGAAACCCCCAAGATACAGCTTTTTTTGTATATTGATATTTTAGAAGGGATCTGATTTCTTTAGTGGGTTTTTGTGTCCATCTGAACCAAAAAGATAAAAAAGTTTCTCCTTCTCCGGGTGGGCTTCAGTTTTGCCCAATGATTTTCTGGACACTTCATGAGATTAGTGGCTCCTTACAGGGAATCAGGCCAAACATTTTTTGCCCTAAATATCTGCAAACCTAAAGAAAACATAAAAAATTGGAGTAGCAAACTTAAAGAAAACATAAAAAATTATCTTCTGAGTAGAGATATGAGCCTCATGTTCACGTAAATGATTGGTTATACTGGTCAGGAGCAGAAAATGCCCAAAAGAGCTTTGGCACAGCCAGTTTTCTGCAACCTGTACAAAAAATGCCCTGGTAGCACACCTGAGCTACAGAAAGGCACCCTGAGAGCAGAAAGCAGCACTTCTGAGAAAAACATGAACATTAAATGAAGGAAGGTTCAGACAGTGTTTTCCTCAAGGCACACAAATCAATTCTACCAGTAAATCACAGGGATAAATGCTTACACTGGAAATGTAGGGGGAAGAAATGGGAGGGAGATTAGAAAGGAAATATCAGAAAAATCAAGGCAATGACCAGCTCTCACACTGTCTCCCATAGTGCACCTCCTCTTTAAGGGAATTTCCTTAACAAAAATCCAAACAGCTCCTGCCTTCTCAGATTTCAAAGCCCTCCTGAAAAATCTCCTCTGTCATCATCCTCCTGAACACATTGTAGCAGACCACATCCTTCAGGGAAGGACATGGAAGTGGACACAAGAAGATTTTCAGGAGGAATTTCTTCACTGGTCAGGCATTGGAAGGGGCTGCTCAGGGATGTGGTGAATCCCCATCCCTGGAGGTGTCCAAGGACTGCCTGGATGTGGCACTCACTACTCTGGGCTGGATGACAAAGTGATGATTGGTCAAAGGTTGGACTCGAAGATCTTGGGAGATCTTTTCCAACCCCAATGATCCTGTGATTCAAAGGTTTGATTAACACTAAGTTTAATGTTTTTTGTGTGGCTGCTTCCATCTTTGTGTAAACCCCAAACACATTTGCTGAATATGTCCTTATGCTTCCTGATTAAAAAAAAAAAAAATAGATGGAAATTCTACTATTATTGCAATAACTTTGCTCTTATTTCCCCTGTAGGTGCAACATGAATGACAAAAATCACTCCTTCAGATAACATTTCTTCAGTGGACCAATGCTAATTTAAAGAGCAGAATGAGCCGCAGAATCTCTCTTCCATCAGTCACTGGGGAAGTCAACTTTAAGAGAAGGAAGGAAAAATTTACTGGGCATGAGCAGATGTTCTGGTAATCATTTGCTGAAAATAGATTAATAACAGATGAGACGTGAAATTTCAGTGGGTGAAGATCAGGAGTTTCTTCTAAGCTTTTGGCTAAAATCAAGCACGTGTCCCTGTCTGGGGGATTATATTCCATGTTGGCAAGAGGAGGGACAGTGTGATCTAATTGGTTGCTTCCAACTCAGGCTCATATGACTACACAGATTGCAAATAAAATTAGGCAAATAATTTGATTGAAAAGACCAGATGAAGAATATGACCCTTGTATATTTGAGCAAAAATAAGTTGGAAAGTTGTGCTGTTCATGAAGTGATATCAGATGATAAGGAATCACACCATTAAAAATCTTTAAAAGGCTTAAAAATTGCTCCATGATGGGAAATTGGGGTAATTTTAATAAACACTAATGCAAAGTAAATAGAGTAGGGAAGACAGGACTAGGTGACTCCTGCTGCATGGCAAACAAAAGATGCAGAACAACGGGTTGCTGAATGTTCACCCTGGGATTACTAGAACCACAGCTCCCACAACTTCCTAACATTCAAATTAACCAAAGAATTTTAAAATAAATTTGAAACCATCAATTTAATATCATAGTTCAAGAGATGAGCCATCTAGCTCATTTTCTATGGGCTCACCACAATAAAAACCTATAGGACTACTCCTCTGGTAAGACTCCTTTCCCCACTTTTCCAGGCTTCACCTGCAGCAGTTCCAGGTGTCTTTAAATGCCCTTTTTTCCTTATGATATCTGGCAAGGATCTGCTCAATTAACTTATTCCCAGAGGGCTTCTTGTATTGCAAACATCTCCAAAAGTTAGAACTTGCTTTTCCCCTTGCCAGAGTGGATTTATAACAGTTTAGTGGAGACACCCCCTAACTAATGTCCTCTGGTTAATCACCTGAAATGATAATTGTGCACATGCTCACCACTTTGATCTAATGAAATGCTGTAATGCTTCTATTTTGAATGCTCAGAATCACTCCTGCTGATTCATTGTACTCTGGATGTGTCACTAAAGCCAACATGTGGTGCTGGCAAACATAGTTTTTGTTAGACCATTCACTTGTTATTTAATACAGCCATCCTTAATCAAGTCCTTTTTCACTTGCAGCTGATGTCCCACAGGACTTTATCCTTGGCCTTGCATTGTTCCATGTCTCCACCACTGCACTCCCTGATTATATTATTTAAATTACTAAGTATTCCTAGGCAGATGACAAACAGATTTGTTGCTCTCCTGATCCCTTTTTTTCCTGTCAAATCTATATTCCATGTTTCAGAGTTCCTCCAATAAGTTTCAAGAGCAGAAGTTTTTCAATAACTTCATTCAGAATTATTCAAGATATATATATATCTTGACTGCTTCTCTGGAATTGGATTTTCCCATTTCAATAGGAAAGCTCAGCATTAAAGTCAAATGGAAGAAAATCTGGAAGGTCTGCTTTGCTTTTCAATCAACACGTGAAGAAAAATATATTGGGTATTTATTTCAGTTTATCATGATTCTTAGCAGTCTAAAGCAGGGCTTTAACAGCAACCTATATTGCACTTTTTCTATCTTGGACTGGAAATGTATAGGCTGAATAAAATTCTAATTTCTCCAAAGGAGACTTTTTCTATCTTTCCTGCCTTAACAGTAAAAAACATTAGGACCTGCATCTGCTGCAAGTCTAAGATTTATTGCAAGCTTATGACCATCAAGGCCACAGCAGAAAAAAAAAAATGTATAACTACAGAAGTTCTCATATAGATATATATAAAGTGATTATTCTTTTTACTGAAAGCTGAACATTCTGAAACACGGCTAGACAAGCATAACTAAGCAAAACTAAATTTATTTAGGCACCTCTAACATGAGCTAAATCCTAATACAGTAGTAAAAGCATCAGGTTTGTCAGTCTCTATCAGGCCAAGAAAGGGCAAAACCAATGATTTTATTTTGGAAGAGCCTCAGGCTTTTTTTTTTCTTTTTTTTTTTTTTTGTTTTGTTTTGTTTTGGTTTGTTTTTTTTTTTTTTTTTTTTTTGTGGTGAGCACACTGTTCCTTGGAACTTTGCAAATGCAGAATTCATTGCTGAATGCTACATCTTAGTAAGTATTTATCATCATTTCCTCATCATGGAATCACTAATCACTCCATATGTAAGGAATGCAGTTCAGAAATAACGTATATCTTAAAGAAATAGTTATTTTTAAATACTTGTCCAAAGAAAAAGATTTCTGCTGTGTATCTTACCAGGAAGAAAAAGTAACACCAAAGGGTAAAAAGAAGCTGAAAGGAAGTTATAAACTAATGTCTAAGGGAGTCCAGGGAACTGTCAATCTTTCTAATGCTTTTTTAAAAAATGTGAACAGGAAATGGAAAAAGTATAAATCATAAAACTTGAAGCACGTAAACATCTTATTAAAAAAACCTAAATAACTGAATTTTAAACATTTTATCCTTTAGCGATTATTAAATAGACAGAAAAATACTCAGCAGCAATATTTTAATGGCTCCAGTAAATATAATGAGACAATTTTGGTAATGTAGTCACACTGGAAAAGTGAGAGTGAAACAGTTTGTAGTGAGGAAAAGACAAGACAGGTCATATTAGCTCAGTAAAAGTAATCATCTTCCCATTAATTCCATCACCAAACGGATCCGTCACGTCTGCAAATGCAATTGTTCAAAATTAATGTCTGCTCTCCTGATACCAGCCCTGGAAATCGAGGCAAATACCAAAGTGATGTGATAGTGCAAATAAAAAGCATTTTCTTGTTATTATCACAGAACTGTGGTCACCTTCATTTTACAAGAGCAGAGCCAAGTGCTGAGCTGTTGGCCCCCAGCACAGATTGCATGACACAGCACTGCCAGGTTCAGGCAGAGACTGCAAAAGTGGCTGTGTTTTCTGCCAAATAGATTGAATTTCTATCTGTGAAATTGTGTGTTTCTGTTCCTAAAGTTTTATGTCCAAGATACAAAACCATCCATCACCAATGATAGTGTGGGCCGGTTCCACCAGAAAAAGAAAGTGCAAGGCACTGGTCCAGGTGAGACAACACCACCCAGAATGTCCTGACATGGACATGTCAGTCCAGAGCAACTCCCTGCTCGTGTTATCTTATAGTAGAGGCTGTATCCTATAATTGTAGGCTGGTAATTTAATTCTGCCTCTTACTCTATGAAGACAATGGAACTTCCCTCTATCAAAAGGCTTTTGGGAAGATAAATATGTTCCAGATTGAGAAGTGCTCAAATAAGGCAATAAACTAATAGGATAGTATGGCTATATATTATGCAACTTACAATTTTCCTATTTTCCTTCACTAAACTTCCAGCCTTTTACCTTTGCCAAACTTCCCCCTTTCTACTTCCATTATTTCTGCAAGGCATAGATTTACCTCACTGCATGGGTACACAGACATGCTCAAGGCCTTAAGCAAAGCTACAATAATTTACTCATTATAACAGTTTGCTTTTCTCTTTCTTAATTTCTACAACAGTGATGGTGCAAATTGGTCTTGTTTATTTTGTTCTCATATTCCTACATAGGAACACAAACAGTTAAAGAATATAATAGTGTGTGTAAGCATAGAACAGAACACCTGGTCATGAAAGATCTGGCCAAAACACCTAAAAAAACCCTGATGTAATTGCAATTTCTTAGGTAAAGCACAGTGGAATGAAACAGTTGGCTTTGCTCATCCTTTGCAATGTTTCTTCATGGCATTCCAGCCTCTCCAACCCAAATCTTCCCACTCATGTACAGACAGGAAGTGTCTCTGAATGGAAGATGATATTGGAAGCCTAAAAGCACAGGCGTGCTTCCCCTGAAGAAGATGGAAATTTTTAATGGCAAGGAACAGAATGAAAATGAGCTGCTAGAAACCCAAGCACAAATATAGAATAGATTGATAAATCTAACAAATAAAACAAACAAACAAAAAAATATCAAGGCCCTGACCTGTGCATTATTAAAGCGTTCAATGCAGGATCTATATGCAGATGAGTAAGGAATATGGCAGGATTGTCATGCATTTTAATTCCTTCTAAATATGCATTTTGGATTTGCACTTTCATCAATATTTCCCAAATGTTTATCTCTGTTCTCTAATCACTTCAGCATGAAAAGTATGACTTCCAAACACAAAGTAAAATAATCCCTAATTATTTAGAATAACTTTATCAGCAAATTTTTCCTGTGTCAATGACACAAATTTGTTGCTATGAAAGCCTGGTACAATTTCACCATATTTTCTAAGATTGAATACCATAAATAATATTAATAAAATGTAAAATTGAAAGCCTCCCCACCCAAATCAAACTGTCTCAAAGAGGAAGGGAAGACTGTCTACTCTACCACCTCCTGTATTTTGGCAGTGTCAATGGAAAATCACATAATCTGCTGGCCTAGCCACATTCAGTGCCAGATTAGCTAAAAAATAAGCCAGTATTCTGTAGAATACATCATATCAAACTTTATTATCAATAATAAAATCAACAAACATCTTGAGGCCAAAGAGTTAACATTAAAAAGGGCAAAATGTAATTCCTCTTGAGGGAATAAGACTCACTAATCTGCACAGAGATTTATGGTCTAAACAATTTTCCAGATGAAGCAGCAAGATCATGGAAGTCAATCTTTAGACCAGATAACAGGCATGTTACCAATGGGGGGATTAATGAAACAGAGACTGAACCCTCACTCTAGCAAACTCAATTTCAAGGGGAAAAAAGGATTTGGAGAAAAAAGAAAAAAATTAAAAATACTTAGGACTAAAAAACACAGGAAGGGTATTTTAAAATATTCCTTCATCACTCCATAGTTGGTCTGGGACATTAACAAACAATCATATGGAGGGATGATTCAATTTTGTGTTGAAAGACTTTAAAGTTCAATTTGTTCTTAGCAAAAGTACTTTAGGGTGTTATGTAATTTGAAAGTGTTAACAGATGGTACAAATGTATTCAGTATAATAAGAGTGTTCTCCTAATCAGAGGCCACAAGCTTTTCCAGGATGGTGTGGCTCTTCGAGGTCTCTCTCTCCAAAGATCAGTAGCACTAAAAGGAAGGTTGGCTGTGTTTGCAGAGGCTTGATTGGGAGGGGATTAAGATGAAGATAATCAAAGTATCTGGGCTGGCTTGTTTGCTGGCAGGGAATCCAAAACCTCCCTGGACAGCTACAGCCTCAGTGCAAACAGGGAGAGATAGGGGAGAGGCAGGGGCAAGTCCCACAGCAGCATCACATGATTCATTTTGGATAAGGTAACAGGTCCAGGGGTGGAGAAATAATCAGTTAAACAACAAGGAACTGGGTAGGAGGAGAATCTGCACTGCTGGAAAAAAATAAAGTCACTTAAAGGGGATTTTGCAGTGTTAGCAGTATCCAAAATCAGCTTAAGTGGCCTGGAGAAAGATAAAGCAAATGAAATTTTTTGGGGTAGCCAGGATAAGGGCAGACTGTGGAAATTTGTAGAAAAGCTTTATAGGGGCCTGAACAATGACAAACAGTTCTCAATTGAAAGAAATATAAAGCAATATCAGTGGGTTAAATCCAGATTTACATACAAGATGCTGTGCTTTGATTTCACCTATTCTTCAGTAATGACACCTCAAGGTTGCAACAGAAAATCCTTTGAAAAATAACAGCTCAATATTTTCTAAGAGCTGAGAAGTAAAGCAAAGCTTACATTTTATTAGGAAAGGTAAGCTAAGAAAAAAAAAATATGACTAAGGAAAAAAACCCATTCAGAATCCACATCTTGAGCTCAATGTGCACTCTCTGCCTCCTCACCTCCAAAGAGATAAGTTAGACCAAAAATGGGTTCAGAGGACCCACAAAAGCCCTGTTATGGCATCTACATAGAAATCACTGAGGAGACTGAGACCTTTTGTTCTGGAAACTTGAGGAAGTTGTTTTGGAAGTCTATAAAATCTTGCATGATAAGGAGATGGGGTGTGGATGGACTGCCTGGAGTCTCTTTCAGAACAAGCACTACAGGGCTTCAGACAAAGCCAAATTAAAAATCAACAAAAGGACATGGATATCAATGCAGCAGGGAAGTACCTCTGCCTTGTGGGTGCAAAAACTGAATAACATTTTTAAAAGAAACTATGCCAGACTTTGGGATAGAGATGCCTAAAAGGTTCCTATGTGGGCAAACATCACATGGGGGAAACCACCAGAATTGAATGTAGCTGTAACCAGGAGAGCATCAGAGTGTAAAAGCAGCACAAAAGTTTGTATCATTCCTGCTGTTTCCTAAACATTTTACCACTGCAGCTGTTGGAGACCCTGTAGTGCACTGAGGGAACCTCTCACACCACAGGATCATTTTATGGCAGAATTGCCAATACTGGAGCAGCAGCTCCCCACCAGCAAGGCACAAGCCTGCCCCAGATGAAATATGGAGCTGAGAAGCTCTGTTGGGTGTTTGTAGGCTCTGTAGATGATTAGAAGGCAGCAAGAGCAGCCTTGAAATCTGAGCAATTAATCAAGCAGAGATAAATAGCTGTTTGAAATGCAGCTGAGACAAGCACCAGGAGCTTGGCAAACAGGCTGGGACTCAGTGTCCAAGAAATACCTCAGTCCTAGATGGAAATTGCAGTACTAGAATATTTCTGGAGCTCTAGGGGTCCCAGAACCCTTAGCTAATGTGGTACCAGAGCTCCAAACAGCATCTTCCCACAGAAGTATGGTAATCACTGAAATCAGCCAGTAAATGGACAATATTAGATTTTCAGGAATGTTAATTAGCCAGCACATTCTAGTGATCTCTGCAGAATGTGCTGAATTATCAACACTTTGGAAAACCAGGCCTCAATACACTCAGTACCAAAATATGGTCCAAAGGGAATCACTCAGTAGGTATCAGTACAATAACTATTACAACACAGTGTTTTCATCCATCCTGACAGTACTATTCTCTACATGCCCTAAATTCTGTTGGCCAGATTTAGCTCTTATTTCCATCACCATACATTCAGTCACCCTGCCAATGCAAAAAGGAGACACCAGCCAGACAGAATATGTAAGTGCCAGTTTTCTCCTTTGTAACACTAAAATTAGAAGAGGATTATTAAAAAATCTGTTGTCAAATCATTTTAAATGAAGTATGAATTTCATTTTCCATTACGATTCTAAGAATAAATTGTCAGCGGACACCAAAATACCAATATTTGCTAAAGCTCAACACATTATAAAGTTGTAGGTTCTCCAATATATTTCACAACAGCATGCAACAAAACCATTTTAGTGGGATTTTACTTACAGCTTGGCATTGAAATATGACGATTAATGTGGAAAGCTGAACAAATCACTTCTAGAGATGTCAGGGTCAAGTGGGCCATTAACTTTCAATTATTAAAAAGATAATTAGCAGATAGAATGCAGAATATTAATATTAACCTGATACACTGCCAAAGTGTTTTATGCCATGAAGGAAATGAATTAGCAAAGGAAAAAATGTAAGATTTGTTATTCCAATCCTGGTGGCATCACACAAATTGAAATTTACAGGAAATCACTACCAGGTTTTTGTAGTAAATGTGGTGCTATACACTGATAGCAGTAAGTACCTTCCATCTTCCACATATTAAAATTCATTTTATGTCTCATTAGAAGTACTCTGCATTTTGTCATTTCCATAAATCTTTTTGCTCGTTTTACATCAGCTCACTCAAAATCACACAGTAACACTGCTTGTACTCATGCCTTTAAAAATATATATATACATTACATTGAAGTGAACGTTTTTGAGCTTTTGTTTTGGCATGGTTCTGTCATATTTTTCCTCTACTTCTACCATAATGATTTTCTGCTAAATTTTGGAAGTTTTCAAAAGGGAGACCAAGCAGTAAAGCCACAAGCACACTACGATATGCTGTGACTTAATAAGAGGGAATATGCTCAGCAAGAGAACACCTAAATTACAGAATCGTAGAATGGCCTGGTTGGAAGAGACGTTTTGTTCCAATCCCTGCCATAGGCAGGGACACCTTCCACTATCCCAGGTTGCTCCCAGCCTCATCCAGATTAGGCTTGGACACTTCCAGCAGCTTCTGGAAGGCAGCCACAACTTCTCTGGGAAACCTGTGCCAGGGCCTCACCACCCTCACAGAGAAAAAAATTTTTTGTAATATCCAATCTAAACCTGCTCTGTGTCTGTCTGAAGCCATTCCCCCTTGTCCTGTCACTCCAGGCCCTTGTCAAGAGTCTCTTTCCATCTTTCCTCTGGGCTCCCTTCAGGTACTGGAAGGCCACAATGAGGTCACCCCAAAGCCTTCTCTTGTTGGCCCACAACACATTTACTTTCCAATGTGGTTCCCTCTGTACATCATGATAGTGGCCTGTGAGTGCCAAGTCAAAGCTTTCAAAAACCAGTGGGGAAAACAAAAATCTCTATACTACTGTTATTAAGGCCTTCAGAATGTAGCCATCATTTTTATAGCCCTGATGGAGTCACACACTTAACCTCACATACTAAGAGGGTACTTTGAGAGAATTCACAAACAGAATACATGGGAAGTGATTTTTGGAGTAAAAACTCTTATGCCAAGCTTTGAGTGCCTCAGGAGAGTGTTCTCCTGAGGACTTAAGAGACTCTTTGCTTGAGAAAGAACCTCAGGACACATTCTCATAACAAATTGCCACAGCATTCACTGTCCTCTGGCCTGGCATCACCTGAGAACTGTTGCATAGATGAATCATTTAATGTGACCACTCTTCAAGTGACATCATGAAGTTTATAACAAAGGATATATCAGGACTGAGATCAAAATGAAAAAGTGGGAGGGGTTGTTTTGCCTTTTTATTTTCTCCCTATTTGTTTTGTCAGTCTTCAGTAAACAAAGATGTCTCAAGCAAAACTTTGAAGGGTCCATTTGCAGGGTCCATTTGCAGGGGCCATGACCAATTCTATCAGTATTAGTTTAATACCGATCACAAAATGCTTTTGGTTCTTGGCATGCAGTAAAGGAGAGTATTCAGAAATGAGAGATTTAATCTGTGAAACTGGGAGCAAGAAAAACAAACAAGGAAAAAAATAGCAGATTTAAGCAGTAACTGGCAAATGAAAAGAGAGGAGACTAAACCATGAAAAATTGGATGCATATTTTAGCTTGCTAAAGAAACAAGACAGAAAATTGTGCCTTTGCCTTTCATTACTACATATCTATCACGGCACTTCTATTACACAAATATTGCATTTGTGGTCAAGGATAATTTAAATGCATTGTGATATCCTAACTGTAAAGTTCTTTGGTCAGATCAAAGTCTCATTTGTACAAGTTTGAGAGGACAGCACATAACATCTTATATTCCTACTTTGATTTATCTTGGCTACTCTGCTCTATCTTCTTATACACAAATTGTAATCTTGGTAATACAGAATCCATCTCTTTTTGTTTCTTTTTTTTTTAAATTTTTTCTGTGTTTATTCAGAGCTGAATAACTGGATCACTGAATAACTGAGCTAGATCCTCATCTGTTGTACACCCCAACAGTAGTATAAATAGCAGTAACCACACAGATCCAGATCTGGTTATATAACTTGTGCACATGATGGGAAAACATTAAAAATATAACTTTAAATTTAGCATTCACTATTAAAAATATTGAGTGGGGCTTTTGCCAAGAAATTCACATATCAATCGCAGATAACTGAACAGATGTTTTGGCTAAAGCAGGCTTCAACTGGGACATTCACACATATACAAAATGACCTCTAATGCTGGTAAGATACTATGATTTTAGAGCTTTCTCAAATTTTGCTTTAACAAAGATTGTTAACTAAATATTTGCAACATGTGTTCGCTCTTTTCAAATATTTATGGAGATGGGTTACAAAAAGAAATGCAGCTACTTGTAATGCTCCTTTTGAACTAGAAGCACAAACACAGACAGGTTTGTATAGCTCTGAAAGTCTAAAAAATGCCTTAATTCCCCTTACATCCATGTGTAAGTATAGATATAGATACATGCACACAGTTATTTATAACCAAATCAGAAACCCCTGCTTGAACATTGCCCTTCCAGGCAAACTGCACTGCTGTTCAAAGCTTCTCCTCCTGCCCCTGCAAAGGAATAAACACCATTTGGGCTTTCACATTTACATTTCCACTCCAGCACATTTTGCCTGCCTGTAATTAATATTTATTAATAATTTTGATATTAATAATTATCAATATCTAATCATGATGCATTTGTCCAGCTCAGACTTCTGGAGAAAAATAATAGCAAATTCATGGAAGTAATGCACCTCTTGCCACCTGAACAGGTGAACAAGCTGAACAGAAGAGGTTGTTAATTAAAATTCAATAACTACAAAATTCTTCATAATTTAATTGGTATTTATATATGATTAGTTTCTAAAGTTTTATACTTTATAAAAAGTGGTCTATAATAAATACAGCTGTCAGTGTTACAGGCAAGTGGCAGAACAAAGACAAATTTGTTGGGAAGAAGAAAAGCTGAAGATTTACATCAGGTGTGTGCAAGTAAAAGAAAAACATTTGAAGAACAGAAGCTTTGGGAAGCAGATTTTCAGTTATGGGAAATAAGTGTAAAGATGAATACAGACATGCTGCCAAGGGAAAACTTTCCATTTTTCATTCTCATTCCCCTTCACACATTTGTTGCCCAGAGCAGCTGTGGCTGCCCTATCCCTGGCAGTGTTCCAGGCCAGGTTGGAAGGGGCTTGGAGCAACCTGGGATAGTGGAAGGTGTCTCTGCCCATGGCAGGGAGATGGAATGAGGTGGTCTTTAAGTCCCCTTCCAACCCACTGTTATGGGATTGTAGGATTTGAAAACACATTTTCCAGTGGAATAACTTAGCATTCACTTGGTTTTCACCTCCACTTTTCTTCTGTTTTCTATTCAACAATAAAGGAGATGAAAACAGGAAAACAGAGCTGGAAACCAGAACTGAAAGGAACCCAGTTAGGATGCCAGGGAACACAGGAACAGGAGGTCCTATGTCAAAAAATACTTTCAGTCCCATGACAGTTTTTGGCTAGTTAAGTTTGATTCTTGTTTCTGCCCTCATATATTTAACAACATTTTAAATTTAACAACAGTTACTCATTCTAAAAGTCATTTCACAGCAGTTTTGGCATTGACATGGAGAAAGATACAGGTGTGAGTCCTGCCAGACTTCACTTCGGGAATTTCAGGGGGTAACAGCAGCTCCTCAAGCTCCTGTTATTCCACCAAACAGGCATCTGAGAATCAGGATGAAGTTTGCTCTTCAAAGGCACCTGCCTTTTTATACTGATTATACAAAAATGTATCTGAATACAGGCACCTGGATATGGACTATCAGGCAATAGGAGTTTACCTTGTCCTATTAGTATTTGAAAGAGCTTTTAGATCTGTACTAAAGAAATGCCAGCAACTCAGAGGGGAGATCCTGCCCCTCTGTCCAGCCCTGGGAGGCACATCTGGAGAGCTGTGTCCAGCTCTGGGAGCATCAGGACAGGAGGGACAGGGAGCTCCTGGAGCGGGGCCAGCAGAGGCTGCAGAGATGATTTAGGGCCTGGAGCATCTCTGACAGGGAAAGGCTGAGGGAGCTGGGGCTGTCCAGCCTCGAGAGGAGCCCCAGCTGAGAGGGGCCCTCATCCCTGGGTGTCCCTGTCTGCAGGGAGGGCTCAGAGCAGGGCCCAGGCTCTGCTCCATGGGGCCCAGCAATGGCACCAGAGGAGGGGGCAGGAACTGATGCCCAGGAGGTTCCACCTGGACAGGAGGCAGAACTTCTTCCCTGGGCAGTGACTGAGCCCTGAACAGATTGTCCAGAGAGGGTGTGGAGTCTCCTCCCTGGGGATATTCTAGAACCAGCTGGACACAATCCTGTGCTCTAGGATGGCCCTGCTGGAGCAGGGAGGTGGGACCAGATGACCCACTGTGGTTCCTTCCAGCCTGAGCCATTCTGGGATTCTGATTCTGTCTCTTTCATTTCTTCCACTTTCCCATCTGTTTTCCAGGATCCAGGTAGCAGAAGGATGCCCACTGCCTCGCTGCCTGGATTCAGCTTTACAGCTTTTGATGTATGATTCCTTGGCTACACTTTTTATTGTGGTTTTAATTACACTAGAGTAAATTCTGTAATTATATGCCAATTAGTTTCTTTGATAATTACCACTGACATGTACAAGTGAAGGAATACATTTTAGAGCTACCTATTAGTCTTTCATGGTACTTAAAATTCTACAACATTAACAAAATTGGTTTTACTTTGTAATTAGATGTGCATCTTTTTATGAAATAAAGGAAGTGAGAATTGCTAGGCACAGAGTACATGACTACAGTACTGTGTTACCAATCACTATATTATAAGACCACACCTACTTCTAAATACTAAAATGAGCTGTCTTTAATAACATCATCTACAAGTCACCTGATATGTGGGGTTTATGTCTCTCTGCCAGAGAGTCTTATGAGCATTATGAAGATATGGAAATTAACAACAATTTACAGCTGGATCTTGGTAAAAGCATTCTTTGTGCTGACTTTTCTGTGAAGAGACTTGCCAGTTGGTGGCCAGATGTGACAAAACATCCCTAAACGAACAAATACTTTCCATGAGAGTCACTTGTGAACTGTGGCTCACAGGTGAAAAACAACCTGGGGTCCCTTGTGGTGCAAGCTGTGTCTTAGGTCGTCACTGTGGTGCACTGTGGTTGAAAAGTAAAGCAAGTCCTTTAATGAGCACACTTTGGTGCCTCACTGAAGTTGAACTTGGCCAGCTTTGGGTGAGAAGTTTAAGGACAGCTTTGAAACAGGAGAGAATAAGAGAGGAAGGAAATTTTGCACAGAAGTTGCTGAGAGAGAAGCAGTTGGAAGAAGTATGAAGTCTACATGTCCAGCTGTCCCAGTTGTAGATTTTCTCAATGGAAGGAATCACAGTTCATGAAATATTTTCAGTTGAAAGGGACCCACAGGGGTCATCAAGATGTCTTGGAATATGTGACTTCACACAGGCCTGTGAGTGATGGCAGCTGATGGGCAGCAGGGAAGGGTGAAGGACTGACTGACTTCACATCAACCAAAGCAAGATACATTGACACCAAGGAGTGGCAGGATTTCCAAGATTTTAAACATGAACAGTAGAGGGGTCTTTTCAGAAAAAACAAAGTAATTTCCCCTCAGTAATCAGAACAGGATACAAGATATGGAGAAAGAGCATCGTGGGCAGAAATGGAGCACCCTGTGGTGACCAGGTGAGCAGCCCTGCAGGAGACTGGTGTGAAGGGACAGAGGGGAATATACAAAAGCCAGAGGCAGGTGAGCAGGTCAAGCACTGGTGAGGTGAAGCAGGTACCACTCATTGACCTGTGAAAGCTGAGCAGTGCCACTGCAGGCAGAGAGTAAACATTATCCAGTGAACTCAGAGGGACCTGTGACAAGCAGGGAGGCTTGCCAGGGCTGAGGGGCACCACAGCAGGTCGACTGCACTGCAGAAGCCTGAAAGTATACCCAATTTAACAAAAAACATGGTATGAAATTTCCTAGGTCCCATTAACCGGAGTGTGCACATTCAAAGGATGGAAAAGCCTTCCAGTGATCTTCCTGAGTGACACAATCTTTAGGACATTACTTTGTCTTGATGACCTAACAGGGCTCAGTGGCAGCTGAGTATTTGCATATCTTCAGAAGCAAGCAAAGAATGATCAGTCAAAGCCTGCAAAATGAAGTATGGAATATGAGAGTTGGAAAAAAAGCAAGAACACCAGAGGTTTCCAAGACAGGCAAACTTACAAATGATTGAGGATAATGGGAATGAGGCAAGCAAGGGATAGAAACAATGACACTTAAATCCAGAAAAACTAAAACTTGAAAACCCTGTGACTTACAGGACATGCATGGAGTTGAAACTTTCAAAGCATTAAGAAACTCGTCACCCTTCACACTCTGTAACCAGTCTCAATAGAAGCAGACTTAGGACTTTGAGTGACTTGAGGAAAAGTCCGAAGTATAGGATGGGCAGCAATATCCTTCCCCATTTTGAAGGGATTAAGGAAAAATTACAGTAGTTTGAACTAACACTTTGGAGGTGTCAGCGTGGAGTTCCACTCAAGTATTTGTAAGATCTTGAATATATACATTCTTTGTCTCTGAAATGTTAATTTTTCTTTGTATTACAAATTACTACAGGTAAACCCCAACTGAGCTTAGTGAATGTGTAGACAAAGACTGGGGAGAAATTTCCCATGTCCCAACTGGGATATGACTAAGGGAAGTGCTAGTGGGCTTCTCTGGAAGAGAAGGATGTTGGTATTTTTCCAGAGTAATGTGTTGGCTCCAACCTATGGAAAGCAATGGCCAACTCTACATTTCCAGAAAAATGCTCCTATTGGTGTCTTTTTGTTCCCCCTGAAAAGGTTGCTGTCCCTCCCCACAAAAAAAAAGAAGTATTAATGCACACAGCTGTTCAGTCATTTTCCCACCCTAGCTACAAGTAGCTTATTCACTCCCAAATATATTTTGTTTGTTTATTTTACCAGGAGACATCTTATAAAACTTCAAGATCATCTACCGAATTCCACCTCCAGTATTTCCTTACAAGTACAGTGTATGGGTGTCAATCCTTTTAGTGATTCTATAATGCTTTAAAATGATTACAAAATCCAGCAATTGAAGGGGGAAGCCAGCAGAGAACTGATTAGTTAATTCCTAGATGGCAGAGCTTAAAGTAAACCTATCCATTATCAACATATACAAACAAAACCACAAAAACAACAAGACCCGCCGCCCCGCCCCCCCCCCCAAAAAAATACAGCAAATAAAAATCCATGCACCTGTCCAAAAGAAATTACTTTGTCCAACCATTTGGTTTCAGGGATGAAATCATTGTTACATTAATGCTGACCTGGAATAACTGCACAGAAATTACAGAATATTACATAATGCAGCACATAAATCAAGATCTAACATGATTTTTTCTTTGGCCTATCACTGTGAGCACATACCTGTACACAAGATAGATTCAATAGAGGGCACATTTTTATCAGCACTGTGTGCCAAGGAAGAGAACCCATCTAGAAGGGTAAATTTTCCATGCTGTGCATGGGGATTTAGCCACCAAACTATCATTAATGCTAATGAGAATCGTGCAGGCCAATGCAACTCTGCTAATTTTTTTTTTCCTTGTTCTATGCAGGACAAAATAATGGCTGGAATCACTGGAAGGACAGAAGCAGCTCTGTGATACAGTTTTGACTGATTTACCTTGTCCTGTGAGTTAATAACCAGACACTTTGAATACACTTTGAATACAATCTGATTACAACTTGTGGCTTGCACATCACAGTTACCTTTTTTTACAGAATGTACGTATGTGGGACAGTTAATGAATCTTTGCCCTCTATGACAGTTTCCCCCCACTAAATCTGTGTTCATCCACAGGAACTACCACTGAGTTGTTGGAACTTCGCCCCTATCTAGAACTTAGGTCTGTAAAGGATTTGAGAAACAGTTGGAGCTGAAGAAGGTTTTCTGATCACTAAGGGGAAATTACTTTGTTTTTTTCTCAAACAGACCCCTCCACTGTTCATGTTGAAAATCTTGAATCCAGTTTTCACTGCAAAATGCCTCCCTCTCAAGTACAATATAACATTTGAAAGTGTACACAATGTAAAATGTCTTGGGACATTTCTTCCCTACACGGAATCTCATTCCTTTCCTCCAGTGTCTCACTTCCTGGAAGAATATTGCTTGCCTGTCTGAGCATAACATCATGATCAACATGACGTGATAGTAACTCAGATTTGGGCAGAATGACACACACAGCCATTAGAGTAATCAGTAAAGCAAAAAGAGCTCAAAACACACAAGAATCCCACAACCCTGAGTCATTATTTACATTACTTTTTCCTAGATCTGCCAAAAGATAGCAAATTCCACCCCCTCACTCCCCACACACACAAACAGTTGCGGTACTTTTTCCTATAACACAGTCCTATCCTGCAAGGAGTAATTTCCACTGTCAGACACCCACCAGCCTTTTCCCTGATGGAATCCATTCCTGAATCTGAGAAGGCAGAATGACACCTTATGGAAATGACTTTTAATTTGTCTTATTGCAGAAGGAAAAATTAAAAAAAAAAAAGGGGGGGGGGGGGAGAAAAGACAAAAAGAAGAGAGAGAGGCACTGTCTTAGATTCTTTATATATCTACAACATAAACCAGTACATAAATTAATATGTATATGTATAAAAGCAACATACTGAAAACATGGAACACTTATCTACACTTGCATCTGCTCCAAAGCAGAATTCTCAGTGGCTCTGATTTAGGTAAAGGATTTTTTGTGAGGTGTGAATTCATGGCTAAACAGAAATGCCTCTAAAAAAAACAGTGAAATCACAGAACAATTACCCAACCCACAGAAATTCAGTAGTGAGCACTCCTTTGGCACCAGAGATACCTGCAGGGCTGTTTGCTGCTAGAGACAAATCAAGCAGTGGCCTGGGGACAGGAAAGCAAACAAAGTCCCATTTTCCCTACAAAAGAAATCCTGAAATTCAGGGGAATTTTGCTGTGACAAAGAAGATGTCAAGGTGCATCAGGCGTTGCAGTTGGGGCAGTCATCCCCCAGCACCTCACCCCAATAACAGCAGCGTGATCACTGTCATTTAATAGCTCAGAAAAGCCACAAATCTCAGGCCAAATTCCCCAAACTGTCTCATATTTTACTATTTTATTTTCATGAAGCTGCTTTTCATGAAGCTGGAGTAAATGCCTTGGAGAAATTACCACTATTCATCCTCCAAGCCTCCTCTGAAGGCACTGTGGCAGCATCACATCCCTCAGGGCTTCATGTGTCACCCTTCAAACCCTCCCCAGGGATTTAATTTACTCATTAAAACTTCTGCTGCAAACGAGAGCACGGATAATTAAAATATGTTTCCAGGGAATCATCTGTGAACAGGCCAAGCAGCTGATTTTGTTACTGTGCATGCCCTATCCTGCAAGTGTCCAGTCCTCCCTCTGCCATGCCCCAGCAGAGAGATATGAGCCATTCTCTGTGAGCTTCTCATCTGCCAGGCAGTTTGTAGGAATTGAACTTCTACAAAGCAGGTAACAAAACTCATCACAGGACACAGAGAAATGAAAACACAAATTTGGGAGGCTATTGGCCATTTCTACCAGGCAAGTCTACTAGAAACAGCATCATGTAAAAAAAAAAAAAAATACAGGTAAAATTAGGATGCCTCTGGCCCAAATCACAATGTAAATATCACCAGCAGATACAGCCCTATTCTACCTTCATCTAAAATTCAAGATATGGATGACTCTGTTTCATAATCTGCAGACAATTGATGACATTTACCACTGCTTACCCAAAAGCTTTATAAATGTTATTGACAAAATATTGGTGATTTTTGTACATCTTTTCAATTTTCTCTACATCTCTTGGAAAGAATTTTGACTAAGGTACCTGATAGCTGAGCACCAAGAGTCTGTGTGGTAATTAAAAAATACACAGAGTGAGTCTGTCTGCCCATTCATCTATTCAAGTCACAACACAGTCATTAAAAAAAAAAAAAAACAGGACTCATAATATGGATTTTGAGCTTCGACAGCACAGTCTTTCTACTTAGCCACCTTTTATTATGGATCATTATTTTAATGCTGATTTAATCACACCTAAATCCCATGGGGCTACTTCAAAATCCTGTCTAAAATGGAGACATAATTTCCTCTTAAATAGGTAATCAACCTGCCAATATTTTCATCACGTTCACCTCACTACCACTGAAAGCCTTGCCTTGCCTGTTCAACTTTAATTTTATAAGAGCTGTGTATTACATTTCAGCCCCATATAAGTAACATACAGGAGCAGAACATGTTTTAGCTAATTAATGCTTCTGTAACCAGAGTCGCTGAAAAATATGCATCAAATATTTATATAACTGGCTCCCCAAAGAAGTATTGCCTCCTTGTGAGTGCTGAGAGACTGAAATACAAAGTGCAAAGACCTAGAGCACAAAAGACTCCAGTCTTTTTCCAATGCTCCATTACT
The DNA here is from genome assembly GCA_017589585.1 of Phylloscopus whistleri. Classification (NCBI taxonomy): domain Eukaryota; kingdom Metazoa; phylum Chordata; class Aves; order Passeriformes; family Phylloscopidae; genus Phylloscopus; species Phylloscopus whistleri. The sequence continues at coordinate 1,292,080 of JADMLD010000723.1, forward strand.
CTGTTTGTATTCTCATTGGCTTCAGGAGGCGTTCATTAACAGGGATAAAGGTCTAGGACTCATATTAAATTTCCATATCCTTTTAAAATTAATGCTAGCCACTATTAAGCTTTCCTCTGCACTTTGGATGAATGAATATTTTGACGCAATTACAGTGTCCACACTGAGTGCCTGCAAAGTGTCTCATATGTACTAAGGGCATGAGATGTTTTCCTGGGAGTATGCACAGAGCATATTGACAGATTTTGGAAAAAAAAAAAATTTTTTTTTCTTTTTTCAGGCTTTTAATTACTACTGAATTAAGCAATATACGTGACATCATTTTGGCTACGCTTTGTCTTTAACAGCTGACAGGAGACAAGCTGCCTCCCACTGATAAATAGGGAGCACCTTTGTGCAACAAAACAGTGCATTTTAACCCCATAAATAAAATCTACTGCAGCACTAAGCTTTTGGTTGGCTCAGGCTGGGGAGGTGTTGGGAACTGTGTTTGGCTGGTTGGGATTTTAAGTTTATGCAGGTTTTTGTCCACAAAAATTCAAAAATATGCCTTAGAATATCAAGCAGAAAAATCCAATCACAACCTGCATCATCAGTAATATTAATATCAGCATTGAGGACCTTAAGGACTTCCTTCACTTCAAGTGTAATGCAATCAAGGGAGTTTAGTGAGACATTTTTGAAACAATACTAGCTCAAAAATTGAGGTTAGATGAGCTTCTTGGAGGATAATTTACACTTTGTTTTAGAATTGTCATCATCTTCCCCTTGAAGTAATATTTCCTCTCCCAACTGCTACTTAGCAAAGCACATTTCACTTACAATGTGCTCGAAAATGATCCAGCTTTGTCAGAATGCCAAGGCACATCTCCAGTGTCTTCTTATTCCATACCTATTATGCCTTACCATACATCATACTAATTGAAAATGGTGTGTGTTGCATCTCCAGTCATTAAAGCAACAGTAAAATTCAAATTTAAGGGAATGACTGGTTTCCGATTAGGTGAAACACAATTATCAGTTTCCTCAGGAACAAATAACAAACAAACAAAAATGAAACAGAATGAAGAAAAACAAAGCCACAAAAAAAGCTAAAGGAAAATTAAAAAAAAAACCCAAACAAGAAGAGCTGCAATGTCCATAGTATTTATTGCCCTTCCTGGGCAACTTCATGCCCAAGACTGTCATTGTGCACCTTGTCTTGGACGTGCAAAATATCATCTTGTCAGTTTTAAAACAGGAAAACAAACAAAAACAAAAACAAAACAAAAACAAAACAAAAAAAAAAAAAACCAAAAAAAAAAAACACAGGAAGGTTGTATTAAGAGAAATGAAAGTTTCTCTGGAGGACAGCAATAATAAATGATAGAAAGTTATTAGGAAGTTGAAAATGTAGTCAAAAATTCCTTAATTTACAAATAATAACTGGAATGGAGACAGTCCATAGTCTTGCCTATTTTCCACAAATTCAAAAACAGCAATATGCCTCCCTCCACATATAAATTATACATCTTCATTTTTTTTCTTTTCCTCTTCTTTTACACATTTGACAAATAAGTGAAAAAGGTGTTTATCCCTAGTTATCAAACATATAACAATCATAATAATGCCACATGTTAGCAAACATATTAACATAATGGAAATTCCTACTTTTACACAAAAATACAGTTGCAGAAATAAAGATTTTTGAATTGCTGTAACTCTATCCTGTGTTCTTAAAGATGAACTTCCTCATGTCTAAAAGGTTTCAACCTACAATAGCAGCTGCTATAGAAGAAATTCCATGTCCTGTGAGGTTGGTAGACCCAAACCATTCCATGATTCTTTGATTCAGGACATCCCACATTCTAAATTAGTGGATTTTCTTGCAAAACCATAGGAAGATGATGTAACTGAGAGAAACCAAGGCCTGTTCTAAACCAAGGGTCCAAAAGCGCAATCCCTCTAATATTTACCTTTGCAGCCAGATCAGACTTACCTTAAAACCTGGCTCCAGAGTATATATTAGAGAATATATCTCAACTTCCAACAGTATTATATTTAAAAATCAGTTTCTTATATTAGCACTGAAATGAACAACAACAAATGAAAAAAACCCTCCACCAAACAAACATTCAGTTCAGCATAATCCACTGGAAATGCAGTAGTTGAAATCCACTGTGCTACACAAAAATACAAATACTGCTTTAAGGCTGTTCTCAGTTTAATGAATTTATAGACACGTATTTTTTCCCAGGACTAAAAGCAGAAGTTTTTCTCATATCAGCTCAACACACAATTTTAATCCACATATAAGGACAGCTGTGCCTTTCACATGTGCCTAATCAGCATTTTCTACAAAATTCACAGCAAGAAAATGGGCAGAACCTTTAGCATGTCACAACAGCAGTTAACTAACAGAAGAAAAACTCAGTGAAGTAAGAAAAAGGAAAGGAAGTAAAAGCCACAGGTCATGGGCAGGGAAGAAAAAGGGTAAGACATAGTCCTTCCAGTCCTTTCCAGTTTCTCAGGAGATTCTGGAAGCAAAAACACTTTCATCTTTTGAACAGACAACTTGTGTCTTGGGGAAAGACAGGAGGAGGGGTGGGGGACAAGAATGATGTCGTACATACACAGTTAGAGAAGGTGGAATAGCTTTTTTTGTAATTTTCAAAATCAATTCATTTCTTTAATAAAAGAACTGATAAACAATTTCCTGTGAACTTCCCAGTTCTTTTACAAAAAGCCTTTTTCTCCTCATAGTGAAGACTGTGACAAAAGGGTTTTTTTGATCAACATTTTATGACATCATTTATCACTTTGTATATTAAGAGCATGTGTCATCACTTGGAAGGAGGCCAAAACAGAATTTGTATCCAGCTGGACTTAAGGTAAGTAATGAGTCAAATAATCAAATCCAAATCTCCTGCTTGACTTCTTGGATTCTGATGAAATTCAGAACTTAAAGGGGTCTCCAAAAACAGCTGTTCTCCTGGGTTTTATGCAATTTGGTTATAAAAATCATAGCAGTAAGATGGCCATGTACTGAACCATAACCCCAGTGTGCAGCATAAAAGAATCAGGATCTGAGATCACTTTTTTCTGCTCAGTGCAAGGATGGCTCAGCCAGTCTGTGCAGTGAAATACAACCCAGAGCCACCTGCAACTCAGAAAATTAAGCAAGGAAAATGTTAAGAGTCAAAAGACTTTTCCATTTCTTTCTACTGCTGCCAGTGATTAAACATGCATACACTATGCCAAGCCAGTCAGTCTCAAATTTTCAGATTCAGTCTGTGATTTGCTCCACATTTTGGAAGAGTTGACTGGTTGCAGTGGAAGCAACATAAGCTATAAGTTCTTAGCATGTACAAAAAGGAGCTCTAAATCTCTCAAATTTGGTGTCAAGAACAGAGCACCTAAAACCAGAACCCAGCAGGGTTTCCCTTCATTGGATATGAATACCCATGGCTTTCCAAGGGGTATTGAGGGATGGCACAGAGCTCAGTGCAACAATGTGGGATTTGGAAGACCTGTGCTCAGCTGACTGACTGGCAACAGCCAAGTGGAACAACCACAGCTCCCAGCTGATGTGAGCACAGCGTCATTCCAACCTCACACACACGGGAGAATAAAAACATCATAGGCAGAGATCTTCTCCTGTCAAAGCATAGGAGCTGCTCATTCCGTGGGTGGAATGAAGAAAGGACACAAAACTCACATATGGCTGAGGAGAAAGCTGAGAGTCACGCTGAAAACATTGTGGGGAAATATGAAATGTCTTAGCAGTGTTCCAGCAAGTAGCTTAAGAAACGCTTTTTTCATTTTAGCAGAATTTAAGCTTGTTGGGGATTTTTTGTAAGAAAAGTGTGTCTGCTCCATGCCATAAGAACATTTAGATAAAGAAATACGTTTTCACTTTAAGTAAGATAGAAATTACTACTCAACACTACATTAAACAACAACAACCACCACGTCTTTCTCAGGCAGAAAGGACCGAGCAACACAAATACACCCTGGCCACCTTCTTAGCTTCACCCCGTACTTTGGGCATCCAAAGTAGCCGCTATCCATTGGGACACCAATGCCACATAGGAGGTGCACGTCTCCCCCCCTTACCTCAGGGTCTTTCTCGATCTCCAGCCCCGCTTCCAGCAGGTTGCGTTCATACTCCTCCCGCTGCAGCCGCCTCTCCTCCTCCAGGGCGTCCAGCGGGCTGAGTTCCACCACGTCCAGGCCCGGCAGCCCCGGCCACTCCCGCAGGGCACGCTGCCCATGGTCCTGCTGGGGCTGGGGCTCAGCACGGCCCTTCCCGGTGCCTCCGTTCGAAACCAGGGCCACAGAGGCAGATCCGTGCCTCGGCTCCGGAGAGGCCGCGCCGGGCCCATGCCGGGCCAGGCGTCTGCGGTAGTGGTAGGCCAAGACATAGTCCACCTTCCTCTTGCTGTCCCTGAAGTGCAGGCCACTCGGGGAGGCCTTGTCCCTCGCCCCTCCTGCCGTCCCTTCCATGTAGTTGTTGATGATCTGGAAGAGAAACACAGGAGTTGCACAAACAAGAAAAAACAAAAAGCCCAAGTAGGTGGGTGGTCTATTGCCACACAAGCACACAAAGTCACAGAGTCCAGGTATGAGCCACAAATACTAATTTTGCACACCAGTCTCACTTCATTCCTCCTCTGACCATAAAATAAACATAATTTAGCTTATCCCAGCACATGGGATCCCTATGGACAAGCAGGTACAGAGGCACACCCCAGCTCTTGTCACCCTGTTCTGCACATGCACCGACCAAGGGGAGAGGGCACCCACATTTTGAAAGGGGGCAGAGAAGCGAGAATAAGGATTGCATTACAGGTCGTGTGCTGTGGAGCAAAGCAGGCAGGGAAGGGAAGAAAAAACAGTGTCGGAAGGGAAGAAATTGTTCTTAGCTAGAATAGGAGAAATATCTTTAATGTGGTTCAAGCTCCAGAAGGGCAGGGATGGACTGAAACACTTTGGAAAATATCAGGGATTAGAAAGGATATGTCCCATGAATGGCTAGCGGTGTATTTTAACATATGAAAAGACTGTGTGACTGACCAGTAACACAGCAAAAGGGAATATATGGCTAAAATCCTTCAAACCACCCATGTTGCACCCAGTCAGCCTCTCAGACCATCCCTGCCTCATCTTCTCCCTCTCAGAGCCCTTCTGAGATACAGCTCTAACAGTAATCCTGCCATCATGCCCCAGCCTGGATGGGAATTCTGTAGCATTCATCTGAAATTCTGGCACTGAGGCATTTACTTGCACTTCCCACTCATTAAGGCAGTCCATGAGTTTTCCAAACTGTTTCCAGCCACCACTTCCAGCACAATGCTGTAGTGTAAAGCCCTTCAGAGAGCTCTCTAGAGTGTTATTCACTGGAGTGACACCAGCCCTCCAATGATGAGAGAAAAAGATAAAACCTATAACCTAATTCCAAACATTTATAGGTGACTGTACAAGCAAAATCTTGACAGGTATCAATCTGAAAGAAAGGTTTCTTTCTCACTTTTTCTCCCCTTCCTTACATGTGCTGGTAGTGCTGAATGCAAATTTAACCACTTGCTGTATGGCATTTATCTTGTTTGTTAACACAACATAAATTTATGAATGCATTATATAAACGTGCATATTATTGTATTCATCAACACACCCAGGTTGTTGTTTTTCTTTGTTGTGCTTCACTTAGTTTCCCACAAAGTAGCTTTCAGGCATCATGTCACTAAATAAATCTTGGGTTTACATGCATGCTACATCATTCATTCTTTCATAAAATTACCACTGAATAATCTGCTCTGAACATCACCCTTCATGTCTGAAGTATATATACAGTCCTTTTAGGCACATCCAAAATTATTCTCAGCACTACGTCCTGCCAGAATATAAAACTGCTTGTGAGACAGCATTTTATTGCAATTCCCCATTTCCTGATTAGATGCATTTTCACGTAGTACTCACGGGTAGCCCATGCAAACTTTCCAGGTCCATCTCTGCCCCAGCGAGGAAAAACCCGTGGCAGATTTCTAGTGTCCCTCCCAGAGAGTTTCAGGCTATACAGCGCAAAAGGAATGATGTCACCACCAGCAGGTCACTGGCACAAGGCAATGCATTAGCTGGCTCTAGAGAAGATGAGCTCTGAGCATCATCTCCTCCCTTACTGGAGAGTGTGGGCAGAAACAAGAAGCACGAACGAGAAGCGGGAGAGGGAACAAGGAGGTTGGAGAATGTGAAAATCACTCCGAGGTTTTCCTGTTTGTTACTGTGTGGAGCCACCTGCCGCATCCCAGCCACCTGAGAGGGCACCATAGCAACACTTGGGGTTGCTGGAGTTACACAGGGGATGAGGAGAGTCAACAGTGACTCCTTCTCCCTCTCTGTGGACTCTTTTCCTCACTCTTGGCAGCAAGGTGCCGTCCCCTTAATTATGGGTGTCCAATTCACAGAAAACTAATCAAAATTCCCACAGATTTTACCAATGGTATTTCCTGCCCCTAAATTTGCACTGCTTGCCTTACCATGTGACATTCTGGCACAAAAAGACTTTTTTAGGGAGGAACACAAAAAAGTCGCAATTTCAAAAATGTCACTGAAGGAACTACCAAGATCTTTCTCTCCTCCCCTCTCACAGCCATTGTAAAAGTCAGAAACAGTGATTCCAATTACCAGTTTAGGTCCTGCTTTCACTGCTTCTTGTTTCCAAGACAAGAAGCCATCACCAAGGAATAAGAAAATGGGAAGACAGGATCAGCATTTCATGATGCTTTTCTTCTAGTGGTCTGATAGCAAATATGTCACTACAAATACATCCCAAAAGGTGCTTCCTCCTTCCTTCCTCTGAACACCACAGCCACACCACACTTCCACTGGGAATCAATCCAACCCAGCCCTCACTACCACCTGGGCACAGTTGGCTCAGGGTTGGCACAGGCACACCTAATTTAGTGATCAACCTGCAGATCTTTTCTGCCATGGGGGGTAATAGCAACCCCTTCCATTCCTGCTCTGAAGAAGTCTGGGTAAAGCAAACAATTAAGAAAAGTTTGGTGAGCTTACTGCAGAAATTAATTCTTGCTGTACACAGAGAGACAACTGAACCACCTGAGGCTGTGGTATCACTTTCCTCATAAAGACTCTTCTCCCTGCTCTGATTTAACCAACAGACAGGAGAGCACACCTGCTTTTCTCACCCTGCTTCAAGCCTCTTCATAGTCCCAAATGCACTTGAGGTAGGCCAATGAACATGAAAACCTACTTACAGAACTTCTGTAGGACACCACTGATGCTTCAAGAGCTCCATTGGTCACACTTCTGTGACAGGAAGTCCGGTTCTGAGGAACAGTGAGGTATTTGCTGTTGTAGGCTGAAAAAGAATCCCTTGCTGATTTTGCTGTCTTCCGTCCATTGAGAGTTGGGTGCGAGGAGGGTAGAGAAAAGTCTGAGAAGGAGAGATAAAAACATAAAGCAGGCTTTGTACAGATGGTTCCCTAATGGAATAGGAAATACTGTGGTCAGTAGATATTATTCATTTTTAGTGATGTGAACAGACCCAGTGGCATAAGGCAGAGGTACAATCTTGTGGATCATGGTTATTCTCCATAAAGAACTCTTTACACATGTGAAATGCTCCAGCAGTATATCTAAGATTATACCTACATATTCTGGTCTCAGGGGCTAATGTCTGAAATTTCTAGACATGCTCCCTATGTCTTGTGTTTGACAAATTACATGGTCACAGTGTGGAATAATGGAGGGTCTGGAGGGGATGGAAATCAGAACAGAACTACAAAATATCCTGGGTTGGAAGAGACATGAAAGATCATCTCATTTCTATCCCCACTGCCATGGGCAGGGACACCTTCCATTAGCCCAGGTTGCTCAGAGCCCCATCCAGCTTGGCCTGGAATACTTCCACGGATGCGGCAGCCACAGCTGCTCTGAGAAACCTGTGCCAGGGCCTCATCACCCTCACAGGGAACAATTTCTTCTGGATTTCCAACCTAAACCTCCTCTCTGTCAGTGTGAAGCCATTCCCCCTTGTACTGTCACTCCAGGCCCATGTCAAGAGTCTTTCTCCATCTTTCCTGCGAGTTCCCTTCAGGTGCTGGAATGGCACAATGAGGTCACCCCAATGCCTTTTCTTTTCCAGACTGAACAATGCCAATTATCTCAGCCTTTCTTCACAGCAGAGCTGCTCCATCCCTCTGATCCTCTTGGAGGCCTCCTCGCTCCAACTGGTCAATTCCATACAGGCAGTAGCACAGTGAAAAATGCTGATAAAAACCAATGGATACAGAAACTGTTTTGACACACAAATGTTTCATACTCTTTCCCCCTCTAGTGGTGCCACAGCTGAAATGGGGTTGACTGATCCATACTCTCATTCTCTTGGAGAAGCTCTTACTGTGAGGGAAAAATCATGTCTTTGTCCTTCCAGCATTAGTGTTTTATACCCAGGAGAAGACATCCTGTATACATCTGCCCACATGGTCAGCACCATTGCCACTACAGAGACAAAGTACCACTGCCTCTGTCTAGTCAGGACTTTTCTCCAGAAGGAGAAATAACAGCTCCCATCTATCCAGGGAGATAGCACATCCATTGTGTACTGCTAAAGTCTGGAGGTTGTATTTCCCCCTCATTTAGCTGCGCCCTTTCTACCCCTATACTCAGACTGAAACTGCTTCCCCACCACCATGTTCTGAGAGAGGAGACAGTGGAATGCTAAAGAAGGAAATACTTGGAGGAGGGGTTCTGACCTCTAAATGTTATGGTTATTCTTATGTTTCCTATCAATACCAGATTAGGGTCCAGCAGCACTTGAACATCCAGCAGACTGACTCACCAGCCTTCCCTGTCTGATCTCCCAAGCAGACTCGTGCTTGGTTCACTTTAATGAAGCACATAATGACGCCACAAGGGAAACTCCAAGGAAAATAATTAATAAGTGAAGGTTTCATTCCCAAAGGCCACACACAATGTTTCTCCAGTATTTTCAGACTGAGTCTGGGATATCTCACAAGACTTTTACACAGTCAATTAAAGACCTCTTTTTCTTTCCAGTCCTTTTAACCAGGCCTAGGAAAAAAGCTGCAGTTCATTTATAATAACATGATTTCATTTCCATTATGCTTCCCAACCTCCAGGAACTGTGTCACGAACCTGAGATTAACACTGGTAAACTGGTGAGGCAGTCAGGGACTCCCAGTCAGAATACATTTTTTGATGGAAATGCAATTGCTGTATCTGTATCTGGAAGACTCCTGTTCTCCCGAAAGCTCTTCATCTTCCCAAATTAGACTGATTGAACCAAAATGTTTGGCTTTGAATGCATTCCATATTTGACAATTCTTGCCTGTGGTACAGCAGTGTCTCAGGGGCTTCTGCTTCAGTTGCAGCCTGACCTCATTCCATCCTGTAAGCCTTTATGACATCTGGCCTTATATGTTCTCATTCTGTAAATATTCTGGAGGAATTAGTATTGATATAAAAAAGCTGTCTGTGTGTATGTATGTGAATATATGTAAAAACTTTAAATATGCATACATGCATATCTTTGGTGTATATTTACACATATATCTATGTATATATATGTGTATCTCCAGAGAACAGCAATACAGGGAATCTTGAATTGAACTTGGAAAGCAAACATTGAAGAACTACACTCATTCTACAAAAATAGCTGGGGAGCCATCCCTCCAGTCAAACTTTGTCAAGTTGTAAACGGCTTCCAAGGACAAGATACCTCCAGGACAGAGATCAGTGACCAGCTCCAGTTCCAGTGCCAATTCACAGCCAGTCACCACCTGCTCATTCAGCCTCTCTCCACTCCTTTGCTTCAGCTTTTTGCCAACTTAAGGGCCGGCCACATGTGCAGCAATAGACCTCACTGTTTGTGTTCCCAGGTCCTTGTCCAAAGTGCCACCATGAAGAAGTTGCACAGCCTGCCAAAAGTGGAAGGACTGAGAAGGGTGTGTTAAAGGACCACACTGCTTGTGAAATAGGCAGTAAAAGAGTCTGCCTAATTAGGAGTTCTGTATTAAATCCTGAGTAACAGCCGATTAACTGAGATGAGTGGTCCAGATGATCAGATTATCACAGCACAGCTACTTGCAGAATACACTGCAAGTGGCTTGGTCATCCAGGGCACAGACAGGGAACTGCTTTCATTTTTCTTTCTCTCTTTCCACTTAAGTATCAGAAAAGATCTGCATTTCTGAAAGACACCACAGTTAGAAGGATGCTCCTCTGCAAGGCTGTTCAAAACATCTGCAGTTTAGGAGCATTGTTTGGCAAACTCCAACTTCCAAGTAGGGATGAAAAAAAAAAAACACCTACTTGAACTTACTGTTTCCTTATAGCTTTACTCAAACATATCTTTTTCAAAGGATATATACATATGAAAAGATGTAGCATGGTTATACATGTGCTCTTTAGATTCTCAGTAAATAATGACTTCTCAGCTCTGAATATGCACACCTAGAGCTGCTGATTTCAATACAGGGCATCTCTGCTGTCAACTCCAAGCTCACACACAGCTCACCAAATCCTGCTATTTCTGTGCTCTCCCATCCAGTCTCTTAGCTAAAATTATTTCTGTAGTGGACCACAGTGTGCAAGATTTAATGTCACTGTGCTAAATTTAATGTCTGTTGCTGATCTGTCTTTTTTGAGTCCTTCTAGTGCCCTTTTTCTATGTCAGGTCCTTTACTGTTAGTCCTGATATACACTCATGTCAGAAAAATCAGATGCTTTCTGTAATTTTGATGAGTAGAATTTAAAAACCAAACAAATAAACCCCTGAAACCCAACAGGAGGGGGTGTCAGTAAAGTTACCAACACATTTGCATAATGTAGATAAAGAAGTCCAGCTCATGCCAAAATTAGTTGTTGTGCACATCTCCACCAAGCTCAACACAACTACAGCAAAAGGTGATTTCTTCCACTGTGTCTTCAAAACCACCACTTCAGTGCCTTTCAAGAATCACAGAAATTAAAGATAGACAAGGCTGTTTGGGTTGTCTCTAATGCCATCTAATTTATAGCCTGTGTGTTCAGGGCTCACACACTACATCTCAGACTGCAGGTGGAAAGGGCAAAACAACAAATCCTGACTAATGCCTTGGATAGCCTGGGTGCATCTGCCTGTCTGAACCCCATGCCAACACTCAGTTTGAAATGTTCTGAGCCTCCAGGACACCCAGCAGGACAATCTCTTGGGTAGAACTCTGTAATTCAGTTGTATTCCTTTACATTTAGCCATACATAACACAGTTATACTTTGCCTTTCCAACTCCAGAAAAAGATTAAATACTCTTTATAAAGACAACATCCAATTCTGAGTTTAGTTATGGGACTGATTTAATAGAAGCAGTTAAGTAGCAGGAGACTAAACACCTAAATAGTTCTTGAACCATTCTAAAGAGAGAAATACCAGATAGATAAAATTGAATGGTCAAATTCTATTCTATTATTCAAATAAGAAGTTTGAAGTTCACAGCAGAGATACAGCCCCAGAAACAATGAGATAACATGGAAACAACCACAGAGCTTTTAACTGTGACAGCAAAAGAACAATGACTCAACATCAGCACTGAAAGTTATTCTAATCTTGTACACTGGGAACTCCAGCATGAAGGTTTTATGCACCGAGCAGATTTGCTCCTTTTGTATGGAAATTGAGAGCTCAGGGCTGCCCATTTTCTCCTGGAAAAGGATATTGCTCCCCATAGCTGCACTGCAATAAGAAAAATGCAGGTGGAAACAGCAGAAGACATTTGCCTAGTGATTGTCTTTTCCACATGGATCACAACACTGACTCACAGCTGCACTTCTGAGGCTTCAGGAGAAATGAACTCTGCATGTTTTATCTCTGAGCTTTCTGTACATAAATGGGCTGCAGATTTATTTATTTTTTTTTTTTAATGTCCTAAAAGAAGACAGAGAAGTCCTTCCAAAGTACTCCTTTCTTTGTTCTCCACCCTGTTTTGGCCTATCCCACTCCATAGGCAGCAATAAGAATGAAACAGGGAATAAACTTACCGGGCATGTGAGTTTCCATGTTGCCTGGAGGTTTGGCTGGAAGTTGCGTCAGTGCTAAAATAGGATGTGGCTATGCCGTGCACAATCTGCTTCTGCAGTGGCTTAAGGAGGGAACAGCACGAGCAGCTATTTCCATCCTGCCTTGATCCTGCTTTAAGCAAACCACAACCTGAAGCTAATTAGCGAGACCTTCTGGTTTGGTGATTACCATCATGGAGGGAAGAGAGGGAAAAAGACCAAACTCCCGTGACCTGAGAGGCCACGGCAATTCTCTGCTGGAACTTCAGCACCTTGTCTTCATGCTTCATAACACCTCAAGAAACAAGGTAACAACAGGCATATTTTGTCTAGAAGGCAGTGGAGAGGAAGCAAAAAGGCTAATGCAGAACCAGGGCTCTACAGCAGAGCCAGCTCTGTCCAAAGAAGCAGCACCCAGGATCAGATTGTCTTGGAGGTGATTTCCGTGGGGCAAGAGTGTCTTTATATCTACAAAGCTTCACAGTAGATAAGCTTCACTTACTTGCTTCCAGGTAGGAGGTGAGTGCAAAAAGCTTTTTATAAAGCTCTTTTTCAAGTACTCAAGTTACCTCAGTGCCTGGATGCCTTGTCATTCCTGCATGAAATATTCAGGGGATTATCTTGTAATCAACTGTCTAATCAGAACAGGTGATGGATCCCACTTAGCCTTCAGCCTTGAAATCTAAGCAATGTATAGGGAAGAAAACTTGTTGATGACCAATGCTATCTGAGAAAGGACTCTTATTTGCTAATGATAACTGGATGGAGACGTAACTAATTGCAGTCCAAATATTTTTCTACATTTAGCCTATTTATGACACTAGGATGGTTTGCCTTGCGTGACAGGGAGAAATGGATTTATTCAAGTCTGAATAAAGTCCAGTGGTTCTATGACCTTATGAATCAGGATAGTGCACTGTGTCATGGCTGGCAAGGGTAGCAGTTATCTCTGTCACAGAGAGATGTGCTGATGCACCCTGGTTGTGCTATCAAACTTGCTGAGTACATAAAGGGAGCAGTGCAGCTGTTGCATCCCAAAACTTGGGCTGGGTGATGTAAAATTTTCCCAGCAAGACTAAGAAATTTATATGAGGTTTTAAATCCATTAAATCACCCCACTCTTGTTGGCCCCTACTTTGAAACAGCATTTCTTATCTTCTAACCAATATATCAACAGATATCAAATGCTCTGTCTTTTTAACACTGCTAGTGTCTTATGCTACTCTCAGAACTTCTTTCAGAAGTTAAAAGCAATTAATCTGTTTCCTAGACAGGGAACAAATCTCCTGTTTTCTACACCTATCTCAGAGAGAGGGAAATAAAAACTTTCTGAAACTTTCACTATTTTCCATCCGCAATCTATGCTGCTCCAACTAAGCTCAAAAACAGAAAGGCAAATCCTGGATAATTCTGGAATAGTATAGGAATGTAAAGCCAGGTCCTGCTGGGATCCCTGTGGACTTATAGCTCTGCCTGCACAGGTTCCAATTACCAGCTTCTATAAGCCATAAGGATGGGTGTGTTACAGGTAATACACTTAGCTCAGGTAATAAATAATATACACAGCAATATGAGAGGAAGCAATATCCAGCTGCTTAGAATGGAAGCAGTCTATATTTAAGAGTTTCCAATGGAGAAAATCATATCTTGGCATCAATGTCTTTCCTGAGGTACCTGGGTATGGTGTTAATTGATAATGCAGAGCTGTGACAAATAATACCAATATACCTGATCATGTTTCACCTGCTGCAGAGGAGTGGTGCTTGCAAGTCTGTAAATTTAGCAGAGAGATTATATGTTTTGAATTATTAAGGAGTTATATAAGACTCCTCCCCAAATCCATTCAGCATTCCTGTAAATCTATCCTGTGGCACACTCAACAATCCAGCTGGTGTTCTGAAGCAGTGGGATAATGCTCCTAATCACTGGTGGAAAGGTAAAGGAGCAAGGTAGTTCAAACCCATCAAGGCTCACAAACAGTATGTGTGACTTGGGAAACAACATCCCTCAAAGCCTAGCTTCTGCTGGAGAATGCCAATGGAGCAGCCAGAGGTAGAGGACTGTGTGATGTGCTGGCACACTTGATTGTAGGCAGGACTATGCTCTTCACTCCTACCAGGGAGGAATGCTGCTGACAGTACTGGAATTGCACTAACTGCAGCTGCCTGTGTGAAAGGCAATGAAACCTGCACAGAGCAGGTCCGAGCCCGCTGGATCCTTAGGTAAAAAACAGCTCTTTTGGGGCAGGCTGCCTGAAAAAGTTCGTTTCTCGTGCCAGCAAGTCAAAGTCGAAAATGTATTTACCTCCTCATCCTGTTAAAGGAGATAGTATAACATTCTCTTCTGCTTTTTCTTTCCTGACAGTCTGTTTCTACAACAGGATTTTCAAGGAAGATCCTTCTGGCCTTGCTCATGATGGAGGCTTGGAATACACAGGTAGTAGCCAGGCCTGAGTAACAACATCTAGACCACACCAAAGTCCCCAGAACTCCCTGCTGTAAGTAAAGACAGTAAGTGCTCTTCTCATGGGCTACATTGCAGTGACTCATACAGTTAATTATCTAATTAGAAGACCTGTCTGCAGCCACGAAGCCTTGGGCTGCAATCCCGTCAGCTTTCACGAGCTAAGAAGGGTCAGTCTGGGTGAGGGCACAGGTCGAAACAAAGGGACGTCCCAGCCATGGTAAGTGGAAGAGGATGACATTTGCCTTTTACTCCTGATCCATCCCTTCTCTCTGCTCCTCTCTGATGTTGCAGGTTGCTATTCCAAGAATTGCTGATCTTCAGCTTCAGATGAGCTGGTTACTAATTGGTGACCCAAATCCATCTGTCAGGGAGCTAATATCTGGAGGCAGCTATAGGAAGGAACTGGTGTGAGGGTGGAGGTAAACTGGTGACAGATCTACTGCAGCAAGTTGGGCTGGTGCTGATTAAAACAGGGTTTCTCTCTCTGGTGTTATTGTGGCCTATAGCAGAAGACACAGAGATGCATGTAAGGCCTGCACTTCTACCACTGTGCAGCAATAAAGGATGTCTTGAAAGAAAAACAAAACCAAAAAGGGCTCACAATTCACTGCATTGAATCCACAGCTGAATGGCAAGAGAGAAGCAGCAGGGATCTGCCTGGTTCCTCTAAAAAAAAGGAATACGACTTACCTTTTTAGTTAAAAGCACAGGAGTTTTTGTTTGTTTCTAAAGGGAGCTTTCCTTGCAGATGAGGAGATGCTTTCACCCATTTAATCAGGTCACAGTGCCATTCATTATTTTAAAATTGTTAATTAAACAAGAAGCTTAAATAATTCTTGTCTTTCAAAAACATGCATGGAAATAACAGTCGTCCTTCTCATATTTTTGAGAAATTAGTACTTCCCAGTGAAACTGCTTCACAGACACAAGGTTCCTCCAGGACAAACAACACTCTGGAAAATCGTTTATGTTCTATGACCCAACTAGACAAAGTAGAATTTTAATCCTTGTAAATGTATGCCTGGCAGCAGTAACTAAATTAAACCTGCCACTGCAAATTCTGCATCTAAATTAATTCCAACTTTTGAAACAAATTCAAAACATGAAGTTCGGGCACCTGAAAATAAGGGAGATAACCACTGAACTTTCTCCTCAAGTTGGTCTGGGCAAGGGCTGAAGTAAGAGCTGTCCTTAACCCTGTGCACAAGTCCTGAGGACTTGCAGAATTTACAAATAGTTTCTTTGCATTCAGCTTCAGCAGAAACATGTATATGCACTGCAGAAAGATATTTGGTTGTCTGAGCCACAACCAGTATTGTTTATGTACCAGGAACATCCTACTCTTACTCTGAAGCCTTATCCCATAATTACTGCGCTCCCTGAAAAGAATGGGATAAAAAAGAGCAAAAAATTATAAGTCCACAGTGTGTCACTAAGGACTGAAGTGGGGAATGAAAGTCTAATGTCTCTGCAGACAAAGCTAAATGATTTGGGAAATGTTCTTTAAGTATAAGCAGCTGCTTCCAAGAATGATTTATTTGTGGTTGTTCTTTTGGTTTGTTGTTTTGTTTTGCTGGTGTTTTTTTTCAATAATGTGGATTAATTTCCACAGTGAAATGAAGGGAAATCTCTCTCCTACAATCCACCGCAAGATGAATCAGGCTGCGTTCTGCTGTGCTGGTAAGCTTTATTGTTTGCTGTGTCAATACAATTATTCAGGATTCTAATGGATAAGGCAGCGTACAGAGAAAATGAGGCTTGCATTGTGAAGTTCCTCCATCATAAAGCTTCAGACTAAAGCAGCTGGGCTTCTGGGCAATCTTCACGGTGTGCACTTGCGAGCACGGCATTCGCACAGCGAGGCAGAGGGGATGTAGTGCTGCACCACGGTGCCATTGGGACACCGCAGTGGGATTGTCACCGTGGTGCTCTGAGTGGCTGTACAGCAGCTGCACTGGTCCTCCCACTGCCCTGTCTGAGCAGAGTACCTGGTGGTGCTTCTGCACTTGCCCTAAATGGAAAAAGAAGAGAGCTGAAGTTTGAACAGAGCCTCGTTGCACTCAGAATCCTGGTTCTTTCCTTCAAAATATCCGTGGGTGACTTTCTGCAGCTTCTGTACTCTACTGCAAAACATTGAACTCACAGAAACAGGTGCCTGACTCCAGAACATGGGCTGCTACTCAAAGAGTAACTTCTTACGAGCATAGGCAAAGCAAAGCAGAGGTGAGGAAACTGCTCTCACACACAAAAAAGCCTGGAATTTAAAATCCCATAGGGAATGTCCAGAGCTTGGTGTTGGCAAATGTGGTTACCATGCATTCAGAAAATGCTTTATCCCGAATGCTGCAACCCACACACCCACTAGTGCCCTGCTGGTGCTATTTTTTCTTGTTCTGCTTGTCTGGCCACTTAACTAATTTAGACCAAGCTGTCAGTGCCTGTAGCTCTAAGCCTTCATGATGTAAAAACAAGCAGCCCCACATAACACTCTGTCAGAGTCCATTTCCTTTGGTGGCTTTGTGCTCTTATTTCCCAGTCTAATTAAATTAAAATATCCTATCATTATCAGGGAGTACTTTAGAAAAAATATACTTAATACTCTTTATTCCCAATGTAAGATCTGGACTTCTGCAGGATAAACATCTATACTCATAACTTTATGGCCTGTAGAGAGGACAAGAGTTCAAAAATTATTAGCTACACCATAAATTGGACTGCACACAAGGGTTGATTAAAATCCTTGTATGGGGCTCAGTTATCTTGGAAAGAGCAGAGATGTGAACATTCAGAAGGGAAGTTATGCTCCTGCTTTAAAAGGAAGTAGCCATATAAGGTGTAAGCAGTGATGGAAATTAAACTTTTAATCTGATTATGGAAGGCACAAGACATGTAGAACACAACAGCTTGGTGCCAAGGCTAACAGAGGAATCCCAGAGCTTATAGGACATGCAAGTCAAATCTTGGCACCCAGGTTTAAAGGTTTTTTAAAGTGTCATTTATCTAAACACCTATTTAAATTCCCCCAATCAACCCAGAGGCTTGGTGTTTTAACTACAGACTGAGCTGAAAATCAGCTTCATAAATGTGAAGATAAATATTCCTTTTTTTTTTTTTTTATAGAAATTCCTAACAGAGCTACTTCAGAGTCATTAATTTCTGATGGCAGCAAAAGAGTGGGATGAACTAAGCCCTTGTGTCTAACGCATGTGCCTTTTTTCATGCTGGTTTGACCAGGGAAAATTCAGCATCACCAAATTACTTCAGGAAATAAGTGCCAATGTAGTTAACACCAAGTCAATCAATGAGAAACCGCTTAACTGAAGTGAAACCATGGTGGAGGAAAAGGTTTTCTTTTGGGAAAGAAAAAGGGGAGGTCTTGGGGCGGGGGGTTGATTTTTTGTTATTTACCTCACAATGAGAAATGGGCACCTCCTTATCAGCCACACATCCATTGATATTCCCATACTGCAGTCTAGTACTTACTGGATGACATTCCACCTCCACACCTACCAAGTAAAAAAAAAAAAAGAAAAAAAGTGTTTGACACTGCTGACAATTGCTTTTTATAACTCACTTCCTTTTACTCCTGAAATTGCTGTCAGTGAAATGTTATTCCTGGTAAAATCCCTAGATGGGTGTGTCTCCTTAGAGTAACTCAAGTAGAGTTGTGTGAGTATTTCACACTACAGCCCTAAAATTCCACTAGAGGATTTCCCTCATGTTTCTTTTCAATTCACTGCTTTGTTTTAAAGTCACCTTGGCCATCAAACACCAGCCTCTTCCCTGGTCTTGGACAACTCTCCTGTTAACTCTGGTAACCAACAGAGACTCTGTTCCCCCACTTTCAAAGAGAACCTCATCATTATTATTCTCTAAATAAACTAATCCAGAATATTTTCTTCTGAACTCTTGCATGTTTGATCTGCATCTAAAGAGTTGTGAAGGAGCCAACGCTTTTATTCAGTGGGTATTTTGTGCACAAACAGCAGCTCTGTGTAGTGTTACTATAGTTTTATGTCTCTGTGAAAAGCCAGGCTCCTACTCATACCCATTTCTAGCTAACCAATGAAATTTCCATGTTTAACAGAATATTGGACTGAGTTTTAGGTTGTCCTGGGTTATGGAATCAAAAATGTGTATTCTATTTTCATCTGCTGAAAGCAGTTGGGGAATTGTTCTTTATTTCTTGTAACTTTGGAAGGAGGGGGACGGGGGGGAGGGGCGGGTGCCTTTTGGGTAATGGGCCATCAACAGACTATACCCCCGGACTATACCCGCTCCCCCCAGAGCCCCAGAAGCCCCATTTGCATGCATGGTCCTATTGTGGGATGCCCCACCCAGTGGGGGGAGTCTACAATTGCTGCTGGGAAAACTGAGCCGGCCGGGGACAGATTTCGCTTGCTTCACCCCGATTCCTGGGAGGAAGACGGCACCCCATCTCATCTTCGCCAGACCCCAACTCATCATCGCCGGACCCCATCTCACCATCACCTCACCCCTGGACCCCTCCTCATCACTCCTAGACCCTTCCTCATCACTCCTAGACCCTTTTTGGCTACAGGATCGTCCCTGCTCCAACAGAGCCACGTCTGTCATCCCAGGACTCACTTCTGGACTGCTTCCAACACCCTGACTAACAGGGTGCCAGGTGGCAGCTCTGATTCTGTCAGGGCTTTCCCAAATTGTTGTTGTTTGTTTGCTGGTTTGGTGGGGTAGTTTTGTTTCCTACCACATTTGTATTATTGATATTCCTAGTAAAGAACTGTTATTCCTATTCCCAAATCTTTGCCTGAGAGCCCTTAATTGAAAATTTATAATTTGGCAGGGGTGGGGGGTTTGCATTCTCTATTCTAAGGGAAACCCCAGTTTCCCTGGCAGACACCTGTCTTGTCAAACCAAGACAGATTTTGGCGCCCAAGTGTGGGGCACAAGGGCATTGAGACAGAGGAATAACAGTTCTTGTGTACTAGATAGAAGTCTACTGCTCAAAATCATGTGGTCCAGCTTTCCCTGGTTTGGCTGGCACGTGGTTGTGGCTGTATTTCTGCCATTTGCTGGCCCTTATCTAAACATGGGCCCTATAACCAAGGCTACTGTGGCTGGCATCCAGTTTATTTTGTGGGTTAATAAGGTGAGGAATTCGTGGATTTTTAACTTCCTTTGGAAAGCAGGCACATGGATTCAGGGCTATCATAGACTAACTCTGTGTTTCTGGGGTTACTTTAATAATGGTACATATTGTGAGGAAATGGCACCTGGGGAAATTTTCTCCCAATCCTTCACTCAGTTTTTTGGGTCTACTCCACCAGCTTTTCAAGGGTTAAATTTCCCTCTGAATGCTAATGACGTCATACAGTGGTTGGTGCTGCTTATAGGCCTATTCTATTTGGTATTCAGAGATAAAGGGAGACTGGCCTGGGTAAGCACTCTGATAACTACCCCAGAGAATAAAGATGCTGCCCAAGAGCCCACCCCTGTCCCACAGCCTGCCTCAGGGATAAACCATCCGGTTTGGGTGAAGGCTCTGATAAAAGAAATGCATGAGATGAACCAGATGCTGAAAGAGTACATTTCCCCAGCTGGTGAGAAACCTTCGCCCTGCCCTGACAAAAGAGAATCTGATACAGAACCCGCAGACATTACAACTGTCCAGGTTCCAGCTGACACACAGGGGCAGTCACAGCCAGCAGCAGTTGCCCCTGTGGAAACAAGGAAATCTAAAGTGAAAACAGCAAACCCAGAGAGTAAAGATAAGAAGGGAGGGCCCTCACAAGACACAAGGGAATCACATGTTCAGATCATCACTGAGTCCCTGTCATATGAAAGTCTCCGTAATTTGCAAAAAGATATTGTACGGCGGGGACGTGAGGCTTACACTGCCTGGCTACTTCGGGTTTGGGATCTTATGGGCACAGGTGTCCAACTAGATGGTGGGGAGGCCAGGAATTTGGGACCCTTGACCCAGGACTCAGGTATAAATCAGGTATTTGTAAGGGAGCCTGGACCTCTTTCCCTCTGGCAGCGGCTTTTAACGAGTGTGAGAGAAAGATTTGTCCACAGAGAAAGAATGCAGGAGCACCACCATAGAATGCGCTGGAAAACTCTGGAGGAAGGAATCCAACAGCTGAGGGAAGTGGCAGTACTAGAGGTACTTTTTGGGAGGAGTGGACAGCATGATAATGATCCTGACAAGGTTAGATGCACAGCGCAGATGTTATGGAACCTGGCAAATCTGGGGCCATCTCAGTATACTACATTTATTGCAACCATTAATGCTGAGGACAACCAAGTGACAGTGGGGGCTGTTGCCACTAAGCTTAGGAATTATGAGAGCATGATCAATGGCCCGCTGCAGGCTCATATCTCTGCCGTGGTGAAAGAGCTCAAAGAGGAAATGAGGGAGGTGAGGGAGGAGATGAGGAAGAGCAGTTCCAATGTGGCACCGGTGCGAGTCACAGGCCCCAGAGTCAGAGCCCAACGACCCCCAGCCAGAGAGAGAGGGTACACCCCGAGAGCTGACCTGTGGTTTTACCTGCGTGACCATGGGGAAGACATGGGAGTGTGGGATGGGAAACCCACCTATGTTCTGGCAGCCCGGGTGCGTGAGCTCAAGGAGAGGAACACTCACCAAAGGGGTGCCACTAAAATGAAAGTATCCTCAACCTCCTATGCCCAGGCTGTCAGTAGTCAGGATGCTGGAACCTCTAGTATGTATGCTCAGGGAGGGAATAACCAGTGCTAGAGGGGCCCTGCCTCTAGCCAGGTAGAGGAGAGGGACAATCGGATCTATTGGACTGTGTGGATCCGATGGCCTGGCACATCTGACCCACAGAAATACACGGCTTTGGTTGACACTGGCTCCCAGTGTACCCTGATGCCATCGGGGTATGTGGGAGCAGAGCCCATTTCTATTTCTGGAGTGACAGGGGGGTCCCAGCAGCTGACTGTATTGGAAGCCGAAGTGAGTTTGACTGGGAATGGGTGGCAGAAACACCCCATTGTGACTGGTCCAGAGGCCCCGTGCATCCTTGGCATAGACTATCTCAAAAATGGACATTTCAAAGACCCAAAAGGATATCGTTGGGCTTTTGGAGTAGCTGCTGTAGAGACGGAAGCAATCAGACAACTAAATACCCTGCCTGGTCTCTCCGACGACCCCTCTGCTGTGGGACTGCTGAGAGTTGAAGAACAACAGGTGCCAATCGCCACAGCAACAGTACACCGTCGGCAATACCGTACTGACAGAGACTCTGTGACTCCGATCCATGAGATGATTCGTAAACTGGAGAGCCAAGGGGTGGTCAGCAAAACCCACTCACCCTTCAACAGTCCCATTTGGCCTGTGCGTAAGTCTGAAGGGGAATGGAGATTGACTGTGGACTATCGTGCATTGAATGAAGTGACTCCACCACTGAGCGCTGCCGTGCCGGACATGCTGGAGCTCCAGTATGAGCTGGAGTCCAAGGCAGCAAAGTGGTATGCGACCATCGATATTGCCAATGCCTTCTTCTCCATTCCTTTGGCAGCAGAGTGCAGGCCCCAGTTTGCTTTCACCTGGAGGGGCGTGCAGTACACCTGGAACCGACTGCCCCAGGGGTGGAAGCACAGTCCCACCATCTGCCATGGACTGATCCAGGCTGCACTGGAGAAGGGTGAGGCTCCAGAACATCTACAGTACATCGATGACATCATTGTGTGGGGAAACACGGCAGTGGAAGTTTTCGAGAAAGGAGAAAAGATCATCCAGATTCTCCTGGAAGCTGGCTTTGCCATTAAGAAGAGTAAAGTCAAGGGACCTGCCCGAGAGATCCAGTTCCTGGGAGTGAAGTGGCAAGATGGACGGCGTCAGATCCCCACAGAGGTCATTAATAAGATCACCGCGATGTCTCCACCGACCAGCAAGAAGGAAACACAAGCTTTCCTAGGTGCCATAGGTTTCTGGAGGATGCACATCCCTGAGTACAGTCAGATTGTGAGCCCTCTGTACCTGGTTACCCGCAAAAAGAACGATTTCCACTGGGGCCCAGAGCAGCAACACGCCTTTGCCCAGATCAAGCAGGAAATCGCTCATGCGGTGGCCCTTGGCCCAGTCAGGACGGGACCAGAGGTAAAGAATGTGCTTTACTCCGCAGCTGGGAGCCATGGTCTGTCCTGGAGCCTTTG
Organism: Phylloscopus whistleri; assembly: GCA_017589585.1. Taxonomy (NCBI): domain Eukaryota; kingdom Metazoa; phylum Chordata; class Aves; order Passeriformes; family Phylloscopidae; genus Phylloscopus; species Phylloscopus whistleri. Next base: position 1,314,766 of record JADMLD010000723.1, read on the forward strand.
GCAGAAGGTGCCTGGTGAGACTCGAGGCCGACCACTGGGATTCTGGAGCCGAAGCTACAGAGGGTCTGAAGCCAATTACACTCCCACGGAGAAGGAGATCTTGGCTGCCTATGAAGGAGTTCAAGCCGCCTCAGAGGTGATTGGCACTGAAGCACAACTCCTCCTGGCACCCCGACTACCAGTGCTGGGGTGGATGTTTAAAGGAAAGGTTCCCTCCACCCATCACGCCACTGATGCCATCTGGAGCAAATGGATTGCCCTCATCACTCAGCGCGCCCGTATTGGAAACCCGAATCGCCCTGGGATTCTGGAAGTGATCACCAACTGGCCGGAAGCTGAGAACTTCAGTCTCACCGAGGAAGAAGAACAAGAGCAGGTAACCCGGGCTGAAGAAGCTCCACCATATAACCAACTGCCAGCAGAAGAAGCACGCTACGCTCTTTTCACTGACGGTTCCTGTCGCATCGTAGGGATGAACCGAAAGTGGAAAGCAGCTGTGTGGAGCCCCACAAGACAGGTTGCACAAGCCACTGAAGGAGAAGGTGGGTCAAGCCAGCTTGCCGAACTCAAAGCTGTTCAATTGGCCCTGGACATCGCTGAAAGAGAGAAGTGGCCAAAGCTCTACCTCTACACCGATTCGTGGATGGTAGCTAATGCTCTGTGGGGCTGGCTGGAAAGGTGGAAAAAGGTCAGCTGGCAGCGTAGGGGAAAACCAATCTGGGCTGCTGATGAGTGGAAGGACATCGCCACCAGAGTAGGGAAACTACCTGTGAAAGTCCGTCATGTGGATGCCCATGTTCCCAAGAGTCGGGCTAATGAGGAGCACCGGAACAACGAACAGGTAGATCAGGCCGCAAAGATAGAAGTGTCTAAGATAGACTTGGATTGGCAACATAAGGGAGAGTTGTTCCTAGCTCGGTGGGCCCATGATGCCTCAGGTCATCAGGGCAGAGATGCCACTTATAAGTGGGCACGAGACCGAGGGGTGGATCTAACCATGGACAGTATCTCTCAGGTTATCCATGACTGTGAGACGTGTGCTGCCATCAAGCAGGCCAAGCGGGTGAAGCCCCTCTGGTACAGTGGACGGTGGTCCAAATATAAGTATGGGGAGGCCTGGCAGATTGATTACATCACCCTGCCCCAAACCCGCCAAGGCAAGCGCTATGTGCTGACCATGGTGGAAGCCACCACTGGGTGGCTGGAGACCTATCCTGTGCCTCATGCCACCACCCGGAACACCATCCTGGGCCTTGAAAGACAAGTCCTGTGGAGACACGGCACCCCTGAGAGAATCGAGTCAGACAACGGGACCCATTTCAAGAACAGCCTTATAAACACCTGGGCTAAAGAACACGGCATTGAATGGATCTATCACATCCCTTATCATGCACCAGCTGCCGGGAAAGTGGAACGGTGCAATGGACTACTTAAGACCACTCTAAAGGCACTTGGCAGAGGGACCTTTAAGAACTGGGAAGTGAACTTAGCAAAAGCCACCTGGATGGTCAACACCCGAGGCTCCATCAATCGAGCTGGTCCTGCCCAGTCTACCCCTTTGCACACAGTAGATGGAGATAAAGTCCCTGTGGTACACATGAGAGGTATTTTAGGAAAGACTGTCTGGATTAACCCCACCTCAGGCAAAGGCGAACCCATCCGTGGGATTGTTTTTGCTCAAGGACCTGGTTACACTTGGTGGGTAATGCAGAAAGATGGAAAAACCAGTTGTGTACCCCAGGAAAACCTAATCCTAAGTAAGAACTGAGTGTAGGGGTTCATTCTGCTAGTAGTTCATTGCTTTAGGTATGATGCAGATGATAATAGAATAAGGGGTGGATAATGTCCTGGGTTATGGAATCAAAAATGTGTATTCTATTTTCATCTGCTGAAAGCAGTTGGGGAATTGTTCTTTATTTCTTGTAACTTTGGAAGGAGGGGGACGGGGGGGAGGGGCGGGTGCCTTTTGGGTAATGGGCCATCAACAGACTATACCCCCGGACTATACCCGCTCCCCCCAGAGCCCCAGAAGCCCCATTTGCATGCATGGTCCTATTGTGGGATGCCCCACCCAGTGGGGGGAGTCTACAATTGCTGCTGGGAAAACTGAGCCGGCCGGGGACAGATTTCGCTTGCTTCACCCCGATTCCTGGGAGGAAGACGGCACCCCATCTCATCTTCGCCAAACCCCATCTCATCATCGCCGGACCCCATCTCACCATCACCTCACCCCTGGACCCCTCCTCATCACTCCTAGACCCTTCCTCATCACTCCTAGACCCTTTTTGGCTACAGGATCGTCCCTGCTCCAACAGAGCCACGTCTGTCATCCCAGGACTCACTTCTGGACTGCTTCCAACACCCTGACTAACAGGGTGCCAGGTGGCAGCTCTGATTCTGTCAGGGCTTTCCCAAATTGTTGTTGTTTGTTTACTGGTTTGGTGGGGTAGTTTTGTTTCCTACCACATTTGTATTATTGATATTCCTAGTAAAGAACTGTTATTCCTATTCCCAAATCTTTGCCTGAGAGCCCTTAATTGAAAATTTATAATTTGGCAGGGGTGGGGGGTTTGCATTCTCTATTCTAAGGGAAACCCCAGTTTCCCTGGCAGACACCTGTCTTGTCAAACCAAGACATAGGTACTACACAAAAGCATTTCAGAAAGTTGAAGGAATTCAGCAGGGCAACTGCACAACTAAATACATACAGGAAGGGAAGACAAAGGTATCCATCTTCCTACCAGCCAACACAGCTTTCCATTGGAATGTTGGTACCAAATTGACTCTGTGTCTTGCTAAAACCTTCAATTTCATTAAAAAAAAAAAAATGCAGCTTGTTTCTGGTTCCAGGGCTGGAAATGCCCTTTCTCTTTTAATGATTTCATCACTTATTTATGAAAATTGTTCACCTGAAAGGACAGTTGTGTTCACTCAACTGAAAAGCACAAAAAAAGAGTCATCAGCCTCAACACAGCTTCATCCCCTTTTTGATCCTGCCTTACCAACTTTTTCTCTAGTTACTTTACCTCTGTTATTTACTTTTTTGTTGACTGTGCCTCCTTTGCAAAGGCAAGTGCTTCTAACTTAGCAAGACACGTGAGATTGAGATCAACAGAGAAAAGAGGTGAGAAGCAGAGACACAGCTTCCTTTTAAGTGGGAAAATAAGGAATATCCTCTGCCAATTATCAAGTCCTGTGGCTAATACTACAAAAATCTCATGAGAAAATAAGACCTGTTCACTTGTGTGCTCCCACAAACTTAAAAGCTGGAACAAAGCCTTCAGACACTAAAAAACTCCAGTTGTGAAGGCATAACATAGAAAGAGAAACTGGCTCCTCAACCAACTCCTTTGCCCAAGGACCTGTAGGACTCTGCTGAGCCAAAGGCATCAGCCTGGACTTGAGGGAAAAAGTTCCTTGCCCAATTCTTTATGGCACAGAGACATCTGAAAGACAGACTCTCTCAAGACCTTGGAAGATAATGTGATCTATGTCCATGAGAAACTGAGCTACATCCAGGCAAAACATCATTGGGAGTAAGGATTTGAAGGTCCAGTCAATACTGGAGGTTTTAGGCACGTAGTACATCACTAAGGTCAACTTGGCTTTGCTGCTGCAGGGAGGTATCACTTTTAAATTACTCTGTCAAATAAATCTATGCATTGATCTGCGCTCATCTGGAATTAGTTTCTGCTTGATTACAGTGATTGGCACTCACAATTAGTAGAGCCTGCCCACCACCCTGTCTTTTAAATCTCAAAATCTGTTTTTGTTAATAAATAATTTCGAGTATTCCTTACTTGTAGCCTGGTAGATTAAAGCTCCCTTAACCAAATTACCTGTTTGATCCATTTGATGACAGTCTCTCAATAGCTTCCTGACTTCTATCTCTCAAGCCAGAGCTCAGTGATTATCCAGACAGGCAAAGGCTGCAAACTCTCTAAGAGTTACCATCCTTCATCAGAGGTATTATTGCAGCAGCTCCTGTGCCAGTGTGGTGATGGGCTGCTATGCTGGCCATCTTTTATTTATGAGCACATGCATAGCAAAAGTAAGAAAATTAAAAGACATAACAAAGACAAGATGTTGATATTCTGACCTTAAAAGATAATTTCAATCCTTTGTTATATTTTTTTAAATTTTATATAAGCTACAGTATTATTTTTTACTTGCAGAGGAGAACACTGAGAGGTTATCTGCTCACAAATGCATCAGAGATTCATTTTAGAAATGAGAACCCAACCCAGCAATTCTTCCTTATGTAAGCAAACGCTTCCTACTCTCACAGCCTGACAGACATTTGGATTATCCACCCAAAGATGCATGAAATTAAGAGTTGCAGGATTGACCCCTAAACTGGCAAAGTTAAGAAGCAAGGAGGTTGTTCCATAGGAACGCATTTCCCCTACTATTTTTGGTTAATATGTTATCAAAAACATTACTACCACCAGGGTTGGGCTTTTTTGATTAATTAATTTTAAGTTGATTGATTATTCATGAAGTGTTTTCCTCACATATTCAGTAGTATCAGGTTATGTGACCTGTCAGGCTGCCTGTGCAGGACTGTTCCTGTTGTCACCAGATGAACAATAAAATAAAACATTCATAGTTAACATCTACATAAAATATGGAGAGTATTTCTTTCTAAGCACTTGGGAATACTGTCAAAACACGTGTTCTAGATGACAAAACATGACAGCAGCATCCCAGTCAGAGGGTGGGCTTCTGTGATGGTTTATTATAACCACATTGCTAAGCTCTGTTTCATTACACTGCATATTATGGAAAATGTAGGTACTTACACACTCTGCCTTTTCCAGACAAGATTTCTGGATTATTTACTTACATGTGTCACAGCAAGTGTTGCCAATTTTTGCAATTCTGCCCTAAAATGATAAAAAAAAAAAAAGAAAATTCAAATTTTGGCACAAGTGATACACTTCTGTTCTGCTGAAAGATGTATAAAGCAGGGTATTAGGCAAAAAAAAACCCAAAACCACAAAAAAAACCAACCAACCAAACAAACAAACAAACAAACAAAAACCAAAACAAAACAAAACAAAAACCCCAAACAAACAAACAAACCTGAATTTCTATATTATACAAAATCATAAATCTACATTAATAATCTTCTCTTTATCAATTTTAAGATTTTGAATTTGTGATGTTAATTGTTGGTAGCTAATTGGAAGTAATTGACTTATTAGCAAGTCCAACACCTGAAAATATCACTCTCATCTTTTATTAGGAGCTTTCTAAAATAAAGACATTAAATACAAATAAATTCCTGTAATCCCGAAGGATAAAACAAGTAGATTCAAGTCTCACATCCATTTAAGAAATATCACATCTGTCAAGTAAGTTTTAAAAGAAATAAACTTTATGTTTCTTGTTTCATAGCTACCATCCAGAAAATAATTCTAAGAAATATATGCATGGTGAAAATTATTGAAAAACTATAGTGAAAAGGAAAATGGAGAAATATTTACACTGCAGGGTCATGCCATTGTTGCACTAGACCCCTGAGCTTACAAGCAAAAGTTTGGAGGCTTTTTTAATTAAAAACCCTAAAATTTAAATCTGCAACAAGATGAAAACCACTAGGTTTTATAGCTGAAATAGTTGTTTGGGGGATATAGGAGAAGAATAAATACAGTTTGAGAAATTCTTTTTAAAAAGTAAACTGTCTTTCAATGATTGTCCATTAACATCACTTGAATATGATAATAACCCCAAGCCATACAGCACTTTTTTTTCTAAATCTTTGTTTATACGACAAAATGTGTATTATAATTTTACAAAGTGAGAATTGCCCCGTAGAAGCTTTATTTTTCCCACATTATACATAACAAATCCTCCATTTGTTTCATGTGTATGAGCAGAATGGTTTGGCCTCAAGCTTTATTAAAGGTTCCCTGCTTCCTGCCATCCCTGAGAAAATGGGAACAGGTGGATATAAACACCAGTAAGATGTGTAAAAGAGAGATAAGCAAAAGCAGGGCCCCATGTGCCAGACTCAGACCTCACTCTGCTCCTCAGTGTCTAATTAACTGAAAATCACAAGAAAGATGGGTGGATACTTTGTGCAGGGTTTTTTATCCTGCTAAACAACTGCAGTAGTGGAAATTCCTTTTCCTAACCTCACATAATGGCAGAGAGAAAACTCTCTTAGCATTTCATATGCATATTTCTCAGTCTGTGTCATTGTCCACACAGTTTTGCTCTGGATCCCAAAAACTGAGAACATTGTTAGAAGCACCACTTGCATGATGTTACATATGTTTGACACTTCAAATATTCAGCTTCATATTTATAAAAGAATTATGGCCAGCAGTTAGCACAGTCCCACAAAAAGCCAGCTTATATTTTAAAGCAGAGAAAACCTACATCTTTCTGAATTTCAGAGAAAGTTCAAATTCTGTTTAGATAAGGTATTGGGAGATAGTTGGAGTTTCCCATCCCAGCACACAGAAGGTACCAGAAACATGACAGAGTCCATTAGGAAACTTGGAAACAGGACCAGTTTCACTACTTACTCCTTCAGCCAAACATCTTCTGGCATCAAATGGAGGACAGCCAGTGATTCTCCTTTCCCAGATAAATTCCCCTCTCTCATTTACCCTACAGGAGTGGCTGTCACAGCCATCCTGAAGGGAGGCATTTGCCTGGAAAGATCAAAGGGCTGTTAGCTTTACACAGAAACAACAGGGGACAGGAAGTTTTCAGGATATTATTTTGCTGATGTCTCAATTCAAGTACCATGGTGGTGACATTTATAAAACATGGAAATCTTTAGTAAACAGCATTGTTTGTCAACAAAGTCATTATCTTCTGTTTAATTTCATGGCCATATTGATCACAGCTCTGCCCAGACTGCCCAAACCTGGCCTTTTTCAGCTTTTAATAGGGAAGAAATTTGCATTAACTTAGGAAAAAATCTTCTCTAAGTGAGAGATTTGGGGGTCTGGCCTATGATTTGTCTTTTAAAGAAGCATATAGACAATTATTTACCTTCTGGATGAGTTGGGAACTTCTTTAGAAAATATATATAAAACCACACCCTCATCCCCACACCAAACAGAAGATGTGACAAAGAAAGGGGTTTAACCAGAAAAATATCAATTCCTGTTTAAGAACACATTGTGCATTAAGGCCAGGCTGGATGTGGCTCTGAGTAACCTTTCTCTACTGGAAGGTGTCCCTGCCCATGGCAGGGCATTGTGACAAGATGATCTTTGAGGTTCCTTCCAACCCAATCCTTTCTATGATTCTGAGCTGGAGAAGTTTCTCAAACTTCACATTTTCAACTTAACTATTTCACATTTAAAATGAGGGTTTTCATTTCCTCTAAATACCTGTTTGAGGTCACATTCCAGTTAAAGTTCCTTGACAACATTCCTGAATCTATAATGCCCTTCTAGGATTCTGCACTGTGGTAAGAAGTCTCCTAATTTTTTCATTTACAAACAAATTAACTTCCTTGATCAATTATTCTAAGATACAAAAACCACTGGTAATACCATGCTACCTAATCAGAGAGGAAAAAAAATGTGCTTCCCTGGGGTTCAACGGAAGTTGATACATTTACATTTACTCATAAATAAAAAAAAAGAGTGCTTAAAACTTACCTGAAGATATTGAACTCTTCCATCTCTCAGCCTGATGCTACATGAAGTTGGCACACATTTCCCACAGCAGGAGCCAGGGATTTCCTGCCTTCTGTAGTTCTAGAAGGTGAAGGACATTTTTCTGGGTTTATTTTGTTTTAAGTATGCATCCTATATTTATCTTAAGAAGACTTTTTTAAAAAATAAGATTCAGTAGACAAAATGATAGCCAGAAAAATGCTTCTCAATAATGAATTCTACACAGTGAGATATGGAAAAGTAGTTGGAAGTGCTGAAACTGGAGAGAAAAGGGCAAAATGTCCAGTAAGCATTGGGCAGGGAAAGGGCTAAGCAAGGCTAAGCTGGAATATTTGGAGTATGGGGAAAAAAAAGAAAATGGCTTGATAATACAAGAGAGTAAAAGAGCATCAGAGAAGCTACAATATAAAAAAAGGGGAAAGGAGAGAAAGAAAGAAAAGAGGAGTAATGGAGCCCCACAAACAGCACTGAAGGGAAAAACAGTGACATGAAAAAGAGCATGGAGAAATGAGCAGCACTAGGTGGAGAGGCAGAAAGGTATAGAGTGGATAATGGAAAGGGAAAAAAAGTGTCCCACAGTAACGTCCCCAGCTGCTCCAGAGAACCAACAGCTGCTTATGATGAGATGAACATTTTTAAGAAAACAAACACTTTCTGGTTCAGTGAAGGCACGCATGTTATTCATATGTTTTTTACAGAAAGAGAATTTGGGGAGAGGGGCTTGCTATTAAATCATTGGGGGGAAAGGTAGTTCATTGTTATTTAGGTGAACTTTCCCTACTGGCAAAAATATAAGCACCAAAAGCAGGTCATAAAATGACCAAAAAAAATTACCCTCCTGAGCAGAATATGCTGAAGCTGGCTGCACTTCAATTGCCAGTGCTTTTCCTCACACAACTTCAGCATCCAGGAGAAAGCAGGTGCTCCTGAGAGAATTGGTACTCATAACCCATTTGTACTCTTAAACTTTATCCATTAGCAAGGAATTGCTTTTAATCTGGGTATACCATGAAGTCAAAGGCTTTGAGACAGGAAAGATCCTGTGAAGTGTGTGAATCCCACTGGCCTTAGGGGAATGAAGACATTCTATATCTTATTTGATTTTATTTCCACCCCCTCAAGCTCCACAAATTCATTACAATGGCTAGGAAGGGATATATACTCCTAGACCTGCAACTTCCCTTGGGTAGCTGCACATCTCCCAAACACAAGTTCACAGCCCTTAATAAGCCCAACTAGAAATGGCCCTTTCTTCAGGGTTTTCTGTCTAGTCTGTACTTTTGGGTCACGTGGGGAAGAGGAGCTCTTTGGGAAATGTGTGGGTGGTGAAAGAAGCAGGAGAGGAATGTTTCCCCCCTTTTTTTTTTATCATGTATGATATCGATTCCTCTACCTTTAATTTCTGCAGCTGGCTCCTTGCATTGAGCAGCAAGAATGGATGTTTGTGTATCTTTGTGTGGGAATATACACATGCACACATCTCTGGTCACAAATTCAATCTGGTGTATCTGGGTTTTTTTTCATGGATCTGCCAGGTTATATTTTGTGGAAGTTATATTTTTTGAGAAAGATGCTCAGCACTGAGCTTGGTCATTTATTTTCCCTTCAAAAGCCTATGTCTATAATCAAACCTTACAGGAGGGGTGATATTAGGGTCTAGAACCACAAAAAGTTTCTGGATTGTCCCACAGGCTATATCCACACCACCAAATAAAAGGTGCCAAGCCCAGTTTGATGGCCCAATGGACAAGTGGAATACTTATGAATTATCTGAGCTGCGTTCTCCACATGAAACTGGCTGGCCTTGGGTTGTCCTAACCACTGACCTGTCCCTGGACATAATTTGGAAGTCACAACATCATTTTTCTACCCACAACAGGCCAGCTGGGACACTGTTGACAATTCTTCAAGAAAAAGGGTTGCAGGAAATAATTTGAGCCTGCAATCTTGCTCTATTTTTTTATTGGTAGAGATTATTCTCTACAGAGACTTAAGTACATTTCCAGTCTTATCCAGTTCTGCTTCGGGATGGGAGATTGGACTCATCAAAAACTCTGCCTCTCTCTGTTACAGGGAACCTATCAGTGTATGCCTCTCCTGGACATCATCCAGGAATCCCATATGATCATGTCAGAGATGTGGGTTTTGGGTTCTACAGCCACCATTTGCACAGGCTCTGGGTTTGGTTGGGCCCATTGGGCTCCATCCATGGAAAGAATGAAGAAGAAGCATTTAACTTTTTTTATGTGAAACTTCACTGCTGGTCTGTGCTCTTTGGACAGAGGGAGATCAAACCAGCCTCTGCAAGTCACTTAGGTCTCCTTCTACTCAAGGTATTGGTGCTAAGAGAGAAAACTACACAACTGAACAGAGCTAATAAGGCAAGCCTGTCGCATTGTTGGTTACTGGAGTAAAAATGGAAGCAATATCCCTCTGGTTTCTCAGCCAATGTCATTCCTTGCAGTGATGGCACCAAAGCAGCAGCAAAGACTTCAAAAACCAGTGGGAACTGATGGGGACAATCACTTCAAATCACCAAAGGAATGGGCTGGGAAGCAAACAAATGCTACTGAGCCCAGGTTTTAGACAATTTGGAAGAGTCATAGGAAAGGCCTGAAGCATGGAGATCTGGCTGAGCTGCCAGTCCCTGGAGGGACAGATAACATGTAGGAAAGAGGACTCAGTGGTTCCTATTGCAAATGATTTGCCAAACCTTATATTGCCCTAAGGGTAAGTCATCTAAAATAAACAATAAAATGTGCCTGTGGAGCTGAGCACCATGCAAAGTTATCCTTGCTATGCTAAGAATTTAGATAAATTTGGTGCATATCGTCCAATTCATGGAAAGAACACAGAGCCAAGGCTTCTCAGAAGAACCTGAAGAAAGGCCAAAGGCCCCAGAGTTGTACCAGACATAAACTAGTGTGTATAGAGAAGAACATGACTCTCATCAAACACATTCCTGAGCAAACCCCCCAGACTGCTCCCACTCACCGCTGGGCAGGCCTGGCAGTTCAGTTTGGTGCACCTCAGAGTGTATTTCCGAGGGGCTGTCTGGAAGCACTCGCACGTCGTGCACTGATCCACCATCAGGCGCCTCCCGTGCTGAAACATCGGCACCAGTTTGTCAGTTAGTGACCACCTCACCAGCAAAACTCAGATAAACAAGGGACTTCAGGTCAAATCTCTTTCATTAAATCTTGCACTTCAATTCTTTGCTAGAGAAACGAGAAACCCATGATGCCACGTTTCCAGAGACCCCAATTTTTTTCATCTCTAATTCCAGAAAAAGCAGCATGGCATGAGGCTGTTTTTCAAGAAAGTTCTTTAGAAGTCCTTAATCTGAGAAATGGCATTGGCATTTCTTTGTTGCTTACAAACCTAGCAAGCAAGAAAGGGATCCTTGAAAGTTATGAGCAAGACTTTTTTATTTTATGTGATTACCAAGAGTTCATTTTTTAGTGTAATGAATTGATTTGGCAACAAATTTTTATTCTAGAGCCATCACAACTGACGGATTACGGGCAGCAATTGCTTGTTATAGTTTTTGTAACAACACTGCTTGGAATCTCCAAAGGCTTAAAAGCTTAAAATTAAGAAAAGACAAATTAAAAAACAAACAAAGAAACAAACAAACAAAAAACAGAATTATTGATTGAAGAACTCTACTTGTCCATAATTACAAGCAAATCAGGCTAAGCACAATTCAAATTTCCCGAGCTCTTCCCCAGCACCTTGTTTTCTGGATCCCATCAAAGCAAGCAAAAAGGACATTTAAGATGCAGAGCAAAAATGCCAAACCATAAAGAAACAAAAATATGTGAAGTCAGTAATTGGTTACCCTGCGCTGAAAGGAATTCTGAAGACAAACTCTTTCATCCTCCCAAGTGCAAAGCCCTTCATTTCAACACCAAAATAACAAACCACAAAGTCTGAAGGGGCAAAGTAGGAGTAGTTTACAGAAGATTTTCACAAAACTTCTAAAAACTAATAAATAAGGTAAATAAATAAGGCAAATAGAAATTTTGCTAGATTATAAAAGGTTTGAATTGTATTTCAGATATTATTGGAATTCACTGCTGATTTCACTTGGTACTGTGCATATCCTCAGATTCCTTTTTGAAATATTAAATGTTCATGAAAAGAATGGAGCAAAAACAAGAAGCTGGCCACAGTAACAGTGTAAAAGTAATGGATTTATGAGTAGTTTAGAGCTAATACTCTGAAGGACAAATGTTCTGAGCACAGAATTTTAACTACATTCTTATTCTGTGCCCCAGGACAACAGAGGTCCTCAGGCCTCTATAACCAGTAACAGTAATGACTCTCTCCTGAGGTCTAGAAAAAGGATCCTCCACATAAAACATGATGAAAGAGAAAAGATCAAGGGGGACATCCCAGTCTTTTAACAGCTCAGCTTGAGACTTAAACATGGGATGCCTCAGCTTTCAGGTTTAACCTTTTGTAGTGGCTATCATTAATCTGCAGGGTTAAAAAACCTTAATGGAGGCAGGCATGGGGATACACTCAAAATTTTGCTGCTGGAGAGGGAGGGCGTGCTGGTTTTGGCTGGGGTACAGATAATTTCCTTCCCAGTGGCTGGAATGGGCTGTGGTTTGGATTTGTGCTGCACACAGGGTTGATAATACAGAAATGTTGTTGTTACTGCTGAGCAGGGATCCCATAGAGCTAAGGCCTTTTCTGCTTTTCCTACTGCCAGGCTGCTGAGGAGACTGGGGGTACCTGGGAGGCTGAGAGGAGACACAGCTGGAACAGGTGACCCCAACTGATCAAAGGGACATTCCAGACCTTATGGCATCATGATTGGAATATACAGTGGAGAGAAGAAGGAGGAAGGGAGCATGCTTGGAGTTATGGCATTTGTATTCCCAAGTCACCGTTCTGCTTGTCTGGGAAGGCTGAACACCTGCCCAACCATGGCATACAGTAAATAAATTCCTTGTTTTGCTTTGCCTGCACAGCTTTTACTTTCACCATCTTTATGCCAACCCAGGAGTTTTCTCACTTTCACCCTTCCCATTCTCTCCTCAATCCTGCTGGTGGGAAGTGAGCGAGTGGCTGCTGGCTGGGGTTACACCACAACAGATGGAGAGCAAATATCCTATGAAACTCCAGATTTCTTGTTTGATCTCAACACTGGAAAGCAGTCAGACACCAGAGTGACAGTTCTAGTGCAGGCCACATGACACTGTTTATCAAAGAATGCCTCAGTGGCTCCAGGCTTTAACATCATAAAGAAAGGCTCTACAAAGCCACAGCTGATATCACTGATATCCTCATGGAATCTTCTAATAGTTCTAACACTCCAATTAAGTTCAAAACAGATAAAGCTGAATTAATAAGAATCACTGTGAGAGGCAGGAACACAGGGATTACTCGAGATATGCTGAAATGAAATCTTCACACACAGGTGCCTTAAACTCTTGGGGGAAGGTCTTTCCCCAATCCCAAATTTGCTAAGCATGACAGAACTGAACAAAATAATGGATTGATACTGATTTTTTCCCTTTATATAACACACCTATCATGTGCTTTCTTGGCTAGCTAGGAATAAAATGTCAACACCTGCTGACCCAGTGCCACCAAAATAACCTGCATAAAGCTCAAATCTGCTCAGATCAGCCTCAAAAATGCTGCTCAGTAAAAGCCTGAGAAAACAGATGAGAGATACAGATAATCCTTTTGGTAAATACAGCCACCTGCTTGGAAGCTTGCAGTTAAAACCCACAGCATTGCTAATAACAGCAGAGTGGATGCAATACACCAAATTACTGGAATATAATATTGGTAACCAGATACCTGACAAATACATAAAGGGATTAAGGACACAGTCAATTACCAGAAATGCAGTAAAAGACTCAAAACATGGAACTATTCAGGGAAGGAGTTAATGTAGAAAAGTTTTCCCTTGATATAAAATGAATTATTATGTTGGGTCCTATTCTTAAAGGACCCAACATAAAGGGTTTGAAATCCAGGAAGTATAAACTTCATGGACACCACATCTTCCTTCCTGACCAGGACTCTGGAAACAGTCACTGAAGCAGAGAATATACAAGACAAAGCTGTAGTGACACCACGTGCTCAAAATATTTCAGACATGCAGCTAATTAACTTACAGTAAGTCACTAAATGAAGCTAGTTTAAGAAATTTTAGGATTTTTTTTCCAATATTGCAAAAGCTGAGGCATTTTATTTTTAAGTTTTCAAAACACAGACACTTCTCATTTTGCCTTCAACATGACATTTTGTTTCAAAATTTGCTTATGTTTCATTTTAAATTACTTGTAAATATTTTAAAATGCTTGAAGAGAGAAAAAGTACTTGACAGATCAGGTGAACATTTTGTTGGAGGAGAAAAAAATTAGTTGGTCATGGCAGAACAGCACACAACTGGAAAGAGCTTTGGTTTGCAATACAGAAATTTTATATATATATATATATATATGGAATATATAATCCTATGTAAGAGAAGGTGGTAAGAGCTGCTAATTATTGCCCTGCTTGACATTCCCTACAAATACTGTCTTTACAGGATGCCAACTAGTTCTGACAACATACAATAGGGGAAACAAGTACAGGGATTAAAGAGAAAGTAGATTGTTCCAGAATTTATCATTTTTAAACCAGTGCTCTGACAAGGAAGCTTTTCTTTTCTGATATTAAAACAAGAGTTTTTCCTTGGATTTAATTCTACAGGGAAGTTATCTCTACACAGAATGATGGATGCTCGATGACATGGTTTTAGCTCTTAAAAACTGATAAACTTATGCCTTTGGACTATGGAAAAAAATATCCAAACCACAAGAAATAGATGGAGAAAGGTTCTCTCTGCCACACCATTAAAATATAAAGAGATTTGAGTAAATTTACTTTTAAATAAATAAATCAAAAAGAAAGACACATGTTGACAAAGCAGGAATGAGTAGATTAAATTTAGGTTAAATGACTAAAGAGAACCTGTTTCCCTGGGGGATGGTGAGAATAGTTAGAGCTCTTTGACACCAGAGGTGCTGCCAGAATATGGATTTAGGGAAACAATGGACAATTGACAGAGCTCTCCAAAGATAAATTCGGCATAGATGAGATCAGATGCTTAACTCTCATCATTCCCACTGTCGTGGGCTGGGTTAAACATGTCTTAATCTATCCATTAAATACGCAGTTGAGAAAAAATTTCCTCACAGGGCATATCAGCAGGGATCTTGAAAGGGAAAAGAGGTCAAACAGGGAGGAAGCTCAGCTTTCCTGTTCCTGCTAATAGCCAAGGAGGGATACCTCTCCTTCCACACAGGTGGAGGAAGTCTCCATCCTTGCTTTAATCTGCCTTATCCTCCCTCTAAGCAGAATATGGGAAGGTTTTGCTTCCCCAAAGTGGGCAATGATCACTTGGGAGATTAACCCTTGTAGAGAGCTTCCTGTGTGTTTGGTAGTCTGCAAACCATTACAAAATGCACATTACCACAGTTTCTAAGCGCTCTTTTCAAGCATCCTTCAAGATAAGGAAACATTGCTGCCCCCATTTTGCAGAGATGCTCACTGTCATATAGGAAGACCCTGGCAGAGTCAGGAGCTGGACACAGACATGCTGAGACCCTGCACTGCTTTTTCGCCAAGATCTCGCTTGCAGAGATTCTATCTAGAAAAAAAAAGCTGCCCTGTGTTCTGTGTGTGTATATTCTGAGAAGTGTGTGTCTTTCAAAAGCTTATTCATATATTTAAATATCTTGCCATCTCAACAAGCAAAAGGAATTTGTGTCTTACCCCAATAACAGTGCCATTCAAAGGACAACCATTCAGGGGTGCTGAAAAAGAAAAAAAAATTTCCATGTAGCATTACCATTATAATGACAATTCCAAAATTTAATCAACCACAGTTATGCTTTTTTGACTCAGTACAGTTCCAGCTTGAAGAAATTTGTATCCAGTTTCACTTTAAAGAGGCATAACTGAGTCCCCTTACATTATACCTTGAAAGGCAACAATTTGTCAGAATTATACTTGATGCTGAATAAAAATATCTCTGGCTGAGCTATTTTTGAACAAGTACATGGCAGAACATAAATTCTCCCTCCAGTTCAAGCCTCACACTCCTAGAAGATGAACTCAGGTTTTCTGCAAATTAGAGAGCATATATCCTCTCCTCCTCCCACTGCTCCCTCCTCACCCTGTGGTTGCAGGGTGCTCACACACACTTGTCAACTAAATATCACTGTGAGTCTTCCCAGGCTGAGGCCAATTACCCAAATATTTTAATTTAGACTTTTGTAGTTTTGTGTAGATTTGTTGGGAGTCATAGAATCATAAGTTTGGCTTGGAAGAGACCTTAATGATCATGCAGTTCCAACCCCCTGCCATGGGCAGGGACACCTTCCATTATCCCAGGTTTCTCAGAGCCCCGTCCAACCTGACCTTGGAAAGTGCCAGGGATGGGGCAGCCACAGCTTCTCTGGGCAACCTGTGCCAGGGCCTCAGCACTCTCAAAGGGAACAATTTCTTCCTAGAATCCAATCTAAACCTGCTCTCTGTCAGTGTGAAGCCACTCCCCCTTGTCCTGTCACTCCAGGTCCCTGTCAAAGAGTCTCCATCTTCTCTATGGGCTCCCTTCAGGTACTGGAAGGCAGAATTCCCCTTCCCCTTTTGCCCATGGGGCTTTGGATGCAGCTGCAGGTGCTTCTGTATTCAGTGTCTGAATTACACAGGAGCCCTTCAAAGTGAGGCCATGCTTCCAAAACACACACTTTCAAAACTGTTATTGAGAAACAAGAAATCACCCCATGAAACCATTCATGCTGGAGTGATCCCGTTTGTCATCCCCCAAACCTTACCACATCTGCAGGCAGGACAGCAGTCTATCACTTGGTTGCAACGCAGCTCAGTGCCCTCTGGACAGTCAGGCACATCCATTTGGGAGCAAGAAACATTCT
The DNA here is from genome assembly GCA_017589585.1 of Phylloscopus whistleri. Lineage (NCBI taxonomy): Eukaryota > Metazoa > Chordata > Aves > Passeriformes > Phylloscopidae > Phylloscopus > Phylloscopus whistleri. The sequence goes on from JADMLD010000723.1 coordinate 1,331,360, forward strand.
TTTGCTGCACAAAAACCTCATTGTTCACCCGGACACACTCGTTGACAACGCAGCGGTTCCAGGGGGAGCGCCACTCCGTGCCGACCTGAGGGGAAGTCATGAGAGGATTAAACACAAGCAGCAGTATTTGTGCCCCTGGACAGAGGCAAGGCCACCCCAGCCAGATGCTGGCTTGTCAAAAGCACATTTACTGCATCAGGAACAGTGTCACTCAGCAGTTCTCCACAAACCCTTACCGTGACAATCGGTTTAGAGCATGCTGGGTTTGTAGAGAGTAAGAATTACAGGGGTATCCTTTAAAAGGTCAAATAACATGTGAGGAAGGAAAAGCACTCCTAACTGGAGTTAAATCTGCATTTATTCCCTGCTGACTGGCTGCACTGCACTGCAGCTGAGCAGCCCCTCTTTCTGCTGCAACTTGCTGCAAATCAGCTCTGCTAAGCCCAAAGGAGGCTTTAGCAATAGGCTCTAGACCTGAAACGCTTGCAAATGTAGAAAAGACAGGATCCTGTTGACAGTTCCCTTATTATCATCACCCACAGGCCAGACAAAGCAGGAATTTCAAGTGCTGTTTATGGGAACAGACATCAACAGAGGCTAGGAGGAAGATGCTGCCACAGTTCAGTGCTGGGAGGAGCTGCTCGCTGCCTTGCAGTTTTATTCCTTCACTGATATCACTCTTGAATACACTTCAAGAACAGCAAAACTGAAGATCAGATCCCCAGATGCTCAGAAAGTTAGGAAATAATTTCTTCTAGTGGGTTAAATACTTAATTCGTCACTAAAGACAGAAGAGTTACAAGAAGACATAGGAAGGAAGAGACTGCAGGGTGTAACTACTAATATTTTAGGACAAAAAAAGGCAGTGAGAGACAGTGGGACACAAAAACAGGCCTTCTAAAGGCTTGTTTGATGAAGCAGAAAAGAATAGTGATCCACATTAAGAAATCCCCTTGTTAAAACCAGGAAAAAGGCAGGTTGCAAAGTCACACTTCAACCAGCTTTTTTTTAAGACAGCAGCAGATTACAATACAAATTAGCTGGGACAATTTAAATAGCTGACAGCCAGGGAGGCATTATACCCAATGAACATTCTTTCAAGCTACCATGGCTGAAATTAGTAATTGTACACAAAATATCTGGCTCAGAAAAGGGCAGGGAGGATTTACATGTGAAAATTGACTGGGTAGGTCACAGGATACCCGAAACATTGTCTCTCAGTGCTGCTTGATGTGTAAAAGAAAAGGCTGGTATCTTCATCTCCTTCCATGGAACACAAATAATTCCAGGGGGCTTTTGCTAGGAGGGAAAGTGTCCATCCCACGGGCACCTCACCTCATGCAAAGGAGGATCTTCATCACCCCGAGGCCAGAAGTGTGGCTCCTCACAGGCAGTTTTCTGACACCTCCCACAGCACTCCCCTTCTGGCACAATGTACTTGTAGCCCTGGAGGAGGAAAAAAAAGAAAAAGACTTTCTTATCCAGGAAGAGGAGACAAACAAGAACATCAATCCCAGCGTTTTCTTTTAGGATCAATGTTTAATGTTAGCAACCTTGTATGAAAAGCAGAGTTTGAAAAAGGACAGATGTAATTATGAGGGCTTTTTTAATATTTAAAAAAATATCTTTTTTATATCTATAACAGTATTTTACAAAGGCAAATTAAAGGTAAAAATTGCTCTTATAGCATCTTGAAGGTTAATCAGCACTCAACTGCCCTTCCCATTCCAGAAAATTCAAGGATAGGAGCCAATCTGAGCACATTCAGACATCTGTGTTTAAGCAGAGGGAGGATGCAGGTTTCTCAGACATGTAATCCAGAGAGCAGTGTTGACTGGTCATTTCACCTTTTCATAGAACCATTTAGGTTAAAAAAACCCTTCAAGACCTAGTTAAACCATTAACCCAGCACCGCCAAGTCCAACACAGTTTAAGCCAACAGTTTACCTGCAAAAGGCATTTAAAAGAAATTCTACAAATTAGGATAACAAATTGAAACTACCATGCAACACTAGAGATTATGTATCTTATCAAAGTCTAACACTTAATTATGGAAAACTAAATAAGCAGCATGAAAATCAAACAGCAGGCCCTCTGTTACTAAAGAAAAAACTTATAAATCCAGCAAAATAGGTCAAAAAACCCTCCAACTCACAGAAACAACAGGAATTCCAATTCTCACTTTTAATACATATTAATCTTCTAAAGCAAATTCTGAAACAGTGAAATATCTAAGTTCAAGAAAGCAAAAAGCTTTAATCTAATTAGAAATAAAATATTCTATATGTAGCATCTAGACAGTCTCCAAGGGGCAAAACACAATTCTGATCTCAGGTCAAAGCTGAAGGAAAGATGTTCTGTCACATAATATTGCTCACGAGAAAAATGCCTGTAAAAATAAGCATCACTTTATTTTGGTCAAACTGAATTACTGAGGGATTCCCAACTGCTCCCTCCCTCCATGAACTGTCCCTGATCTGCAATACTTTGATAATCAATGGACTTTGATATGAAAGTTTATTTAATATAACGTCATAAAATGTGATGCCAGACCTTGACCCAGCTTTGTGAGAAAAGTTGTGCTGTTGAGCATTTGGTTTTACATTACTTTTATCTGTTAAATACATGTCTGAAGAATCTGAAGAATCAGATGCAACTTTATGCATGGCAAACTCAAGAAAAGTAAAAATCCAAGAGCTAGTACATGTTATGGGGTTTTAAGGTTTTTTTGGTTTTGGTTTTTTGGGGTTTTTATGTTGATTTTTTTGGTTGTTGTTTTGTTTTGGTTTTTGTGTGCAGCAAGATTCAAAAAAACCTCCAAGCTGTTTTCACAGAAATCAGATGACACTGTCAAAAATGATACTGCACAACTTTAACACCTGGCAATGAAATCAATAACCAGGAGTAACAGAGAGTTTAAATATCATCCTAGTAATGATTCATGATTAAAGTATGTATTTGATATCAATAAACTTTTAATGCTATCTAATCAAAACTGAAAAATAAGTTTAAGGTCAATTCAAACTGGATGACAGTACTGCTGATGTCCTTGATGTGTATATCCACTGAATCAGGAGTAAGCAAAGGAGAAAAAAAAAATCTGAGTTATACAGGTAGTCTAACAGTTACAGTTTACAGTTGTACAGCTTTGATAACCATTAAAGGAGCTGAAGAAATGAAAAATTCCATAAAGAACTGGCATTATTTCCACCAAGACTTTTTATGTGTTTTTAACCAGATTTTTTTGATGCTGGAATGTCAAGGAACTGTAGCTCTGCATTAATGAGATTTTATTGGAATAACAAATTATTGATGAACTATTGACGTAAGCTGAAATACAGCCAGATACTTTAGACCTAATATTTCATAAAAATTGCCATAACAGAGACAAGTCTTTTCTACACATGGGAACTGAAGGGATTCTCTTGCAACAGGTAAAAACTCACACATCTACTCTCACAGTTTTTACTGCATTTGGCATCCTCAAACTTTCTCACCAAATTTTGCACTTGCTTTGTTAGTTGTTTCCTAATGGACTGGGGTTTTTTATTGGTCCTAGGGAATGATGCAGTATTTAGAATCCACAAGGATCATCGAGTCCAGCTCCTGGCCCTGCACAGGACACCCCCAACAATCCCACCATGTCCCAACACTTCTTGAGCTCTGTCAGGCTTTGGGAGAAGAACCTTTCCCTAATATCTGGCTTAAATCATATTCCTCTACCAATTATTCCTTTGTATTCCTTTGTACCAATTATCTGTCTATTCCTGGTTGACCATCTAAATCAATAAAGCAAAGTGGCTCACACTTCCTTTGCAGGCTTCCAAAAGTAAACCACAGGGTTTTATAGGATGTAGCAGATGTCTGAGCACAATAAAGGTCCCAGCATGAGGTGTTATTACTGCTACAAGAGGCAGAGCTGAGCAACAGACAGAGCTGAACTGGGAACTTCAGAAAGTGAGCTTGAGCTAGAACAGACATCTGCAATTGAACTTCAGCCATCATGAACACTTATTGTGCAAGTGGTGTAAATGACAGACACTTCAGGATGCAGTTTTTCTTCTATCAAAATGTGACATAAATTTTTCACTGATTTTCTTGGCAGCAGGATGCAGTCCTAAAACAATAACCCTAAAATAAAGTCAATAATGCTCAGACCAATGCTCTTAGATTCTGCTCCCAAGACAATCCATTGCTTCAGTACTTATTTTTCTAATTTTCTCTAGTTACTCTCTAAACAAGGAGGCTTAAAAGGGATCACTGCAGGTCCCCACCAGGGCTCTGCTGGTTATTGCACTGGTTTAAGTGTTACTCACCCGAGAGCAGAACGTGTCACACTCTTTGTCACGACACTCCGTCATCTGAAGTCCTGTAACATCATCCCTCAGACCAGTGCAAGAGCATTCCCTGCATCCATCTTCCCAGGTTGTCCCAACAGGATAGACTATGTTGTTGTGCACACATACCTATTAAATGAAATAATTAATGCATAAAAGAGCACATTGCTGCTGTCAGGGCACACTGCTGGTTCCAAAAGGCTTCATTTTAAGGTGTGAAAGCAACCACAAATTCTGTGGGATATTTTGAATCCCTTAGAAATGCTACAGGTCTTAAAATTGTGGCCAGTGTGTTGAGGAAAGGAAAAATAAGTACAAGCAAAGCTACTGTTTTATACAAAATAAATTGGAGAGTTTTATCTGCAGTTGGCAGAGTTGCCTGGGATCTCAGTTTCCCTGTAAGTATAATGTGACAAAATACTTAGGGATAATAAACAATAAGTCCTCTAGAAGGAGCCTTGAAGACAAAACTTATTCCAGCTAAACCATCTGACCTGAAGACACCCTACTTGGACCTAAAAGCTTTCATCCTCTTGTATCCTCAGGCCATCACAGCTACCCCTAAAAAGCAGAGCCATCCCTTACATTGAATTTTCTATTAGTAAATTTTACAGCTTGGTATTAAAGAGAGAACATCATTTATTTTTATAGCTAGAGCAAGTAAGTCCCAGAGACACAAAATGAATTATTCAAGGTCATGAACTACTCAGAAATGGACAATAAAAGGTAGATGTCCTGAGCTGCAAGACAATGTAACCCTATGTTCAGGTTTAATGAAAAACCTACATTGCCCTGCAACCTCTCCTCTAAGCAACTTTATCTTAAAGGTTAGCATAATATAACAACTTAATGAAAGGTTGGCAAAATAAGAAAAATAGTGAAGCTTTAGCAGAGTCATAATTTGGCAAACACATAAAAGTGGCAATAGAGTTCTAAAAAGACACACCACCTTCTCAGGCACAGACAAAGGTAATCAATGAGCACAAGGAATTTTAAGTCTAAAGTGTACCAAATATGTCAATAAATTTAGTAGGGGTTTGGAAGAATATATAGTAATGGTAGTGGTCCCAATGTATATCTGTTACCTGAAAACAAAAATCACCTCTGAAAATCCTGATGTTTGAGTGACCTTTAAGTTTCAAATGTTTTTTAATATTATCTCAAAGTTACAAAAAATGAACTGGTTATGTCAAAATAAATTACTGTAATTAAAGAAGCAACAGTATGAAGCAATAGTGTGTTTCTTTCGGTCACTTGTACATTTAAATGCCCTAGCATCACTTTCCAGCAGTCTCATTGGGAGTTTATTCACATCTAGCTGGCTGCCTGCTTGCTCTCGTGCTGCCACTCCATGTGGAAAAGACGCTCTCATCCATGGAAAAGACATTTCACCTCCCTTACCCGGTCTGGAAGGCAGGTGGTTGATACACAGCCGCAGTCATTGGTGAGAGACTGGGAGAGATACCCGGGAGGGCAGCTCACTGTGGAGTTCCTACAGCTGCAGGTACACTCATATTTATCACAGCACTCGGTCTTGACAACGGTCAGCGTCCGATGCGGCGGGCAGGACAGCCTTGGGATGGAGCTGCACATTTCCCTGTTGCAGGCTGGCAGGAAAAGGTGAGCACTGTGTCAAGCTCATGGGTTTTCAGAGTGCTGCCAGTGAACAGGACAGTTCTCTGGCAGCAAGGCATTAATCATCGCCTCAAACTGTTAAAAATCTGCTTAAAGCCTGAAGAGTAATGAAGATATAAAAGGCTATGGTTCAGGGACTCAGAAAAGTTCCTGCTCTGCCAAAGAAAATCTTGTCTCATACGCAAACAAGAAGATTTATAAAATAAGCATCAGAGTCAGAGAACACATGTCCAAGAGTAAAGTGTTTTTCTTCTCCTCAATTTGAAAGTGTATTCAAAGTGCCAGCAATATACTTCTGCCAAGTCTGGGAAATCATTATACGTCCGTTGGCACCAAAATGAAACCTTTCAGAGGGGGAAAAATAATGCCTAAAGGAAGCTGTCAGTGTTGCTCAAATGCAGTGCTCCAGTGTCACTCCCTGCTAGGAAAAATGATCTTACCACATGTGTAATTTGGTCTGCATTCTCCAGGGTTGGTCAGGGCAAGCTGCAGGCCAAACTCACAGACAGGGGCAGGAGGCAAATCACAGGAAACCAGGTCACACACTAAGAGTAGAAATTCAGAGAGTGGTTAAAACCACGCCTACTTAGTCCTCAAGAAAGGACACCCACACACATGCACATCCCCATTAAACTCACACTCAATTGCTGTCTTAAAATATGAAGTACATTAGAGTTCAACAGGTCAGAGTTTGTTTTCAAAATAGCTTAGAGAGGAGTTCAAGCTCGGGTTATGGGGATTAAGGTTCTAATGTTATATTTAATGGACAAATATAGATGATGCAAAAATAAATGCTTGAGAAAAAAAACATTCTAATGTCATTTAGATGAAAAAAAATCACTCCATTCCCTTCCTCATCTACTACAGAAAGAGGGACAAAGTTGGAAGTGAATGGAGACTCATATCCTAAGGAGCTGTTTGGTTTTCCAAACAACATGGCTGATTGTACAACCATTCAGTGGTATCAAAAATGTAGCACTGAATTAAATTTTTTTTTTTTTAAAGGGACTGCATACCTTACAAATATCTGGTAAAAGCACAGGCCAAGAATATTCCAAAAGTTTACAAGAACCTACCACACTCATACTCAGGGCAGCACTGGCCAGGGCCCCTGCGCAGGCGAGCGACTTCACACGGACCACACTGGACAGCTGGAGAAAACATCCACAAAACAAGTTTGGATGAGAACTAGGAAGCCAGGAACCAAAACATCAATGCAAGTCCAATCACAGAGCTTAATGAATTTACGTTTGACAGTTGGGCAGGGTCGGACCGTGCAGTTTATCTTCTTGTTATCGAGACACGTGCAGATCTTGCAGGGCTCATTCTCAGGAATCCACGTTTCCATGAGCTGAAGGAGAAAAACCCAACGGTGTGTTAGATAGAAATCCCATGCTCTGGTCACTGGTATGCTGGGCTGGGAGTGGGTGAGGGTGACTAACATGAACCTGGAAAATCAGAAGATTTACGAAGAGTTATCTATGAAGGGTTGCTTGCTCTGTTAACAGTAAAAAACTAAGGAGACACATAATTCTGCAATGACTGTAGTGTGCCAATTTAGCAAAAGATGTAAAGAATGTGTGGATGGGATGAGGAATTGCTATTGTTTTAAGCATCAAAAGTGCTCAGATATAAATGCAATTGCAGGCTATTGTGAGTAACAGTGGACTGGTGCAACTACATACCATGATTGCATGTTCAGTGGTAATAAGGGAAACAGCATTATTTTGGGAAATACAAAGAAATGTCTGCTTTCCCTAATTAGTAAGTCTTCAACATAGAGAAATAAATAGTGCATATTTTTAAATGAAGAATATTTGGAGTATCATCAATTGACTCTCCAGTGGACTGAAGACTGGAAAAGCACTACATCACCTCTAAAACCAAAACCATCACTGTGGTGACTACCTGGGGGCAATGAGCACATTCAGAAACCACCAGTAAAGAAAATAATTTTTCAATCACTGCTCCTTCCCATGAGAGCAGAAATCACTGATATTAAAGCTGCAGTTACTCACACAGAACTATGCACATTTAACACCCACGTGAATACGGAGGTAAGAGTGGAAGGATCCATTATCAGACATTTTAATTTGCACAACCAATCTAGGTTCTCAGTGAGAACATGCAGAGCAGGTCAGGATGACACAAAAAAAAAATGCTGTCATCTAGAAAACTCTGGAACATGGTTTAAAACTAACACTCTGCTGAGCCCTTTAGAGATAGGACGGAAAAAAAAAAATAAGGACAAATCTAAGCATACTACACTTATACTCAGAGATAGCTACATGTTTTAAGTCACTCTGTGTGAGTGTATAAAATCCCATAAGCCCAAACACAATCTAGGGTAGAAAAGAATGGAGGAATGAATGCCAGAAGAAAAGAAGGAGGTTAAGGAAACTCAGATCCAAGTGCCTGTTGTACTGCTCACAAAGCTGAGCCTGCAATGATGGAGAAGCCAAACAGCCACATGAGCCGATCCTCCCCTGTCCTCCACCTCCCCAAAAATCTTATTAAGGATCTAAAGCCCATAAAACACTCCAAGTCCCTTCTCCTTCCCTATAGCAAAAATGTGGATTGAAGAGGACTGGCTGATGTACATGCAAACTCTTAAGAGCTGAGTAGCTGGGGGTTGAAGAGGAACCACCCCTGTTACTTGGAACAGGAGACACAGAGAAAAGTTTGGAACAGGAAACACACCCACTGTGTGATACTGGAATCAACAGTGTCTTTCACTGCAGTCTGGTACCCAGCATCCACAGCTTTTCCCAATCCCATACTGCCACAGAGATGGCTCCCTTAACTAAGCTAAGTGGATTTTCAGTAAAACCAAAATGATGATTTTCATCAGAGGAATAATTCTCCTCAAAACAAAAATATATATATATATATATATTTTTAGACAAATACCATCTAACATAAGGTTGACTTGGTCTCACGACTCCCCACCAACCACAGGAAATATTTCATACATGAATTGGAAAGGACTCACAAGGACAATCCAGTCCAATCCCTGGCCCTGAACAGTCACCCCAACAATCCCATCCTGTGCATCCCTGAGAGCATTGTCCAAACACTCCTGGAGCTCTGGCAGCCTTGGGGCCGTGACCATTCCCTGGGGAGCCTGGGCAGTGCCTGACACCCTCTGGGGGAAGAACCTTTTCTGATATCCACCCTGACCCTTCCCTGACACAGCTTCAGCCATTTTCTGGGTCCTGTCCCTGGTCACAGGGAGAAGGGTTTGATCCCTGTTTCTCCACTGTCCCTCATGAGGATTTCAGTGAGCTTTGCAAAGACAATACAACATGCTTTAAGTAAAGGGTTCAGATTTATGATTAAATTGTCATTACTTGTAAGTCTGCTGAATGGAGATGTTTATCTTGGTTAATATTCATTTATGCCATCATGCTTCCTCTTTCCTCTAGACCCCCCTCCACATGGAATTGTCATGCCTTGCCAGGTCTGTACAGTCCCAGCTGTGATCTTTATATCCAGTCCCAGCCAATTTCACACTAGGGGAGCTAAATGGGGCTGACAGCCAGCAGATTAGGAGGAACTGAGCTAGAAAATAAAGTATCCAAAGGGAAAACAGATTTACTTTCAAAAGTGTGAACTCCAACCACTGCCAGAGGTTGCTGTGAATGTACTTACCTGATGGTGAGTGCCATCCTCACTGACACACTGAGTGCAGACTTCTTCACTAACACAGCTGTCACCAAAAACCACCTTTCCCTCTGGGCAGAAGCAGCCTTCTATGGGATAATCCTTGCAGACACTGACTTTGGTATTATTCTCACAGCTCTTCACGCAGGCTGTGTGGCAGTGGTTGTACATCAAATGTGGGGCACATTTCATTGCTGAGAAAGACAGAGAAGAAAACATCACCTTTATTTAAGAGATCTAAAGGAATGGAAATCAATCTTTCCTATCAAGCTTTCTTTAGAATTCTTTCAATTTTAGGAAGTCCACATTTTCAGGCCACATCCATTAGCAGCAATGTATGACTCACCCCAACAATGATACAATGCTTTAGGTGAGTGTTCACTTGTCAAATTTTGTTTCCAACACTGGGCCACAGACAAGAATTTAGAACCTTATGTGTGTGGCAACAGTGCATGGTTAAGAGGTAGCCAGGACAGACTAAAGCACTGAAGATTTTTTATTTTTTTTTAACTTGATAGGCTGCAGTGTTTCCATACCACTAAAGAAAGCTAATACAATATTTCAGTACTTCAAAACTGAACCTGCTGGATTTCTGCATCTTTTTAACTGAATTGCCTTACTAACAGAATTAACTGAATCAAGGAATGTTGCAATCAAGTTTCTGTTGCAACAGAAACTTTCTACTGATGTGTTCACAAACCTGACAATATTGTCTCTAAAAGCAAACACAAAAGTAGGGCTACAGCTATTCAAAAAAACTACGGACACAGCTTCACACTGCGTATTCCCTTAAGTCTTTTTTTTCTACAGCTTCAATTAGAAAAAGTGTTTCTTATTTCCCAGTGACTGTGACTGCTGTGAGGTTTATCAAACTTATTTTCAGTCCCCTAAGAAAAAAAATTGAAAGAAAACTCGAGCTCCTAAACAAACAAGAAAACATTCATCAGCTAAACTGTCTACATACACTCGTCTAGCAGCTAATGGAGACAGGAAAAGAAGGTCTTTAACATTAACCTTTTCCATATTAAAGCAAATTATTTCATAAAATGGCTTGGTCTGGAAGGGACCTTAAAGACCATCTTGTTCCAACACCCTGCCATGGGCAGGGGCACCTTTCTCTAGCCCAGGTTGCTCAGAGCCCTATCCAACCTGACCTTGGACACTTCCAGGGATGAGGCAGCCACAGCTACGCTGGGAAACCTGTGCCAGGGCCTCCCCACCCACACAGGGAAAAATTTCTTCCCAATATCCAATCTGAACCTGCTCTCTGCCAGTGTGAAGTCATTCCCCCTTGTCCTGTCACTCCAGGCCCTTGTCAAGAGTCTTTCTCCATCTTTCCTAGGGTCTCTTCAGGCACTGGAAGGCCACAATGAGGTCACCATGAAGCCTTCTCTTTTTCAGGCTGAATATATCTGAATTCCAGAGAGTATATTCACCCAACCAGGGAGAGCAATCAGGAAGGACTTATAGCGCTTGGAATGTCCCAATATGGCATGACAAAACCTCAAGTAAAATTCTACAAGAATGACAGGGATTGAGTGCACTGGGAGGAGGGAATCAAGGTAATCCAGCATTGTACTACTGTTCTTAAACACATAGTGGTAGAGTGATTATTAAGCTGCTAGTATTTAGTCATTAATGCAACTTGGATAAATCAAATGTTGACAATTTAAATTGCTGGCAGTTACACACAGGCATTTGCAGGACACTTAAGTCCTATTGTTAGGACACTTAAGACTTCTATGCAATTAGTGTTAAAATGAGCAACTCTTTGTCTATCCTTGTACAGGCTGTGTAGCCAGATAGGAATTTGAAAACTGCACAGAGTTATTATGGTAATCTGCTGATATCCAGCCTTGGGCATTACAATTTGCAAAGTCTGGCTGAGGCACTGAATTTGGAAAATGGCTGGCAATGTTCTCCCTCTGCTTTCTAGGACTATACTCCAAACAGACTGTGCTCAGCAACCTATGATCCCGGAGACATGTTTCAAACATTAACTGGAGGCTCAGGCCAAACTCACATTGACATTCCTGACTTCCTATCCCATCATTCCTTCAGTCTGATTTAAAACACAAAAAAAAGCATTTGTTTTACACATTTTTTTTTTTTTTTTTTGGTATCATGCCTTTAAGATGCTGGTTCTCCAGTTCTGAAATGAAAAGTATTCAGGGAGAGAAAGCACAGCAACAAGAAACAACTCAACTAGATAGGCAGGAGGTGAGAAAACCAACTGGACATCAAGACAGTCTGTGAGGAGGTAGCTGGGAAAGAAAATGATTACACACATCCACGTCTAAGGCACTTGACTAAACCTGACATGCTGAGGGACTATCTAAATGTCTGCAACCATCACTGCAGATAAGTTAACAGGAGAAGGTGGAGAATAAGCCACCTCAAGAGTTATTTACTTGTACTTAATGATACCTTGCATTTTTGGCAGATCTTTGGGTATGCATCCTAATAGGGCTTTCAGGAGAAACAGAAACAAACAAACAAACAAACAAAAATAAAAACAAAAAAGGGGAAGAGAAAGCAGAATTGGTCTATGAGAATGTAGGAGAGAATGTATACAAAGCAACAGCTGTCTGAGTTTGGCTCTAGTATGGGTGTCTTGTTTGCCTTGGTTGTGTTCTGGTAATGTGCAATACTCACATCCTGCTACACAGGACAAACTTTTCACCTCCAGAACACAAGCAAAATCCAAGCAGAAGGAGAACCAGATTTGCAAAGCAAATTACAGCTGGTTCAGTCAGCCTAGCTGGCATGTCCTGGCAAGAAATTACACCACAAAGAGAGGCTGTTTCCCCATTTTTCCCTGCAGCAGAAACTTAACGTCATACTGGCTCTTCCGCCACATTCTGAAAAGTTTCGGCTTTGATAGAACTGGGAGGATTTTATGAAACTGTTACAAAGAAAAGTCTTATTTTGTGCTAGGTATGACAGTGACAGGCTGGGAAGCAATTCCACTAGTCCAAAGTACGAGTTTCTCTGTCCACCACAGACCGTCCAAAGTCTTTATCAAAGCAGTATCTGCTGCTAAAACAGCCTGGCAGACTCAGCCCAAACCTGGTGCAACAAAGTGGCTGGAGAGCCAGGTACTGTCACACAGCTGTGGATACCTGTTCACAGTGTCTTAATTTCCCTCTAGCCTGGAATTTCACCAGTTAGCAGTTTACCAAGAAACACTTTTTTCATAACATTCAGCTTAGCAGGTGACCAACCAGTTATGAGACCTGCAATACCACTTGTACAATAAACTTGATCTGGAACATTCAAAAAAACTAATGCTACACTGAGCTGTCCCAAAGCAGGGCCATTTCTACATCAGTCTTAGCGCAGAGTAAAACTCTTACGGCAAAGCTCCGGCGTCCTCCAGTCCACGCAGACGCCGTACTCCCTGCAGATGTGAGCGTAGGAAGTGATCATCTCACAGGCCTCCTCCTCGTAGCAGCTGCTCTCCAGGCAGGCCTCGTAGAACATGTTGGGGGTGATGATCCTGTGGCACTCGGCGAAGCGGTCGGAGAGCAGGAGGTGGCAGTGGCCGGGCACGCGCTCGGAGCACCTGTCCTCCCTGCGGCTCTGGCAGGCCTTGCCCGGCTCCGTCACCGTCCACTCCTGGATGAACAGGCCGCTGTCGGCGGTGACGGAGCCGTTGCGCAGCGCCAAGTCATTGGCGTGGTTCTGGTCACACAGCCCTGGCAGGGCGAGCAAAGGGAAAAGAACAACCTCTGAATAATCGGCGCTAAAATAAACCTAGAACACAAACAGGGATGGGACAGATGATGTTGGTTGGGGCGGCTTGAGGAATTGGTGATATTCCTTTGTCATAGGGTGACTCTATGATTTGTATCCCCAATTGTCTGTTCTGTTTGTGCTGTATATTCAGTTCTGTACCTTTAAAGTGGTTCTGGGAGCGAAGGGGGAGAAAGAAGCAGCAGCAGTTTGTTTTGAGAAAACTGCCTGACTCCCACATGGCCTGGCTCTGGCGTTCATCTGAGGCACGGACAGCGGTGGGACAGAGATCTCCTGTGCTTTTAGTTAGTTTTAGCTAGCTGGGGCGGAGAGGTTCCTTGGACTGTTTTTTCCTTTTTCTTGTGACTGTTTAAATCTGCTCTGGACTGAAAAACCCAGAGGAGCAGCGAGGGCTGGCACCTGCGGCCCCGCCGGGCCTGGAGCTGCGGAGGGAGTGGGGCTGGTGAGAGACTGAGTGAGCTGAGCTGCACCCATGGCAAGGACTGGCTCAGTTTGCCATCTCTCTTTGGAGTGGTGAGAGGTTTTATTGTTTCATATTATTCCTTTTTTTTTTTTTTTTTTTTTTTTTTTGTGCTTGTGGGCATCTTGTTTGTTAAATAAATAGTTTTTTCCACTTTTCTCTGGGGAAGTTTCTTCCTGGACTGGGGGGAGGGGCCGTTTGGGTTTGCTTTCCAGAGGAACCCCTTCAAAGGCTTCCTCCCAAATTTGCCCTAAACCAGGACATCCTTATAGCTGTTGTCAATAGAGGCATAAACATCCTGGGTCTTGTTTCTCATTTCCTCACTAAAGGAGGCACAGGCTATGCCACAGAGGTACAATCTCTGTATAGATCACACCACTGAGAAGACCATAGAATTAACTCACCCAGGTAGCAGTTGCCCTCTCTAATTTTTCACCTTGACTGCAAGCACTGGTCATATTTCTCACAGAAGTGAATTTGTAAGAATCTAAAGTGAAACCCTCATCCAAAAAAAAGCACAAACCTCCTTGAAAAGGTAACTTGAAGTAAGAAAAAACACAAAGCTGTCTCTGCTGTTCTTTCTAAAGTATTACTGGGCATCAGTTGAGCCATTACATTGGGGATGAGAGTAGAAAAACTTACACAGATTTCCAATATTCTTCCAAAAATGTGGGACCAGTTCACCCAGAGAATTTACAGATTTGGAGATTCACAAATAGCAATAAAATAAACAGAAGTTCAAGCCCAAGTAGAAAGCTGTTAAAAGTACTAACTTTCAAACTTACCACAAAGCCCTTTTGTTCCCGAAGAAAAGCTCTTTGAATTAAGTCTAAGAATAAATTCATTGTTTCTTGGAGTAAATGTGAGATTATGTCCAAGAAGAGAGAACTTGATTTCATGCATTATTTCTCCATAGGCAGTGATTTCAAACAAACTGCTGGAATAGGGGATAGGAACTCTTTCACCATTAATAGTCACCTGTTTAAAAAAAAAATGGTGAGGTTGTCACATCAGTTCTAACAAGCAGTTACAAATCAATCCAATTTTACAGTTGAAGCACGTTTTGACTTGACAAATACCTGAAGATCCAACTGAATCCAGACATAAGAAACAATTTTGCCAGCTGGAGGTTTCTACTGAGTCTAAAAACATACAGAAGTACTTGACCTTTATCCGGTGAATACATGAACAACTCTTCCAAACATTTTCCTACATAAGTGCGCTCTTTGAGCACCACACATTTACAGTCTAACAACCTTACACTGTGATGTTCAAATGATGCCTCAGTGGAAGTCAAGGCTGTCCAGCACCAGGCAGAACTTGGTGCAGGTGTTTTGGTCCCCTCTATTTTGCTACATGAGTGAGATGGGATTGTTTTAACAAGTTGGCCAGCTCTTGTTATGTCTGAGCAGCCAGAGGCTGAAAAATGGGTTGAGTTTGAATATTCTCTGCCTATAAAACAGATGTAATAAATATTAAGCTGCCCTTTCTTCTAATGCTAAGGTCCAGTTGCACACAAGGTGAGAAGCAACTCCCTAGACCTTCAGCTGGCCAGTCAGGCACAGCTTTGTGAGGAACAGAGCACTCTCCCATGGACCAAACGTAGCATGAAGGACCTCTACCAAAAGAGGGGGAATCAGAGTGCAGTATGTCCTGTCTGTAATCCTGCCTTTCTGGCAGAAGTGTCAGGGACACACTGCTAAATCCCATGTTCTTGACATTGGCACACCAGCTCAACAGGGAGTGCAAGAGGAGAAATGTGTCTGGCTCATTATGTGAACACTGATTGCATCATGAAATGGAGAAGAGATGTTAAAAATAGGCTGCTGAAACTGGATCAAGGGAACAAATTTGTCCCCATAACGTGAACTCTACAGCACAAGCAGACAATGCAGAGTTGAATTTATGGTGTTTGCTTACTGCCATGTCACTGAAGAGCTGCACTGCCACACCACGATGCTTCACTTCGATGGAGTCCATGCAGTTCATCCGTGGTGCTGCTCTGCATGGCCCTTCATGGAGCAGGACTTCAACATCATGGTGCAAGTCTTGAAATAAGGTGTAGGAGCAGTTGCCAGTCAGCTTAAAATTCAGCCCATCAAAAGTGACAATATGTTGAGATGAACTTCCTATACAGACACCTGAAAATAAACAATTAAAAAAAAAAAAAGTAGGCATTTGCTTTTAAATTTTACTATTTCTTCACAACTGTTGTGGGCATGGGGAACCAATTAATTGAGAGAGGAAGGTAATGTATTGCAAATGCTACAGCAAAACATTGAAAAGAAACTTTGGTAAATACTACATCACATGTGGAGGTTTTTTGCAATATCTTTGTCTGGGAACCATAAGTATTATAAAAGATTTGGGTAAACTTGTAGAAAATCCGTTCACCTAAAATTTATCAACATTCAATATGATTTAGTAATAAATTTTATGTAAAAATAAAACAGGGAAAATCCCTTTCCTGTTTGTAGAAAGACTAACACACTGTTCAACCTTTGCATTGCATCATATTCTGTACAGTGTTACATTTGATTCCAAATAACACTATTTCACCCATTTCAAACACATCACAAATTGATACCCAGAGACTTTGTTTCTCAGACAGGAAACAGGAAAACTGCAGAGAAGTAACATGCACACGATAAACCAATGGCCAGCTGACAGCTCAGTGTCCTGGTCATTGGGTTATAAACAATTCCTTGTCTTCAAAAACTGGAAAACAAGGAAGATTATCATCCCAGAAGAACCACAACAAAACCTGATGCTTCTGGATCATATATTTTCAAATCTCTTGGTTAAAGGATAAAAAGGACAATAAAATCAATACCAGCAAAACACGTTAGGAGGAAAATTATCATTGTTAATAATTCAGTACTTTGCTTCTAGCTGAGAATAATCTTTTTCCTATTCAATGACCTTCAAATTTAATTTCCCAGGAAAAATAGCATCCAGAGGGAGGGAGGTATCCCTTTGGAGCACCGGAGCATCTTCAGATATTTCACTGTAATGCTCATGAAGTTCATATATAAATAACAACGAAATGAGTTAGCAATAAAACCACATTTCTCAATCTTTATTTTTTCATGGACATAAAAAAAAAAAAAAAGAGAATGAGAATCCCTTAAAATTTCTCATAGGTTTCTGTAGCACAAAATGCTCTAATGTGATCCATTTCAAAGTAATCCAAGAGCACACAACAGCCATGAATCACATTGCAAATCATGCTGCTGTAAAATCTGGAAGCAGTTCAACAAGCAGGCACCTTTGCAATGTAACTCCTGAACCATCCTCTGAATTCAGATGACCTAGAACATTTTTTCAAAGGCTTCCTCTTTGCAGAAGCATTTGTCACCTCACACACACTGTCAAGCCATGGCTGAAAATTGTGTTTTAGCTCTCTAAATGAGTGAATCATGAGTCAATTTAGCAACATTTTTACGGGTGGCCTAACCAGTCTCCTTCCATAACAACAGAGATGCTACCTCACACTGAGCTCCTACTCAGCACTTCTTCTTATATGCCCATCTCTGCTTTACTGATTGCTGAGAGTTTTGTCCCACACAGCATCAGAATCAACCTTTTCAGCCCCTACAGATGTGCTTCAGTTGACACAGAATCACCCTGGCTCCACTGAGCACTCATTAAAAGGACTTGACCCATGGGATTTTTTAATCAGCTGGGGGGGATTGGGGATTTTCTGTTCCCTCCTTCTGTAACATGAAAACTTTCTACTTTTCCCGCACAAGTTGTACCACCTAAGGAAAAAAAGAATGGGTATTGTGGCTCATTAAATTCATAAAGAGATAAACAGTTCTTAGCTCAACTCAAGTGAACAATAGGGCTTTTCATGACAATCAGCTAAAGGTATGAAAGGTTATTTTCATTTCATCCTGTCAGAAGGTTTTTTATGAAGGTATGTCTTGCATGCCAAAAGTAATGCCCTCGTGTTGCTATCTATGTGTTTAGGATCAAGAAATTTAATAAAGATGCACTTCTAATGTGTAGGTATCACTAAGACTATCTTTTTAGCATTATAAAATACTTAGGACTATCCATCTAAAATATTTCTAATTTTTCAAAGTCATTGTAGCAAACCAGAAGTGTTAGCTTTAAAGTGTTTAGATCACCAAATACACTTTTAGGAAATGCCAAAACTGGGGGTATAAAAAATTGTGTATGTCTAAGAGTTCAGGGATCAAAGTCCAGCTACAAGCTTTGGTATTTCAAGTGGTGGCTGGAAGAAAATGTAATTAAATCAGCCAGCTCAGGAGAGGACATTTTAAATTGAGATTATATGTTATGAAGAGGAGGTGTGTGTATAGATATAGGGTTCTGATCTACTTTTAAGAAGTAAGCATATGAATTTAGATTTAAACCCATTTACATTTTAATAAATGGATTATCAGCCTCAGGGCTGAATCCCTCTAACCCTGTAAATGTGAGTGAATACACTTCATTCCTGTTCCTGTGATCCCAGCTCAGGCAACAATCACAGTGTTCAGCTTTTCTGTTCAGACACTGAGTGCGAGATTATCTAGATAAGGGAGAATTTTCTGTTATGTTTTTATACTACACCTGCTTGATTGAGGGCAGGCCAAGCCCTCAAGCCTTGAGATGGACCAAGAATCCATCATTGCTTACAGTTTGTCAAGATAAATTCCTGGTTTCTCCCATATATCCTCCTTCCCAGCTCACTCAGCTTTGGAAATTGAGTGTGGGATTCCCTGATAAAACACTGTCACTCTGCTAACACAAAAAATAAGCTCAGAGTGGCCCTGAACTTGCAAGTAGCATCAGGCATTCCAGCATCAGTTAGGCTGTTACACTCCTAATTATTTGCTTAAATGGCTGTATAACAATTAAACAGCAATTCCTCCCACCCTGGTCACCTTTGAAGTGTTCAGTGGCTGGGAAGGTCCACTCAGCATTACATTTGTGGTCAAACATTTCAGGTGCTGGAGGAGGGAGAGGCACACGTGGACAGATACTCACATGGGCACATCCATCGGCAGCCGCAAGTCTCCTCCACCTTAACAGCAGGAAGGTTGCTGTGACACACAGGCTTTGGCATCCTCTCACAGTTGATGTGGTGGCTCTCCAGAACGGTGTAATCTCCTGGGAAGCAGGTCACAGTGTGGCACTGGTCTGGCAATGTCCATTTATCACCAGGCTAGGGAGGGAAACACGGATATGCAACAACTGAAACCAAAAATGCAAGGTTTGGCTGGTGTCACGGAACTACAGCCAGAGAGTGTCACTCTGACAGCAGTACTCACATTAGCCTTGGAAAAATAAATAATGGAATGCACTGTATTAAGGACCTCATGAGGATGAGAAAGTTTAAATTAGAAACACTAAGAAGCAGGCTGAAATTTCAAGCTAAAGATAACAGTCTACAATAGGAGACATTTTGTTCCAATCACCTGTAGTTACAGCTTAGCCATCCTATAATATGCACAGAGAGCAGATTCAACAAAGAATTGCCATCAGTTTTACTTTAAATTTCAAATCCTTTAGTTTCCATAAGCCACAGATGGTCAGAGCACAGCAGGAATTAATATTTGATCCAAACTAGGAAAGCGTGGAATATTGTAGGTATTTTATCAACAACTTTGAAACTTTATAATGGCTCCTTTCTTCCCAAAGGGAAATTGTTCCTTTATCAGACCAATGTTATTGGATGTACATAGTGGATTTTTAGAGCTAAAGTATTAAATGTAAAATATATTCCTGTTTTCTAAAAGACAGTCTGAATTTTAAGGCACCAAGATTATGTACTAATAAATGACAGAGAAATAGAGGTGGAGTGTCTCAAGATTCCTATCTGCAGAAAGCTAAGCTCTCTGGCCCCAATCCTGCAGAGCTCTAAAGTCCGTAAGTAGGCTGAATGAGTTTTAAAAGTGTTCATCCCCGAGGTGTACATTCCCAGGAATATCCTCAAATGTGGGAAACAGCACTTCCCAGAGCTCTCTCTGCAGAGGTGAGTTCAGAAACATCAGTACAAGCGAAACGATGCTTCTGTGAGCTGGGTAACATTCCTTGATATTCACAAGCAGAAATGTGGGGAAGAAAAGAGAATTGATACTGAGCATAGCTATCTCCCATCTTGCCCTTTGCAGTTTAACCATCATTCCCATAGAAGAGAAAAAAAATACCTAGGTAATAGCATAATTCACAAATGATTCTTGTCATTATGAAAGTATTTCTCTGTATCTCTGAGCTACAGGATGCCATCAAGTCTAAACAAGAGCTGCCAGATTTGCAGCCACAAAAAAATTGCATATTCAATACAGGTCAATTTACTGGACTTGCTTTATATGTTTCAGGATTTTGAGAAGGCAATTGGAAGTTGCCTAATACTTTCTTCAGGCTTATGAGCCTAGAGGATGTGAAAAAGCAACAAGAGCTTTAAGGACGGCAAAAGTATTTATATAGGAAGAGACAGAATGGTTTTTAATTACAGTTGTCTCTCCTACAACTCACTGCAAGTGGAGCACCTGCAAGAGTGCATATACAGCTGTGCAAGTCTGGCTTCCATACATATTTAATTGGTTTTATTTCACTCTTTTTAATAGGACATTTATTAGAAAACATGTCAGAGCTGGACAAGAAAAACAAAATACAAGACATTAAAAAAAAAATAACCCAAGAATCCTAGTGCAGAGACAAACACAGGGACTCTGAAGACAAAGAGAGCCTAAATCCCAATTGATATGAAACTGTAGGAGCAAAAGCAGGACAGAAAGGGAAGCAAACTCAGGGTTTCTAAGCTGTGAAGGATAAATCTGCCAGGACACTGCAGGAAGCCTCAGACTTCCTCTCTGAGGGAGCTCTGAACCTACAGACCTGGATGTACACACTGAGTCTTGCTGTGCATCTGCAGGAGAGAGACCCCACCTCAGCAGCTCCCTTGGCTGTTATCTCTTAGTTTAGATTAGTTTATTTGTTTGTTTGTCTGTTCTTTAAGCCAGGAGTTGAACAATACTGGAAAAACCATGGTAATAGCTCAGGAAGATGAAGTTTGCCTCCTTAAACAGCCTAGAAATGCAAATTACTCTACAGATCACTTCATGAGGAAATATCACTATTATAAGACAAAAACCTACACTTCTATTATCACCTTTATGCCTGCTTCTAAATTTCAAAACAAGACTAACAATGACAATTAACTATGAAAAAAAACCCCAAACCTAATTTATCATAATTGTCCTGATATTCTGCCAACTGGCAAATTAAAACATGAAAGCAGTGGTTCTTTACACAGCCTATGTTTGGCACTCCTGCAACCCCTTGCCAGTGGCTCTGAGAAGTACTAAAAACTTCCAAGGATTCAAAGAACTTCTGAACAAACTCACAGAGGACAAAATTATCATGCACTATCAAATATAAAAAGGTGTCACTTGCAGCTCAGGGTGTCCCTGAATAACAAATTGTTTATGGCTAGGATAGTTTTGGGAATTTTTATACATATTTATTAACATTGCTTCCCTGGCTCCTATTTTTGGCCACACAATACAGGGGGTTGGACAGATTTTTGGCTTGACCCAGCACATTTGATCAGCTACTAACAGTGACCTTAATCAAGAATATTCCTTCTACAATCACTTCCAAGGTAGGGGTAATAATAAAACAAAACATGAAAAAGAAACAAATCATAATAGTCCCAACACTGATAGGATTTAGGCTGAGATTTTTGATCCTGAGAACTCAGATTTCCTCACAAACTGCAAGAGATCAGTTCCCACAATCTCCAGGTGCATGACAGACATCCCGGTTGGGAAGCTGAGCCTCCTGCAAGAATTCTCTGAGCAACGTCTGAAATATTATGAAGCTGATATAAAAGCCTGTGTTTTCAGAATCAGGGAAGGAAGATCCTTGATTCTTCCTCCCTGTGGATTTGTGGGCTGTGCTGGAAGAGGGGAACAGAACAGTGGCACCTCAGAGCCAATGAGGCACAGAAGAGGCAGGAACTTCCACAGCATCCTGTAGGCTCCACGGGATGCCCCAGAAGGCTGTGGCCTCACGGTGCCTTCTAACACCTATTTCTCCTGGCTGACAGAAGAGGTAACTCAAAATCCCCCTAAAGGCTGCCATTTGAAAGTTTGGTTCATTTTTATATGGACTGGAGCCCAGTCTGTTTCCTTCTAACAGCATTTCAGCCAGAACGGAAATTGTGCTTTAAGTTTATCACCCCAAAAATGAAACCTGACATGTCTGAAATTCAAGTTTAGCCTTCCCAGCACTTATCAACACATACCTGTGACTGCTTCTAGGAGCCCAGAGGCCTGGACACATGCAGTTCAAACAAAATCTGATTCTTTTTTTTTTTTTGTCTTAGTAAAGAAGTTTTTCAAGTTTAGTTTTTGTTTGTTGGGGTTTTTTCTTCATTAAGCTGTCAGCCTCAAAGCCATCAGATTATACTTAGTGTCTTATTTAGCTAAAGCCTTTCTGTGTTCTGACCAACTGATTGAGGCCAACTATGTAAGGCACCTTTGATATATTTCCTGTGTTTAGATAATTCATATTCCTTTATTAGCCACATCCTTCCTCACAGCCATGTCTT
The DNA here is from genome assembly GCA_017589585.1 of Phylloscopus whistleri. Lineage (NCBI taxonomy): Eukaryota > Metazoa > Chordata > Aves > Passeriformes > Phylloscopidae > Phylloscopus > Phylloscopus whistleri. The sequence goes on from JADMLD010000723.1 coordinate 1,353,780, forward strand.
CACAAGGGAAAAACCAAAGGAATATTTTTATGTACTGGAAATTCAAGATAAATCCCAGAGTAGAACTCATAAATGATCCCTACTAGAAAATATGGCACAAGCTTATGCTAATATTTTTAAATGCATGAAGTATCATATACTCTGAAAAACCTTGGCATTTCACCTGAGATGAGGAATCTGAATCATTTATAACATCTGGAGCATCACTTTCTTAGAGTGGGATCACTTTTGAGAGACCAGACAAGTTTGCTAACATTTCTGAGCATTTTCTCAGAACTAATAGCAACTTTTATAAGCACAAACAAACTCCAAGAAATTTGATTCCATTGCTAAAGAGACTATTTTCCCTAGAGACAGAACACTCACACATTAATTATCTTCCTGAAAAATTGCCATAGGTACCAGGTATTTGTAATTCTAGCAGAAGGACAGGGGCTGGACAATGACATTGCCCCTGCACGTGCACCTTTATTTTGGCCATGTGTAGTTTTCCCAGAAGTCCTCTCACCAGGAGATGGAAGTGCATTTTTTGTTGTCAGGGAAGACAAACACTGTCACAGCTTTTGGTTCTGCACTGACTTCAATAATATCAACACTCCCTGAGATGAGGTGATGTTAGAGGAAGCCTCCTCTGTGTGCAAAGTTATCCCACCAGTTCGAAATCCAACATTTTCCTCTTCCAAAATAATTCTTAATATTGTCCCACACTTTTTGTTTTAGGTTAACTTTGAAGATATTCATCCTCTTGCACAAACTTTGCAACTTAAAATCCAGACGGCCAACTCAAGCAATGCACTTACTCTCTTTCTGTTCCCATCCTCATCTATGCATTCTCTGACTGGGTCTGAAAGAGAAGCAGACATTCTTTTAGTCATCCCACTCCCTTATCAAGCCTATTAAGTGTTGGTCACCAAAATACAGACTGCTTACGTAAAAACTTGATTTAAGCTGTGAGAAGTTTGGGGGTTTTTGTGCTAGAGTGTGTGAAACCCTACCTGAAGACTGCAGGCATTTGTCCAAAGTGTACAAGAATAAGCCACAAAAGGCATAAACAATGACAGTAGTGCCAAAATACTCCATGAGCAATAACTGGGCTGCAATTCTACAGCTTTTGTACACTTCCTTACAAGCCACAGCCCTGCCCAGATGGTGCTTAAAGGATGAGCATGGCTTTGGCTCTGAGGCACAGTCCAGCCTTACCTCAGAATCTTGTGATCCATTGAGAACATTCCTGGGAATTAGCAGGTAATGAGAATTTCCACACCCACATTTATTAAATGCAGGAAGATCAATACAGCATAACTACACAAATAGCTGCAATAAGAACACTCAAATTCAGTTTCCTTACATTTAATCATGACTGTGATGAGATTTTTTTTCATATCATCAGTTAAACAGTCACAGGGTACCCACTGAATTGCAGTTACTATGTTTGTGTGCTCTCACTACCCGCCTAAAGATATTTTAGAAGCAATTTCATTTTTGTACTAAGGCATGAGAAAGTCTCTAGGACATTAAAACACTCACTAGCAAACTCTTTGTAGAATACTGGACTATGCTATCCTATATACACTCTCTGCCCTGTCTTTTCCAGGATAAGTAACATGTTTTGAAATCATTTAGGAACTCTTATAAACCTTTTTTTAATGGTATTATTTTTGGTACACTTCCATACAAAAGGCAAGACTCCCTCTGCATGAAAAATCCAACTGTATGAGTCTAGAGGGGAAAATTATACTTTACAGATTGTATGAAATTTATATAAAACAAAACAAACAGGAAAAAAATCCAAACAAAAAATAAATCCCCACCAAAAAAAAAAAATCATTTTTCGCCCCCTAGCAAAGTCTTTACCATCAGTAAAAGGAAGAGCTGAATTTCTCAGATTTTAGGTGTTGATGTCTATAGTTCAAGGTTTTTTGAGCTGTTGGAAAAGCTTTCATAAAAGATACAAAGCTTTCACCTCTAGTACTGATAGGTTATAGCAGAGATTGCAATATGAAAATAGTTCCTGGTTCCAAATTCCTCCTCCCCATCCTATATCTTGGATCAATGTAATTTACAGTAAGAAAAATCACATATTTTACAGTGTGAAGAGAGGAAATGCATCTTTAAAAGCTTCTTTTAAAAGAGAGGAAAGAAAATGGCAGCTGTTTAAATCTAGAAAATGGCAGCTGTTGGATGCTCTGGAGAGATTTTAAAACGCCAGAAGTGATCCCAGTGGAGGCTGATCGGATATCTCCAAGCTGGGCTGTGAACACTCTGCAACTTCCTCATTCTCAGAGGTCCTTGGCTCTGCAAAAAAAGTCCATTTATTGGAATGGAAATGTAACTAAGCCCTTGTAATGCTGGCAAAAACTTGTGCAATGACTAACACCACGAGGCAGTGGCTTGTGGTGAGAATGTGTGGATGTTACTGGAACAGGAATAACAACAACAAGATGAGGGATAAATATCTACATCCAGACCAAGGAGGTAAAAGAAGTAAAATTCTGGTCAGTGTTGAAGCAAGGTTCTTTAGAGGAAGAGTGTTGTCATCTACAAATAAATGAATGCATATTTAAAACATTCTATACTTTTTTTCCTAGTATCTCTTTCCCTGTGAAAGCAAATTCTTTATTATTTTTCTTTTTGCCTTCTGTTTTGGCTGAATTTTCTGTAGACATACACATAACAATGTCTGAAAAACACATAAGTTGAAATCTTGCTCACAACATTTCTGAAATGTGCCCCATTCATTCATGACAGTTTCAATGTTCCTGGTGTCCTTCAGTTATTGACCATTTCTGAGTAGTGATTATCAAGATTTTCATCAAGATTGATTTTTATTAAAATGGTGGCTTGAAAGATCAGGCCTAAGCATTTCTAAAACCCTTGCTGGAATTGGGCTAACTGGAATAGCAGCTGGATACATATTTAAAGGGCCCAAATTTGCTTTCTCACCTAAGTGATGATGGTGGTCTAGGTCAGCATTTGCAAGGGTTGTCAGTGGAACACTGACAATGGAGCATCTGATTGCCTTCTAATATCGAGAAAAATCATCCCGGTTTTGCATTTCAATTTTTGTGTTATGCTCCAGACACCAGGTCACGACTTTTGGACTTACCCATGCACACTTTTTTGATAAATTCACTGTTCAATGTGATCATCGTGGATAAATCTTCGAAATTCTGGAGCTTCATGATTCTGGTAGCAGCAGATGGCCCAGCCAAAGTCCTCAGCTGCCCTTCATCATATGTGTTACCAACACCAATTGGGAACAGGGATACCCCTAGGAAAAGAGAAGGAAGGGTTTGAAACAGGCAAGGCACAGAAGAAGATCATTGCTCATGGATGTGGAGTGTTCATCCCTGGAAGTATTTCAAGGATGTGGCAGTCGGCAGTGCTTGGTTAATGACTGGACATGACAATCTTAAAGATCTTTTCCAACATAAGGATTACATCACTTTTATTTTTTTCATTTGCTTCTAAAAAAAAAAAAAAAAACCAAACAAAAACCCACAAAAACAAAAACAAAAAAAACTGGGATAAGATTTTCTCCAATACCTAATTTTCATGTGTTACTTGCATCATTCCCCCCACATTGGCTAAAGGCAACTAAGAGTTGGAAAGGTGCTGCTCTAATCACACTGTTAGCTAAGATGAGCTCTATTAGTCCAAAGCATAATAAGATCATTCATGGGCAACAAAACACAGCTGCAGACTAAATGACAACATCTTCACTCTTTTTAAATGAGAAAAAAAATAAAAGAATCTCAATATGCTCTTTTCTTTCTTCAGTTACATGGCAATTGGATTATTTTCAAACTATTTAATTAAAAATAATGGTTGTTATACAGTCTACGCCTTATTCAATAACTCCCAGAGCAACCTTCAAATGAAGTCAAAGTTCCTCAGCTGAACACCTGAGGAAGCTGAGGTACAGAGGCAACTGCCAGAAAACTTGAAAAATCAGCAGGCAGCACACTGATAGCAGAAGTATATTTCTGTAGAGGTCAGTGCAGAATCTGATCAAAACGTTTAATTATTATTATCATTATTATCTTTATGATTATGATGATTATTTTTATTTATCACTATTATTATTAGAATGAACTTTTAAGTTTCACTGTACCGCAACAATACTGAATTTATGATATTAGACCACATTTCTGTTATCCCTGTCTACCCACAGGATCCTGGAAAATGAAATGCTACGAATTTGTGAGTCTGAAATGCCCTAATTTGTGGGGAAGCTGTCAGTCTTAATTGCAGATTGGTTCTGAATTTCCCAGTACCTCAAAGACACCTTCACAGGGCACGTTTTGTTCAGGTCTGTTCCTTACCACAACGCTACACACAGTAACTCCAGAACTCACATGAACACACCAGTGTCTTAATTTTCCCTCTTTTGTTCTAGCTCATTACTTAAAAAGTAACAACTCTACTCATAAATAGTGACAGCAAAACGAGGTTTACTGTTCACTCTTGCAGAAAGGGCAGCAGCCTCCACAGCATCTTGTGAGCTCCCCGACACGATGACAATCGCAACCTTGGATGCGCTGGGTCTGCCCCCGTGGGACTCCGACATCGCATTCTGGACCACAAAATCAATGGCATTCCCTAGGAAGAGATGAAGAGAGAAATGAGAAATATAATAGAAAAGTCACAGGAGACTGTAAAAACGAAATCTTGCATTGCTTCAGTGTGTTATGCTAGTAGGTAGTGAAAAATATTTATTCTTAAAGGACTCTTAATGTCTGATTTATTGCAGCTACATTAAAGATCTCAGCTATTAAAACCCTTCCAGTATTTATTAAAACATTCAAACACAGGAGGACCATCCTTAACTCCATCCCTAGACCATTCCCAGTGATGGGAATTTTTCTCCCTTTCCTTAGCCACGATCACAAAGTTACACTCCTCACTTAAGCAGTTACCTTTCCCAGAAGCATTGCCATCCCTAAAGGATAGAAGACACTGCAGAGACTGTATTCCCGCTTCGAACTGCCGAGCAACACTGACATCCAGTGGCGAGCTGATCCACAGCTGGGCATCATCCTGAGCTGCTCACACAAGTTGTTCTCACTCCTGTAGAAGATCTAGTGCTTCCCTAATTTCATCGACTTTCCCCATCCACACTACCAGCAATTTCTCTGAAATTTAAACTCTGTGTAATCCATAATACAATTGGGTGATCCATATTAAAATAAAAACAAAACAAAAAAAAAACCCCCACACTAAATCCCACAAAACTTGCAAAGAAATTCTACCTGAGCTACGAATCAGAAACTGGCTTAAAAGGGAAGCTGCTGTTCATTTAACATCTGTGAACACTCAGGCAAATTTTTGTTGATAATTATGACCTCAGCAAGAGAGCACTTTGTTAGTACTTGAATTTACACGTATATTTGCACAAATATTTACACTGGGAATCATGATATGCAGCTTTCTTAAAAGCTCCTTTGGGCTTGGAAGTTATCAGGTCAGGAAGCAGAAATGAAACGGTGTGACTGATGTGACATTCAGGGCAAACAGTAACTGGTGAATAATAAACACTTGAAAGAGTATTTCCTCTGAGTAATCTGCAATAGCCATGGAGCAAAAATAGGTTTGCCTGAGGAATTCACTGTACAATTTATAATAACAAATGCATTTGTAAAACACTGGAAGTCAGCCTGTAGATAATTCACCAGCACAGTACATCTTAGCACATCTCAATATTTTGTACACTTGACGTCTTCTTGCACCATGTCACCCACACCTTTTCAGGGATAGAAGCAAAACCCCTTTTCCTAAGCTGCTGCAAGCACAGATAAACTTTAGGAAACTCACTCACTTATTATTGATAAGGCTTGGAGAGCTGGGATTGTTCAGGTTGGAGAAGGCTCCAGGGAGACTTCACTGCAGCCTTACAGTATTTAGAGGAGGCTTATAAAAAATGATGAGAGCAACTTACTATAGTGGCAGGTAGGGACAGGACAAGGGGAACAGTTTTAAACTAAAAGAAGAGAGATTTAGATTTGATGTGACAAAGAATTTTTTTACTCAGAGGGTCTTGAGACACCAGTGGAACAGGCTGCCCTGGGAAGTTGTGGCTGCCCCATCCCTGGAAGTGTTCCAGGCCAGGCTGGATGGGGGTCTGAGCAACCTGGGATAGTGGAAGGTGCCCTGCCCATGGCAGAGGGGTGGAATGAGATGATCTTGAAGGTCTGTTTCAAACCAAACCATTCAGTGACTCAATAACATAGCAACAGCAGTTGGATATTCAGAGAAAACCTCAACATTTTGAATGCTTTTTCTACTCGCAACAAAACACATTTTAAAACACCTTTATTAGCTGGGTGATACTGATTCCATCTCACAAACTACTACTCCTGACCACAAAAAATAACTAACCTCAGGTATTAACTCATGTCCTACACAGCTGTCCTACAATCCTTTCTACAAATGGTTTTGTGTCTGTGGAGGTAAATATTAGATACTGAATGGCACATTAGCTAGAAATAACAAAGGATAAAACAAAATACAGCAAATAAATGTGACTATATTCCAAGTCCCTGAGATTGCTCTAGGATGGTCACTGTGCCAGAAGATTGACTCATTTCCCTTTGGTCCTACAAATAATTACCAAAAAAATTATTTCAGTTTTTAACTTTCAAATATATTTTAGGTTAAACTTTTGCACAGTAAGAATCACAAATGATTTTTCATTCATTTGTGAAAAGTACTGAAATTTCTGTATTTGTTTTCTTTAATGAATCTTTGACTTTTGTGTGGTTGGTGTGGTCAGCAGCCACCCCAGCTCCATTTTTCTTCTCACATCAATTTTAAAAATGTCCAGAAACTCCATACATATTTGCAAACTGAAAAAAATCCATTCTTTTTATAATTTCTCATAAAGAAATCAAATACCATTGTAATAGAATCAGTGACTATTTCAAAAGCCCCAAAAGCAGTTACTCAATTTAATGCATGGAAAATTTGGTTTAGCATAGTAAAAACTCTTGGATTTCTCCCTTTATTTTGAAGCCAGCTCTAGAGAAAAGAGCCAGGTGTCTGAAGACATAATCAAATGAACACTTTTGTCCTGCTAGAGGGATTCAGAAAGTCCCCATCCCAAGCTGGAAGCTGTCACTTCTCAGCTCTTCGTCTCTCCATCTCGCCACAGAGGGGAATACCAAATCCTCCAGAGGCTACAATGAAAATTATTCACTGCTAAAATCAACCAACTTGAACATTTTCATACTGTGAGACTGCAACAGAAACCTGACATTTTCAAGGAAATACAAGTATTTACAATGAATTAAACAACACCATGCACAAGGCATTGTGGAGACTGGAAAGAGTGTTCACAGCATAGAAACATAAAGACAATCCCAGACTGATTTGGGTTGGAAAGGACCATAGAGATCATCCAGTTCCAGTTCCTCTGCCATGGGCAGAAACATATTCCTCTAGCCCAGGTTCAGCCATTTTAGCCCTTCCCTCAGCCCATCAAAGGTGGTGAGCCTGCAGAAGCCTTCCAGCTCAGTCACTAGAGTATGACTGCACCTCATTGGGCATGTCCAGGGGAAAAAAAATGCAAACAGATAAAAAGAGAAAACAAAAACCCAATTGAACCATACAGGTTACTTTAGGAAAGACAGACCAATCATTCCAAGCACAGAACAGCATCTTCTCCCCATCCTTCAGTGCTCATGTTTGGAATAATCATTAAATAATGACAATGAACATTTGATGCTGAAATTCTGAGAGTTGGAAAAGGCTTTTTAAGAACCTTTTCCTGGTTGACACCTGATGGATTTTAAAGTTAGACTTGTATTCTGAAGTAACAACTCAGAATGGTTCACACAGAGGTTCCTGCAAGGACTGCAAGTTGATTAAATGGACATACACAAGCTTTAAGGACAAAAGACAATCTGTTGAAGAGGGTTGGAGGTGTTTACTAGGAGTCTACAGGGAATTACTCTAGATTCTGCCTTACTGAATAGTTTCATTAATGATTTGGATGGAAGAGCTAAAATGTGCAAGAAGGCATGTTAATCTGAATCACAAATATTGGATTGGGAGCAATCATGAACATCGCGGAATTAACTGAATGAGCACAAGATGCCCTAGAAATATTTGAAATATATCCAAGAAATAAAAATGAAGATTCATCCCAGAATTAGCCAATCTGGAACACACAGACATTTAATGTTTTGGTGGATGCCTCAGGGAAAGCATAAACTTCCTAAGAGCAACCCTTGCAATTACTTTCTTTAATTTTGTCTGAAACAAGGAACGAAATGTGAAGCCCCTTGAGGTTCTGTGGAGTTGTGACAAATGGGGGATTCCAATTAGATGGAGGTTCCTGCTGGGAACTTGTGAATCTGTGCCTTAAGTGATCTCGGTGGTTTCTCTAACATTTCTGCAACATGTTGACAAAAAAAAAAAAAAAGGTACCACAAGAGATCTTAATCACCAACAAGTCCTGAAAGCTGCCTGGGAAAGAAACAAAAAAGGAATGGTTCCTCAGAACCTGAAGTGATACAGAAGCAGCCAACACTGTCTGGATGGTGGGTATTCCAGACTGCAACTATTTAACCAAGGAGTTGTCTAACCAGAACAACTCCCCACGATGATAATCATAGAATCAAAATCACAGAACGGTTTGGGTTGGAAGGGACCTTAAAGATCATCTCATTCCAACCCCCTTGCCATGGGCAGGGACACCTTCCACCAGACCAGGTCCATAATCCTGAAGATGGCCTTTACATCTTAATTTAGGCTCTTCACTTGACACTGAATTGGGATTTTTCACTGAAAATAGAAGATTATTTTAATTTTGAAACAAATCAGCTATTGAAAACTAATCCCACAGTGCTTTAAGTGGCCAGTCCTTGGCATGTAAATATTGATATTTTGGCATTAAAACATGTTGATTAACGCGTGCTGAACTTTCCATGAGCAGCACAAGCCTGTCAGTCCAACACCACTGAATGGAACAGGCCCCCAAAACTTCTCCTCTGCTCTCCTGTCTCTGCAGGTCACAAACCTTGCATTTCTCTTACCACCAAGGGCTTCTGATGAACCCAGACTCCACCAGGAGCTCATTCAATTCACAAACCTTGTAAGAAATGAACTAGGAAAAAAAAAACAAAAGGCAAACAAAAAACCCTGAAGGGCAGTGAATTAACACAGCTCAGGGAAGATATTAGTGGCACCCAAAATTGGCTTCAAAAAGGAGCTGGCACCCACCAGTTCAGCAATATTTGTGGGGAACAAGTGAAAGTCTCTGTCAGGGGTGGGAGCCCTCTGATCATGACAGCTGCTGGCCTTGGGTGACAGGGAGCAAGATTCTGGAAATTCTGTATCGAGTGCATCATTTGGGGAGAGAAGTGAACAAGGAAAATGCTATGGGGGGCCTTTGCTTCCAAAACCAAAGAGGAGGTTTAGGAGAAAGACATTTATACCATCTTAATCCTGACAGCAAAGCTGAAAGCTGCTAATCATATATGTTAATAACGATGGAAAGTTGGAGGAAAAATATAAAATTAAGAATATTTTTTTTCTTGGGGCAGGGGGAATATTTCTTTCTCTAAAGATGCTTTTATACTGCTGAGCCACATAGAACATACTTCCTCCAAATTTTGAGGCTGAGGCAGGAAAATGTCAGCCTAAATGAGCGACTTTTACTAGGGCTATAAGGAAGCAAAATAATGTTTTTATAAAGTGTTAAGCAGTATTTACTGTAGGGATTGCTCAGTCTGCTCCCTGTGACTCTCCTAAACACCCACAAATGCTGAACAGAGACATATTTCCGTGATTCTCAGTCCTCTTGCAAACATCACTTTAGTGTTTAGTTTCCTTTTTTTTTTCTTCAGTTGTTTCTTATGTGAAGTTGTACACGATTTCATGATGTCTGAATAGCCCCAGAGCTGCTTCTTGATAGTTTACTTGAGCCAAGATTTGCCTGATGTTATTGAATGGCCCCACTGCACAAGCATGAGAAAGATTTGTGGTATAGGCTGCTCTTTCTTGTTCTTTCCATGCCCTCACATACTCGGTAGTTTTTCATTATTTCTTACTACTAAAATCTCTCCCTCCTGGAGTTTGCTTATGGTTAAATGATGCAAGGAAAGGAAATGCTTTCTACACTAAGACTTCTGCAGCGGCAGCACAATTGCCCTCTGCACACAGAGCTTTTTGGATCAAAATAGCACGATTTGGATCAACAGAGATGGAATAAAGATTTCACTGAATTGTTCTTCTACCATAGGGCAGTCAGTACAAATAAGAAGAAACAGCTCTGGTGTGATAGCAATAATATTTTTGATGGGTAAAATTCAGATCAAGCAAAGGCTAGAAAAGATTTCCTAAGATAACACAGCATCCAGACTGGGCCATCACACTTGTCAAGCAGCCTCTGCATTTCCTGAGGCCCAAGCACAGACAGAAGGGCCTGAGTGACCCTGCACTTCCTGGGAATGCTGTCTCCTGCACAGCCAGTCACATTCACACAAGGTGCAGGACAGCACCGCAGCGACTTATTTTCATTACTTCATTTGGGAGGAACTACTTCTACTCCATTCCACTTTGGTTCATTATACCACATCCCTGATCATGGTCTCTGAGCATTTTCCAATGAGACATAAACAAACCACTAACAAGGATGTCATGTGGCTGCCTCTCCCATTTCATTTCCCAAAGGCAGTGTTTGCTCTGTTTATCCTGCAGTTCCGTGTGGCTTTCTCTACACATTACATGGAAGGCTTCACAAAACTTATCTATTTGTATGCAACAATTTATCCCACAATGAGCCTATAGAAGTCTCATCAGCCATCTGGTATTTTTATTTCTCCAGGCTGAGAAAGCAATCAGAGCTAATCCTCCTGCGAACTATGGAAGTCAGGTTTTATTTCGCACTTTTCCGTACAAATAACTCTTTATAGTCCAAAGATCCCAAAAATCTGTGTACTCCTTGACTCTTATAGGAATCTGATTCTAAGTTGCTGCTGGAGTAAATGTGGTTCCAATCCATAAGAACAAAATTCTCAGGGTATCTGGTGAAAGATGCTGCAGGAGAATCCTTTTTTGCTGAACCCTGCAACTGATATTTGTGTGTGCACCAAGTTTCCACAGACCCAGTGGGAAATCTCTGATGTTTCAGCACATGAAAATTGAAGTGGACCTGTCTGTCTGGAACAGAAAATGGCATTTCACAAGTAACTCTTCAAATACGCTGAAGTGTTGCCTTAAGCAATGTGTTCCCTGCTCCCTGGCATCATCCCCAATCTTTGTGCCAAGCCCAAGTCCCTGTGGAACCAGCATGGCAACCTGGATGAGGGGAGTCAGCCACACAGAATATAACTCTTGTTTTGCTATTTTTTAACGAGATGGGTTACACTGGCTCAGCACAAACATCTGTCAAGGGCAGCTCCTGAAGTCAGTATGGGCAGCTCTGCTCTTAAATGTCTCATCAACTAACCAGCACTGAAAGGTTAATGATCAAAGTCTTTACTTTTTAATTATGCTTTGCTTGCTTGAAAGATAACGAATGCAAATTCTGAGCATTACTTCAAGGGTTCATTCCAAAATACATTAAAGACTAACCATAATTTGTGTAACCTATGAATACATTTTAATATAGAAAATTGAACCATAACAAGAGGTTGAACCTTAGTAAGAAATGCCACCACACTGACATAAATTGGTGCTTGTACCCAGCCTGTATTTAGCAATCCTTAGGGTGTTATTTCCCCCCTTGTTTGAACACCAATATCCACAAAATCACTCACCTAATCTGGTAGGACCTTGCTCCCTTTGTTGAATGGACTGTACCATCTCTACAAGCCTTTCAGTCTCTTGAGGCATGTTCCATGAAATTTCTAGATTATTTTCCCTGGCATACTGGAGAACTGACACATGAATTGAAGAATTGCCTGAAGCAGAAAACAAACACTTTAGGCAGCGCATGTGAATGTCTTAAAATAAATCTAAAGAAGACTCTGGTGTTGTGATTTACATTAAGCACAACTGGACAGTGGTTTTCTATCAGAGACTGAAAAGATCAAAACTGAACTATTCCCTGGTGAAAAAATACGCAAGTACTGCTGGAAACAGTTACTTTTCTCTCAGGAGTCAGCATGCAGTATTTTAGCCCAGATCAATATGACAGTAACTGGAGAATTTCATTTTATTGATCCCCATTCAGTATTATTCCTTTTCCATTTTAAAACTGTCTAAACACCCGCCTTGTTTGTTGTTTGTTTTTTTTAACGTGCACCTTGTTTTGCACAAGCACTAGACTGATGCCCCATTTGTCAGATGGGCCAAGCTCCCTGGATTATTTCATGCCCAATTCCCTCTCTCATACAGCACTGGAGACGTGCATGGAACAAAGTGAATCCAGGGACCCTGACCTGTGAAGGTGGGTGAAGAGAAATTCCAGATTATGCTCCTCTCTGACATCCTGATTATATATTATGTAAGAAGTACAAACAAAACTATTAACAGAGCATTTATACAGATAGTTTAAAAAAACAGATTTGCAAAAGTGAACCAGGCAACATGTTGTTTATAGTGATTGGCTGTACTTCTCTTCATGGCCTCCTACTGAAGGTATTTATATATAGAGCACAATGAGTCTTTATCAATGCTTTGCAAAATATGCATGAACACTACCAATAACAGCAGTTGCTCCATGGAAATGATTTAATCCTGGATCAAAAAACCACAATTCTCATTAAAAAAAAATACAAAAAAACAAACAAACAAACAAACAAAAAAACAAAAAAAAACCCAAACAAACAACAACAAAAAAAAAGCCAACACCATGTTTGTTAAATACTACTGGGAAAACACAGGATCCTGTGTAGCCTCTGTCATGTGGATGAACTTGGTACAACCCACACAATGTCTTAAACTGCTCCCTGCACGACACAATCCCTTCATGTATGTGCAGGATACAAGGCATTCTGACAGGGGGTTGCACTGATAATGAAAGATAAGGAATGACTTAATCAGAGGTGTATCCCCCTATCAGTACACACTCTGCAAGTACAGTGAGCTTAGCACTCCCAGAAAGCATCAGCCATCCCACACGGGTCAGGAAATAAACACTGAGTAGTCAGTGTTTTGTGGGACGGGAAGAAGTAATTTAAAATTAAGAACTGAAAAACCTCCACCGAGAAGCTGGTTTGTCCCCTACAAGCAAAAGAATAAAAAACATCTTTCTGTGTTTGAGCTGAAAGGCAGATACACACCAATCACAACACTTTCAATAAATGCCCGCACAAAGCTTTTCATTTCCTCAAACTCGGATGCTCCAACATTGGAACTTCCATCCAGAAGAAACATGATGTCCATGGGTTTGTTGCACAGCTCTGAGGGTGAGAGAGGGAGGGAAAGAAGTTATTTTACACATAATAACCAAAAGTACCATCTGCTAATGTGGTAGGAGCAGAAAGGGTAGGCCCAGTCGTATTTTGGGAAAACAAAGTAGGATAATGATCAGTTGAAACAATAAGTGATGCCCCTTTAATGAAAGCCTTGAGATTCATATCCAGTGGGATACATGGATATTTTAATTCCTGCTTTTCTACTGATTCTGTTTTACTCTCACAGGACTAAAACAAAAACCAACACCACATGACAACAACAAAAAACCCAACCCAAAAAAAAAAAAAAAAAAAACAAACCCCCCAAAAAAACCCACAAAAACACAACCCCACAGAATACCCCCCTCATCCCTAAGCAAACAAAAGAAAAAAAAAAGTATGTGAAAAATCCAGTAATGTGTCTTCACAAAAGAGGAAGTATAATTTTACATTATTCTAAGCAAAGGAGAATAATAATAAAGACAGGAGAATGTTTTTCTTCTGGCACTCTCCAACCTGCGTGAAAGCTGCTGTACTTTGCTGAAAAAAGGACTTTGAGCCTACAGAAAACAGACTGCAGGACTGGGCTCAGTTCTGCTGGACTGAGGCAGCATCCTCAGCCTCCAGAGAAGATAAACAGTCCTTCCTTGGCACTATGACAGCAAGACACCAAACCAGATAAGGGAACCCCTCAAATTGCAGTGATGCACAGGGTAAACGGAGGAGACCCAACAGAGGAAAGAAGAAATCACACAGAAAATTCATCCAAACTTACCTGTGATTTCAGTCCAAAATCTCATCCCACGAGAGCAGCAGGACTGCAGCACTAATTCAGGTGCCTTGTCAATAAGTCTGTTGTAACTATTCAAGATAATTGGGTCATTAGGCTGACTGATCTTTCTGAGCTCTTGGATATTGGCACCGGGGGTTATGCCTATGGGAATAACATTTATGCTCCTGGGAGGTCGTGTGATAACATCAGTGGAAGGACTGGATGACACCATATACACCAGGTGAGGAACATCTTGCCTGCCTCCATTCACTGATGTAAACGTGTGTTTGGAAATATAATCGAGGGCATTGCCAGTGTTGGTAGCCCTCCCTCCCTGGTAGGGTATACTTCTCACTTTCTCAATAATTTTTTCCTTTGATTGTATTTCCCTAAAGGAATACTCCAGACTGACAGAGTCCGAATACTGCATGACTGTAACATGAATATTTTCCTGTCCCACGTTCATTCCTGTGACCACATTCTCAATGAACGTCTTGACTTTACTGAAGTTTTCCTCCCCAACTTTGTCAGATCCCTCCACAATAAAAGCAATATCCAACCTGTTGGGATGGGACTTTTCTGAAAGAGGTGGTGGGGCTGTGAGTCCCAAAGGGGGAAACATGACACTGGACATGGTTGGACTGGATGTAGCTGGTAACAGAAGACTTTCTTCAGGTCCAAGATCACACAGGTGATCAATGAGGAAATCTCTATGATCCATTAACTCCAACACATTGCTGACTAGGAAGGCTCTACTACCTGGAAACACCTTTGCCATGAACTTGACTTGCTCCACATTGATATGTGGCCCAATCCCCACAGGCATTACTGTGATATCTCTATCCTTCAAAAACCCAAGCATGTCACGGATTTTTTTTTGAGACCTGCTTGCTATAAATATCACTGCAATTTTGGCAGCATTGGTCCTTTCTGCTTTTCCAAACACATGCAATGCAGTGAATTTAAAGACTTCATAGACAGATGCTTCTTTATCACCTGTGTATTTTATGTTCTGGACAATTCTTCTCATCTGGGATTTTGTTTTGATATCTTTAAGGTTAAGATAGATGGTGGGACCAGCCCTATACACCAGAATTGACACTCGGATTTTTTTCTGGGAGATGTGGAGTTTTTTCATCACGCCAATTATGAAAGTCTTCAGCTGTTCAAAGTCCTCCTCTGAGAGTTTGTTGGAGCCATCGATCAGGAAGGCCAAGTCCATCATCTTGCTGCAAGAGTATGCACTGGCTGGTAGCTCAATGTCCTCCTCTGGAATAGGTGTTGTCAGAGTCAGGGTGTTGTCCACAGGCTCACAGTCCACACAGGTTAAGTTCTTCCCTTCACACAGACTACAAAAAGCATCAAATCAGAAAAACAACAAATTTAACTGCAAAAAGCAATGTTTATAACAAGTCACCCACACATTACAAAAGCACACCAATACAAAACCACACATCTCAAAACCACAATGAAACCAAAAAATGGTTTTTCCCCCATTTTTTTCCCCCACCCCCAATTCCCCACAACTGCCCACATGGTATTGTAGACTTAAATCCCCTATGTTCATGGATGTTTGTTTAGATCCAGGAAATGTGATGAACTACGGTGTGTTTATCAGAAGAAACTCCTTAGAACAGTCCTTGGCAGAAGGGGTAAAATCGGTGTCTGGAAACTGTTTAGGAGCCATGGAGCATCAGCAGTACAGCAGCCTACAGGCCACTGGTGGACTGAACTGGCTGATCTGGTTTGCCTCACAAGGAACTAAACCATGAGGCAAACTGCAGGCAGCTAACACCAAGTAAAATCCTAGAGGAGGAGAAATGCTTTACCTCTGATATGACTCAGCAAACTCTGTGCAGGGGCCAAGTTTACACAGATTTTAACCTTACTGAAGTTAACAATCTATTTTCTACTTCTAAAGTTCTCTACATTCCTGGTTTTTTTTCCTGACTTCATTTTGGTTTGGATACAGCTTTGGCACATGTTCATCCTCCACTGTTTCTTGTGTCTTTCTTACCTTCCTATTATTTACCATGATTTATTTTTCACTCCAATTTCTCATATTAAATGCTTTATTTCAACCACAGATGTCATTTCTTTTTAGTCCTATGTTTTCCCTCACTATTCACCTCCATTAGTATATTTTCCCTTCTCTTTCCCACCTCCACTCCCAATTTTCTTTCCCTCACCTACCTCTATTCCACTATTATCCCTATTTCCACTATTCATCCTTCTGCACCATCATGAGCATTTTCACCTCTATCACCTTCCACCTTTTATGAACACATTTATAATTCATCCATCCTTAGCAAGGCTTTAACACTTCTGCCCTTCTAATTCCTGGCTGCATGGTTCTCTTTACTTCCTAGAATCACAGAGGGCTTTGGACTGGAAGAAATCTTTAAAGTATATCTAGCCCAACTCTCCTGCAATGAGCAGGGACATCTTCAGCTAAATCATGTTGCTCAGAGCCATATCCAGCCTGACCTTAAATATTTCCAGGGATGGGACATTCACCACCCCTCTGGGCAACCTGTGCCAGTGTTTTACCAACCCCTTTGTAAAAAACTTCTTTTTTATATCTCATATAAAGTGAACATCCTTCAGTTTAAAACCATCACCCCTTGTTCTGCCCCAACTGGCTCTGCTAAAAACTTTGTACCCATCTTCCTCATAGGCTGAAGCACTGAAAGGTCACAAAGAGATCTCCCCAGAGCCTTCTCTTCTCCATCCTGAACAATCCTATCTCTCTCTGCCTTTCCTCACAGGAAAGATGTTCCAGCTCTCTGACCAGCTTTGCCTCTCAGGGAAAAGAACGTGACTGCATTCAGGCACAGGGTGGAACAGAACCAGTCCATATATTCTCCTTGTCTTACTGGACAGTCCAAGGAACAGAGTAGGAAAAGGTTACAAAAGAGTAACCACCAAAAAAGGCTTATTTTCCCTGCCAGAGAAAACCCAGGATGCACAAACTACATGAGCCAATACTGGAAGAAGGTGCCATTTTCCAGGAAAATACTTCACTTTACGTGTGGCATCTTCATTTAGGTTCTCTTAATTTAAGTGTTATGTTCTTTTCAAGCTCATTTTAGTGTCTTCCTAATTGTGAATGCACAGCTACTTTTGGCATTAACATACAGCAACAGAAGATTTATTATTCTAATCCTAATATGAACGAGACTCTTCTAGTTTCCAATTTCCTTTGGATGTTTGCTATGAAGTTCATTTTTGTGCAATATTTTCTATTGTTTGTACAGATGGTGTAGGCATCTAAATTAGGTGACAGCTATGCAAAAGGATGTTTCCCTAGTGAGGTAAGTTTTCCTAATGTTCTGAAATCTTTTGTGAGCAGCAGCCAGTGTATCAACATTTAAGATAAATTATTATTAAGAATTACAAAATTAGACAACAGAGACTCACTTAAGAAGGCTCTTTTTTGACCTTTTGATGGAATTCAGGGCTCTTCACGTATATTGTTAAAAAGTACATATTTAATTGATCAGCCTAACAGTCTCATGCCCTGGGTTTATAGCTCAGTTGCACACTAGCCCTGGCTAGAGATCAGGAATTGTAAGTTTGTACCCACTCTCAGCTTCTGACGTTCAGGTTTGGAGCTAAGGTGTTGGTCTGGGCTAATAGCTGCTGCAGTTTTACAACTCAGTTTCCATTAAATCTGATCAATTTGCAAGCTGGAAAACTCTTTTATTCGTGGCATTTTAAATCACTAGTGAAAAAAATCCATCCATGGTCCAGACATCCAGAGAATGACAAATTTTCATAATATGCCACAGGGTATTAAACAAAATGCAAACAAGTCTCTGCTGCATTGCAGCTGGAGGCCCTCATCCTGCACGGTGCACAGCATCACACTCCCTGCCATTCATTTCATCCTATTTGGAAACGCCTGTAATGCAGGATCAGACCACAGGTATCACCTTAATAGCTCATGGAAATTGGTTTTCCAGTAATGAGACACAATTCCAACTGCTAATAATCTCAGCAAGTTCTAGACTGAGTGCACATTCAGACCTTGCACAACGCTCAGAATTTTTTTAGCACTGGCAGAAGGAAGGAGTCTGACAGCTTTATTGATGTTGAATCACACGTTGCACAAAAAGAAGCGGAACATCTGAAGCCAGTAAGGCCACCTACACATGGGAGAAGGCTTTTTTGAAAGGCATTTATGAATTTCACTTGCTTCAATTCAGCTGACATCCTATAACCCCTACTACTGTCACTGAAAAACTTCAGCTCTGGTTCTCTGCGAAGGGGTACTGACATAAAAGATGGTTTCCAAGCTTCTTTCAGAGTGGTATATTTAAAGTTACATCCATGGACTTATTCATGAGGATGTTCTTCATCCCTGACCCTTCATCCTACACAAGAGGGATGCTGGTTCCCTGCACAACCCCATCATACCAAGATTGACAGTGCTGCGGATCATCTCTGTTCAAAACTACTCTCCTTCCATGTGGGATCCTGTCACCTCCAACTGCACACACGGGACAGTCTTCTGGACTGACACAATCCAGGGACAGCTCATCAAGTATTTTCCCTGTTTTAAAAGAGCAGAGCAGTGTAAAGATGCCAGTTGTCATGAACTGTAAAACTAATCACGGGGTTAAAAACAAAACGGTGCTTCTGAGGTGGGCTCAAACCTCCTGAATACTCTGCTTGGTGTTGTGGCCACTGCCAACTTGACACAGAGAACTATCTCCTTCCCTCATATAATGACTTTTCTTTAGATATTGAAAGCACCTAACCCACTGTATAACCTGCAACAGGCAGCACCACACAGAAGGTATATATATATATATCTTTAGAACAAAGCATGGAAGAAGTCAGGGTATTGGTAACATCAGGGGAAAATGGCACTTTCCATTTTACATGTATATTATTTATTTCTTTCTCTCCTATCCTCTGTCTTGTTCTGATCAGAAATACTGGGGCCCAGAATAGCTACTTGGTGTCTTAAAATACTTTAAATGTGCTTCCCTTCCTCTCTTTCTTCTCCCTGTCCCATATTTCTTGCATTTTTTTCCTTTCCCTTTTCTACTAGGTAGTTGTTGGAGTAGTTAAGCTAGAAGCTTATGCTCATGGGAGGATGCCAGCTGGGAACTCTCAGGAGCATCTTGGAGGTAATAAGCAGGTGAAGGCAATGGGTTTCACTGCTGTAGCTGAAGCAGAGCATTTTATCAATTTCCAGCACAGATTCATATCCTACTTTAACCACAGAGTTAACAATCTCTGTTGCCACACAGCCCCTAATCCTCCAGTCTCATTGAGCTGTTCCCATCCTCTCTCATCCTTGCTGGCAGGGGTTCATCCTCCTCCTTTGGGCACCACTTCATGCCCTCCACACACTGTGCCCATTTCACAAAACCAAACCAAGATGCCCAACCACCTTCCTCCTCAGGCAGTAAGGAACTGTGGTGAAAACACATCAGTGAACCTGTTAAGAAGAAGAAAAGCAGTTCAAATAAATCAAAAAATGGACTTACCTGCTGGACAGTGCACATGGCATCCTTCCACACACCGCAGAGGGCACTCCAAAGCCTGGGGGTGTTGGCATGTGACAGGACAAGCAGGTCCACAGCTGTTGTATCTCCATTCACACTGATAATCTAATTCCTGTTTATTCAGGTCCTCACAGCTTTGTGCTATGCAGGGACAGAATCAGAGGGAAAAAAAAAAAAAAAAAAAGTGAAACCAGAGTGTATATCCACCATGCCTCTCAGAATTATGGCACCAAACATTGTACAAAGTGGACACTTATATCTAGAAAAAGAAAGATTTCCACTTTTAAATAGAGGTGGGTTTTTTACTACATTATTGTTTGACTACAATCAGGGCAGGCCACCTCTTCACACTTACATCCTTTTCACACAATGAAATATTTGCTCTAGACCAGAAATTCTTAGGTTTGACAATAACAAGTGCAGCACAACCCCAAACTGTAAACTTTAGTTAGTGCACATGTACATATATATTACTGAAACTATTTCTTCCTCTAGATTTTGTACTATTACATCTCCTAATTGATGGAATGGGTTTGCCAGGTACAGAAGTAAACAGGGAGTGGGAGTGTCAGAGAGAGCTGTTAGCCCAGCCCCATTAATGTGGAATTCTCTGGATGTCAGTGGGAGCAGAGCTAAATCTGACCAGTCTGAGCCAAAACCTTGAACGTTTTCACCCAGTTCTGCCTCCCGCTTTCTGTACTTACGGCACAGAGTGGGTGACCTCCAGTGAACAGCAACCCCTCTCTGCGCACAGGCGTGCGCGTAGGCCGCCACCGTGTCGCAGAAACACGCGCAGTCCCCGACAGACTCGCAGGCACAAGTGTCATACAGGCAAATGTCAACATAGGGCTCTGGATTCACCTACAAGAGAGAAATGCAGGGCACAGGACACTCTGAGTCCCTTCGTCTCCTTCCCGTACGCATCGTTAACCTTCAGATGGTTTGGCTGCTCCGCTTGCCAAGGGTGTTGAGGTGCCACATAAATCAGTGCAAATCTCTCTGCTCCTGTCAGCAAGGACTGCAGTTTGTGATCACTTAATATTTTTAAGCCTTGTCCCCGTCCCTCTCATGCAGCAGCTTGGGTATAAACACAGCCTGAATGGCATTGGATTGGCTCAGCATCCCCCTCCCTCAAATCTCAACTCTCAGGCTTTACTTCATGTGCAGTCTCTGGGCTGACTGTATAGTAAAATTCCCCGGGGAAGAAGTTACTTCATAGCTTAATAGGTGTGTTTTCCTATTGTATTCCTCTGGGGAAAATGGTTTTCCCCAGAAACCCCCTGATGTCTGTACCTATTAGTTTGACCCTGTTCTCCCCTTATCTCTGACCTATTGGCTTGGTGCCAGCTATCTGTCGGGACAGAGACTAGATAAAAACCCATGTTCTTCTTCTTTCGGCCTCTTTGGCCTCGGGTACCCCTTCAGGAATAAAGCCTTGGAATGATCCCCTGAGGTAAGAGCCTCTTTTGAATCTCTTACCGTATCCCTGAAGTATTCCTCCCAAAAGCTCCCCAGAAACTGAGCTAGCACAGGAACCCAGGGGGGCAGGGGGGAGTGCTTCATTTTCCCATAAACATGTATTTTCCCATAAAGTATCAGCTACAGGACAAGGTGAGAGATGAGAACACCAGCCAGCCTCCACCAAGTCCTATGTGCTGTCAGCACAACCACACTTTTTCCCTCAGCTGTAATCAATGCCAGCACAGATCATGCAGCATTGAAGAATGTGAAACACGTGATCCAATACTCACCAATTTTCTGCATTCTTCAAAGACACTTCCAGACAAAATGCTGCATGATGTTTCTACCATCATCTGCTTCACTATGTTTCCACCACACAGTGGAGACATCAAGGTCTCTTCCAGGTTGGGCTTAATATTTTAAGAGACAAGTAGATATTGCATTAGCCTTGTCTTCGGGAGCTTGGGACTCTTCAAACTGAAGCAAGAGACTCACTAGCAAAGTAAATTGTTTTGAGTAAAGTTTCAACCTGTTGTACAACACACACAAATCCTGCTGCAGCAGAGCAGGTCACCTCCTTGGTTTTCTCCAGCTCTTAATTGTACCCTGAAGTTTTAACTCAGCCATTTAGATGAGAGGAAGACCCACTGTACCAAACACCCATCCTGACAGATGATCAACCTCAACTCCTCAGAAGGTCCACGAGACTTAAAAATATGATCAGATTTCAGCAGCCAATACCCAAGGTCACTGCTGAATAAAAGTAGCTCAGTAATCTTCTCTCCTCCCATTTAATTCATCTAAGAACAAGGAGTACTAGTACTGACATGGAATTTAGCAGAGCAATATCTTCACTCCTCAGTACTGCAACTTTTTACTGTGCTTCAATCAAGTCAAATTAAAAAAAAGTGACATTCAGCAAGGTAATATTGTGGCTATGTCACACTTGTACATAATTAGCAACTAAACCAGAAGATTTCACGTAATCAAGAATAAATGCTTCAGTGTATTTTTCTGGTAATTTAAATCTCGTAAGAATAGACCTAAAAAAGGCTTTTTCCACCCCCCTGCCCTGATCACTTGGATAAATTTTCAAGGAAAAAAAAGCATCAGCTGAATGAAATGCTTTGTTTTACAAATGTCAAAAAAGTTATTTTCAAGGTGTTTCCTCACACATTTCATTTGGAAATACTTCGGGCTTTGTTTGTACCTACATAAAAATTTATTATTCAGTTTCATTCTTTCAAAACTCTGTATTTGGAAAACAGGAAGTAGATTCTTATGTATCATATAATTAGTACCCCAAGAAATGTCTAGCACTGGGACATAGACAACACTTTCAGAAAGCAGCTACCCTCCCCAAAATTCACATGCAATGATGGATGGCAATAAGGTCTCCCATCCCCTCCTGTATCCTGCTTTTTCTGTTCAAGCCTTTCCAACCTGGAATAAAAACGGAATGCTCTTTATTAAATATATATATATATATATATATAAAGAAATTAACCTGTGCATTTCGTGGTTTGTAATGGACAGACTAAGATTTTGGATATAGAAATTTGAATATTGGGAATATAGAAATTTGAAATTTGGGATACAGAAATTTTATCTGAACTCCCCCAACTAAAATTACAGCTATTTTTTTAGATTAAACTCTAAAATGAGATTTCCAGTGATAGCTGGCTTTCAAGCTTCTGGGCTGGATAACTCTAGGAACAGTCTCTACCATATAAATTGGCTATTTTAACATTCCTCTGCAGCCAGGCAGCCCAGAAGCTTTACATAAGTTAATTAACCTTTTACCAGATTTAAAGAAATAATATTATTTGGCAAAAACATGGGGGAATGAGTTAATTTCTACTTATTTTAATCCTTTCAAAGCTCTTTGTCCACTCTTCAATGATACTGTAAACCCACACTAATTAGCTTTCACGGTTCATTCACAATCACCTTTACAACATCAGCACAGCGGGAATTAACTTTCCAAGAATTCCCAAAGTCAACTGGATCTACTTCAAGATGTTCACTGCTGCTGGTCAAGTCATTGTTTTGGATTCCATCAAAATTTCCACACAGACCACACACTTGATCCTTGCAGGGAAAGAAACACAGAAAGCATTAATCATATATCTGTAGACCAGCTTATTGTTTTGTTAAGAAGTCTTTTTAGCCTGGTGCTCTGATGGCATGAGGTTTAAAAACTGAATTACCCACGGCCTTGCCGAGGCCACTAAAACAGACAAAATCTCTCCCACAGGATGTGTAGCTCCCATTCCCACTCTGCTTTGCTGAAAGCATGACCATGCTGTCCCCAAGGACTCCAGAAAGCAGGACTGCTCCAATCAGCAGTGTCACAATAGGACACAAATGAACAACACTCATACACTGAGATGTCCAAGGCAAAAAAAGGGGCAGTTTATTTACAGACCTCAACGTTTCTAGAATTCCAACAGTGACCATGGATTGGAGGAAGAAAATCTTCCTCTCCAACCACACTGGTCAAACCGATAGTCCATCAATTCTCTCCTCCTCCAGAAAGGAATGCAAAACAATCATTATTTACATGAAAAGTGCATGAGAAACTCCATCACAAAAAGTAAACATCAGATGGCTTTAGAAGAACTTTAGAAAAACTTTAGAAGAACAGGGCAACACAGCAGTGCCCAGTGGCTCTGTTTGGAGTGTGTCCCTACAATCCCATTTTATTTTTGGAGATCGTTGGCCTATCACCATCACCAGTAAATCTGGCTCCTTGTGCTGCTCTTCTTGAATGCCGAAGAAAACCCTCAAGGGCATGGTTTTTCTGAGGCCCCATAGCACTCATCCTGTCTTGTCATAACTCACCTCCAATGACCCAGGATTTGGCCCTTATAGTTGAACAAGCAGGAAAATAAGGTAGTCCTACAGTATTAACAAACAACCCCTCCATTTTTGAACAAGTGCCTAATATTCCATGAAAATCTACATTTAAAAAAAAAAGTAAAATCTGTTCCCCAGGGAGAGGTTAAGTGCATTCCTTAGTGAGAACAAGAAGTGAAGCAAAAAACACTTACTTTGAAATTGCCTTTTAAGATAATGGAGACTCCCATGGCCAGGTCCCAGGTCACAGTGATGCTTCTCCCCAGTAAAACGATGTAATAACGGCCAGACTTGATAACATCTAAGTTATTACTTTCACCCTTAGGAGGCACCCTGATGTTTACCTGAATGAGAGAAACACATTGTGCTATCAGCACTGTCTTTAATTATTATTTAAGGTAGGTGATTTTCCCACTGGGACACGTTAACAGGTGCCTCCAATCATGCTGTTCTCCTGAGAGTTTCCATACACTATCCAGATGCTCCAGAAAACAACAGAAATTTGGGATACAAGTACAGTATTTCAATCTCATCTCATTTTCAAAGTCTTTGAATGCGGTCCCAGGATACAACACACAGATGCCAACATATGGAGCAGGGCTGAGAAAGACAGAGTATACTCAATTAATTACCAGTTTAGTATTAGTCACTGGTTCACTGAATAATTGCATGTTGGTTTGGGCTTTTTTTTATTTAAGCTTTTTAGAAAACTCAACAATTCTGTCCTTCTAGTTCCAGTGTAACAAGAACTGAGAGAACTACACATTTCAGTGGCCTCTGAAAGACCAGTCTTATTCTGGAGTCAGAAAGGACTTTCTTCCCAACCAACTACACCAACAGGAGAAATCCAGAGAGATTCCTTTCAGTATCTATTAATTTCTTCCATCACTTCCCTTCCCCTGCGTGCCTCTTTCCATCTGGCTGCAAATTTACTGCCTCCAGCTACTAAGAATTTAAGAGATTAATTTAAAATGCTCTCTTTCACACCACAATCACCTTTCAATGGGAACTCTAATAGAAATATTAACCACATTTGGAAAGAAAAGTCTGGCATGGCGGTTATTCTAAACACCATTAATGCATTAACTGCTTAGTGCTTGGAAGAGGCAGATGAAAGCTTTCAATGAGTAGAAACAGCAATTAATGTAACGGAGAAAGAAGAGCCCAGAAAACATTTACCCACTCCCCTACTTTGAGGGCAAAAATGTTTCCTTATCCCACTATTCTTTCTTGCTCAATTCAGTAAAAGTTCATCACCATAATTCAATTCTTTTCATCTGGGTTATCATCAGAAACATTTATCCCAGAGAAGACTGTTTACATCTTCCATGGACTTCCTAAAGAAGGTCTTCAATGTCTTTAGGGAAGATATTAAAGATATTTTAGGTACTGAAAGCTTTTTAACTTTCTCCTATGCACTAGGGTATTACTACACTGTATAGTCACTTGACCACTTAAAATTCTAGAACAGTCTTTGTCTTTCCAAATTCAGAGGGTTCCAAAAAAACAGAAGAGGACAAAGTTGAGCTGGGAGGTTGACCTAAATTACAGAATTTTTATGTTTATGGAGGCATTTTGCCCAACCATGAAGTCATAAACTTTTGACCTTGCAAACTTGCAGATTTGTTTCAGAAAAGCAAAAATTATTTCATTTTTTTGTAAATGTCAGCCAGAACTGCAACATGTCAATTAAACCCCCCATTTATCAGCAGCAATAGAAGCTGCTCTTAAAACATATCATCTCAAAACAATGTTAATTGGAAACATTTTAATGGCCAAAAAAATACCTGATTCTTCTGCATGCTTCTAAGGATTCTTGTGGAAAAAGAGTGTACAAAGTCATCACTGCATTAAGTATTTGCCTAAGAGTCTCCATGTCAGTTGGTTTTCCTTAATGTTTCTTTTGGTTGTTGCTATTTCTAAGCAAACCTGCTCTAGATATTACTACACTGAGCCTTAAACTCTCTGAAAAGACAACTAAAAATTCACTCAGGGTCACGTGGACAGTGCTGTAATAGAGACCTAGGTCTTACAAGGACAGGTTCTCTCAGGAACCAAACACCCTCTGAGCTGCTGGATGCCTAAATCACTTGCTGGTTTCTTCTGGCCCTTTCTTATGTATCCAGATGGAATCACAGCTTTTCTGAAAATCTGTCACCTAAAGAAGCTTTCAGACAGAGTCAAGCTCAATGGAATGATCCCTGCACTGCTGTTCACCCAGCCAGGGATTCTTTAGCAGTAGAAATAAAGATTTGGACAACAAACACGTCTTGTGTTCATTCCTGCAGCTCCCAAAAGCTTGCATGGATCCTATGCTGTCGAGGTGCACTGCACAGACACCTTTAATAAAGGTCATGTTTTTGTGTTCCTGCCAAGGCTCAGTGGCAATTGGCAGGCAATTCCAAAGCTGGTACAGCTTTGTCTGTTAACCCAAAACAAGGCAAATGTAGAGTGGTTTCACGTTTCACTGGGAACATGCTTGCAAATC
Organism: Phylloscopus whistleri; assembly: GCA_017589585.1. Classification (NCBI taxonomy): domain Eukaryota; kingdom Metazoa; phylum Chordata; class Aves; order Passeriformes; family Phylloscopidae; genus Phylloscopus; species Phylloscopus whistleri. The sequence goes on from JADMLD010000723.1 coordinate 1,380,222, forward strand.
TCTGGTCCAGATGCCAGCTCAGAGCACAGGACTTCTGAAAAGGCAGCGACTGAAACAATAAACCACTGCAGCTCTGCAATGGCTGAGCTCCCAGGCAGCATGAATTGTTACAGTGCTCAAGGCAAAGGGCTGAACTCTGCCCTCTGGAAAGCTCATCTCCTGCTGGGAAGGGACACGGGAGGTGGAAGCGATTCTTGGTCAATTCTTCCGTGTTTGTTAGTAGCAAAAGGGAGGAAAAAGAAGAATACAGTCAGGTGGATATTCCATCCAGCAATTTAACAGGGCAAAGCACGGCTGACATTTCAGTATCAACTTGTTTGAGCAATGGCTTTTTTTTTGTGCATGTGTGCTCAGTCCTTCAGATTGCTAAATTAGCTCTGATGTTTTACCAGCCACAGGTCAGTCATTTCTTAGCCCTTCCTTGCACTTCAAGTTGCTGGAAATAGGCTTGGACAAGAAAAGCCTATTTTCTCATGTTTAGAAAACATCTGGGGCGCCCAATATATGAAGGACATGGAACTGTTGGAATAAGCCCAAAGGAGGCCATCAAGATCATCAGAGGGCGGAGCACTTCTGTTGTGAAAACAGACTGAAATGTGGGAATTGTTCAGCCTGAAGAGAAGAAGGCTCCAGGGAGATTTTATTGTGGCCTTTCAGTAGCTAAACAGGCTACAAAAGAGCTGGAGAGAGACTCTTTACAAGGGTCTGGAGTGGGACAAGGGGGAATGGCCTCACACTAACAGACAGCAGGTTTAGATTGGATATTGGGAAAAAAATCTTCCCTGTGAGGCTGGTGAAGCCCTGGTACAGGTAGCCTAGGGAAGCTGTGGCTGCCCCATCCCTGGAATGTTCTAGGCCAGGTTGGATGGGGCTCTGAGCAACCTGGGATGGTGGAAGGTGTCCCTGCCCATGGCAGGGGAGTAGAACTGGGTAACCTTTCAGGTCCCTGCCAACCCAAAGCATTCTGTGATTATCTGAGATAAACTGGCACCAAGCAGAAATACCAAAACAGCTTTATACCTCTGGAAGCAAAATGGATAAATATAATCCTGCTAATCTGTTCATTTTATGATCAAGAACCCCTGAGTGTGAGGTCATTCATGCCTCAGCTTACTACACAATCTGGAATTCTTTTCCAAAAAAAAAGAGGAAGGAAAGAGAAAGAGTACATACATTTCCATTAAACAGTTCTATTTCCCCTCCTTCATACAGAATGATCACCCTTTTGGTGCACTTTTCTCCAGTGAAGCCACAACCTTCATTTGAAACAAGTATCTGGAATGTTCCAGAGTCACCCTTGCAGAAATCCTATCAGAAAAGAAAATAAATGGGTCAGTAATGCAGAGTATTTGAAAAACATATACAGAAAAAAACACAGAAAAAAGAAGCCTCAAACAACACTGTGTAATCTGTGGTCAATAGGATATATATTGGCATGCCAACTGTTCCCATGATCATTTAGTTTATGCTTAGCACTGATATTCATGTGTTCCATCCCTTAAAAAGTGAGGCACTCTCTGCCAGTGACACACATGCATAATTTGGAGAGTATTTTCTGGCAGGGAGAATCCACAATGTTACAGCATCTGTCATATTTAAAGATGTATGATGGGCACAGGGCATATCTGAATACACAGGTAGCTTAATGTATTGATTTTCTTATAAGTCCAGTATTTCTGAGACCCTTGGAGAATTCATACTACATTTATATGATGACTCATATCTCTCTGGCCTTTTAGATTTTATTTTTTGGTTGTGTTCATTTTTTTCAGTACACACCTTTTAAGAAAAAGGCCCTGTGAGGAGCTCTCTGTGTCTGTCATTTAAGGAAAACAGATCTAAATTCCATTTTAAGTAGTTTTATCATAGCACATAGCATTGCTGCCCATAAGACCTTTACACAGAGCTCTCAGTAGTGGCAAAGCAATCACTCCTCAAAAATAATCCAGCTGGCAACAAGCTTGGAACATATTTCAAAGAGCTAGGCAGAGGCAGGTTGATCACACCTTCCTCCCTAAGAACTGCAAGGAGGAATGTGCCTCATGAGGAGTCTCTGAGGAAAATAGTAGCCCACCCAAGAAACATGACACACTGTAACTGCAGAATATTGTTATCAATCAGCAGTAAATCCATCTAGTTTTAGACCAAATTTTCAGATAAATACCTGTTTGCACAGACATTTCTAAATACATGACAATTTGCATGTATATGAGACTTTATTTTAGTTAACTCTAAATTCTGTCTGCTTCCAGAAATCAAAAGTTTGTTTTAGTGTGCTCTGCCTTTATCCCCCTCTCCTCCTTGCTGTGAGGAAAATGGATATTGTCAGGGGACTCCAAGCAGGTGGAGCATGGACCATGCTGAAGGGAATGAGCAGAGCCTGTGCTCTGGGTGCATTTAGGGAAGGGTCACTGAGCATTCCTTGTCTCACTCAGACAGACAGCAAGCTACCACTACAGGATAAAGACGAAAAGAAGAAAACATTGATTTATGGATAGCCACAATTCCATTTTAGAGATGGGATTCAGACAGCTCTGCTCTGTACCAAGGTGCTCTCATAAGGTTCACAATGGCCAGCTGGACAGATGAGAGCCTGATTCCTATAGAACACAATGAACTCTTCAAAATCCTCAAGACATCTCTAAAGACATTAATAAGCTTTTTTCTTCTCTACTATACATGTGGCTTAGTAACTAGAAATAGTTAACTGTGATTTATCCAAACACTGGGCTTCTCACCTGGTGTAAAACTTTTTTACATGATCAGGCAGCTTTAGCATTTGATATGCTCTTACCTGAGCTAGCACATATTGGCAGTTTCCTGGAAACTTGTATTTCAGTCCATCAAATGTCAAGTAATGAGCTGTACCAATAGCAGTGCAGGTGCCATCACACAGATTTTTGGTGCACTCCCACTTCCTCCCCTGGCACACACTGTAACAGAGAAAAGCAGCCAGTGACAGTTGTCCTTATCTCAATGTAAATAACAAGCAAGAGAATGCACAGTGCTTTAGGCAAAGTGAAAGTGCCACAGTCTCTGCCTCCAGGAGCTCTCTACCACCAGATGAGAGACTCTCTCATTAACTTAAATCAGCATATGTTAGCAGTGGGTACATAAAGCCAAATAATGCATTAAGATTAAATTAATAAGGGATGTGTTTCTCTGTTTCTTACAAGTGCATGTAGGACTGTGTGGTTTGAATTTCCCTGTTACAAAATAGGTCAGGACAGAGTCTGCTGGAATATTCTTTTATACTAGAATTTTATTTAGGATATGCTGCTCTGCTCCAAGTACCCTTTCAGCAAAACCGAGCATCCACCACTCTTGCCCTTTTTCAGAGTTATCGTGGAGGACCACAGCCTCGCTACAGAAGCTGGAAATATGAAAGGGGAACTTTCCCTTGACATCCACATCAGTGAAATAAATCGATTTGCTAACTAGCAAAAAACTGAGCAAATAAAATAAAACCCCAATCAGTGGAGAGTTAGAATACCATTTGACATGCTATCCAATAATAATAACCTAATAATTAATAAGCAATAAATTGCTGGAGGATGGCAAAACATTCCTCCACTAAATGCTCCATGAATGTACATGGACATCATCAATGCCCCAAGAATTTTCTAATCAAGCTCTCTGAGGGCAGGGAAAGAGGAATTCTATCCATGTTTTACAGACATAAAAACTGAGGGATAGAAAACTTGAAGTACTTTTCCAAGACCAAACTGCTACCCAAAGAAAAAACTGGGCACTGAACTGAGTTCTCTAATAATGCCTTAACCTGAACATGGACATTATTTAATCTTGGTAACATTTCACATCATAACAAATATTGTGCAAGACATTTTCTTCAAAGAATGAAATTTCAGTAACACAAAAGCTCTTGCCCCTTCTCCTCTATGAATTCTCTGCTAACAGTTAGGAAAGAGCAAGATTTTGTAAATACTTGCATGGACAGATTATAAGGGACCTGGGGTGGTTAAATTCAGATTAGCAAATTTCTGCTCTGCGCTGCTGCACAAGTGTGACTCCAAAGTTTTCATTGAGCTCCACAATGAATTCCCAGTGCATTGCATAACAGAAGGTTTGCCACTGGCTTAGGCTTGGAGACATTCCGTTGTTCATGAATTAGGGTCTCCCATATGTCAAGTCGGATGTAAACGCCAAATCTGACACCTCAGCCTCATATATTGCCTTTGCAGGTGTTCACATCTGGCTAAGAACAAGTGAGAATGAGAACTCCTGCAACAGCAGTACAAAAAGGAAAAACAAAAGAAAAGGAAGATCTCGACCTCCAAAACGCAGACTCTCAATCCTTATTAATTCTCAAAGCAATAGTAATTTCCTATATCACTTTCTAAACAACATTTGACTTGATATTTGCTGAGAACTATCAGGGAACTTTTCAAAGTCATACAGTTCAAAAAAGTCCTAATGACATTTCTGAAGGGACCTTATTTCCAATTTTGCTTTCACATTCATGAAAAACACCTAAAATTTGAGGGAGAACTTTTTATCAACAAGAAAAAGCCTGATTTCTAACATTTCCTGATATTGAAGGAAATTCTATGTATTTGAGGAAATATAATTCACAACGGTATTGTCAGAATTAAGTGGGCAGATACAAGAATGAAGCAACATGGTTATGACTACTTTAGGATCATAGATGATAAGAATAATTGAAAATAAAAAGGCTGACCATGGTTATTGTGGGGAATCTTGCAAATTTCCTAACACTGAGGAGTTTCACGCTGTACTCTTCTTGTTTCAATAAAATTTTTATGGTGCCTGTTTTTCAGCTGACTTTTACCTGTATGCAATGTAATCATGTTATAAAATATGTATCTAGAGGAAAACATCAATTTCTCCTCCATCTTTTTCCCTTTCAAGTCTATTTTTTCCCAGGTTTAATTACAGTACATGGATTCACTATGCTATATGTAGTTGCAAAGGAAAGAAATGAAACAAAAACTGGGAGATCAACATTTCCATAGAAAACCTTCACCCAAGACTAACTTACACTAGTTATGAGCAGTCCTACGAGTTAAAAAATGCAAAACTTGAAATCATTATTATTCAAAGAGCAGCGTACCAAACAAAAGTCAAGCCTTGGACTCTCCAGTGATTCTCTAACCCAGCTCCACCCAGTCATACAGAGGCTGACAAACATTGCTCCTGGGGTTGCCACGGAGCTGGGCAGGGACATTCAGGGCAAAATGCGTAAGAGATTCTCAAGTCTGTGTTCTGAAAACCCCCAGAATTTTCACACTGCTGGTGGCTGAATGTCCTACACCCTGGACTCTTGGAGCTCTGAAGGAATGAGCCACCATCTCCCCACACAAATGGAAAACAAAGCACCTCAAGTACAGCCAATGTGCTGTGCAGAAGAAAAAAGTGGCCCACTGTACTTTACCAAAGACTGCTGAGGGCTTCCCTCCGTGCAAGTTAAGCAGCCCACAACTCCCTTTGGATCTATAAATCCTTTTCCAGCAACCAAGCAGGACAGTGGTGAAAGACACGGAGCACTCACTCTTTTCTTCTAAGTACCAGTTTTCCATCTATTTTCATCTTTTTTTAAAATATATTAATGGATAAAGCACTCTTTTGAGATTTAAGAGGTTGACCCTGTCTCTTCCTAATTCTTTATCATTTGCCTGATAAAGATATGCATGATATCTTTATATATATAAAGATATATCATATTCATATATAATACGATATCATGATTTGCCTGATATCGTATTATAGCTGGTGCATCCCACCTTTTCTGGCTGAAAAAGGCTGATTTGAAGGGCCTCAGACAGGCAACAAAAAGGGAAACGGAACAGCAAAGCTTAGTAACGAAGCCCAGGCTCCATTCCTCCCACCCTGGAGCATATAGGTCCTAAATTGTTAGCTTGTGTTGCAAAATCCGCTATCCAGTGCCTACAGAGGAGTTGCACAGACACACGACTATCTGTAGGGCATGAGGAAGAGGTTGCCAGACATTGCAAGGAATTTTACTGGATCTTTATGCAACATGCAAAGAGAATACGCTGTCTGTGCAACTACTGTGCTGCAAAAACTGTCTTCCTATAAAAGAAATCTATTAAGCAAACAATATTCGTTGTCATCAGAAACACAGCAGGCCCCCCTGAAGAGAAAAAACACCCTTCCAGTGCCTCACCAGGTGTTGCAGTCCTTAGTCACCGCTTCTCCCTTGGAATACTCTCTTCCATTGTGGAAGCACGGGCACCTCTCAGGAGCAACACACTTGTTTTCATGTCGCACCTAGGCAGAACACAGTCTGTCACCACGTGGGGCTGTTGGTACAAGGCCATGTGCAGGGCAAGCAAGCAGCCAGTAGCAAGCACAGAATGTGAGGATGAAAAATAAAATCGAGGCTGAAAGGAATAAAACAAAGGATGAAGGCTATCCAAGGTAAGTAAGGTACAGTAGTGCTAATACTTTTGGCCATTAACATAAATAGAGCTGTAGGGACATAAATCAGAGACTTCTGGGTACATAAATTACAGCTTGCTCCCGCCATCTCAAGCTGCTGGGAGAATAGATGACATTAGAGAAGAATGTCACAATGAGAAAGCCCAGGATACAGTGGACCAAGCTAACCTGAGTATGGAGAGCAGATGAACAGCTTCTCACACATAACAAATTAGAAAAGGGCCTACTAGAAAAGCAGACAAAGGGCCCAGGGGGACTAGAGATGGAAATAGGAACATCAAGGAGACCAGAAGCCACAGTGCTTGAGCCACCCACATGTAAATGCAGGTTCTGTTGTCACAGACAACAGCCCCTTAACAAAGCAAATCCTCTATTAACTCTCCTCTGAAAATTGCAGTAATCACTCATTTTCTTTCAAATCCTTATTTATCTCCTGGAAGGCAGGATAAATATCAGTCCACTTGAGGTATTATTTTGCTCTCTCTGCAACAGGCCCTGCAGCTGGGAAATAGGACATTATGTTCTATCCATATTTTCAGTTTCACCCTTCTGATCTGAGTTTCTCTTTGTATAACAACAAATCATTTGTCCCACTTAAAAAAAGAAAAACAAAACAAAAACCAACCAAAAAACAAACCACTACAACCAAAGAAAAACAAATAATGCCCTTAGACTATTCAGTTTTCCATTCCTTTTCTGTTTTCTTTTTCTGTCATTACTTTCTATATTGAAGACCTCCAGTTTTAGAGAATCAAGCATAACCAAAGCTGTCTATGCTGACTTTTCACTCAATAGAAGTTCTGGCAAACCCAGGATAGGTTTGGCTCTTGTTTCATGGCATGCCTAAATGGAGAGGCCTTCCCCTTCTCATTCAAAAGTCACAAAATATCACCTTCCCAGTTTAAACTTTTTCTGCAAAATCATTAAAATAGTTTCTTTTTTACCATTAAATATGGGCCAATGAGATCAATGTAGTCTGAACGCCAGGTTAATAAAGAAGAACAGCTTTGCCTTTTCCTATGGGGACCTAGAACTGCCACATGGAACAACTCATAAAAAAGATTTCACAGCCCAAAGACCCTTCCTTCATATGCAGCTCCATGTGCTCTGTGGCTTATGGAGAGCTGAATTATGCCAAACAAAATCACTTCAACAGAAGCAAGATGGAAACAAAGAAATGCTTCTCTAGATAATGCAGCTCTGCCTTCACCTTTACAAAGGATGGTGAGAAAGTCCAGAGAAGACCAGAAAGAAGAGTTTAATACCTTCTCTTCCTCTTTCCTGGTGGTATTTAGGAAAAAGGCAAGACTATGACCTCACACTCACAGCTACGTTTCTGAATTTTTGCAGAGTGTTCAGCAACACAGTTCACAATACACTTGAGGGCTTGCCTCTGGATACAAAACTAGGGATTAGACATCTGGTTACTAAAAAAGAGAATTAGAACCTCTTCTCCTTGCTCCCTAAAAACTGGTACAGATTGACATTAGTATTTTTATCACAACCAGTGCAGCACCTGTAAAACCACCAACAAAGAAGGAAGAGCACTTTGTCTTGCACACTGGCAGAATGGGTGGGTGAGATTCAGCAAGCAGGACACAAAAACCCAAAGTGGACTTTGACCAGAAGAATGATCATTTTTTTCTGCAAAACTTAATGAATTATGATTTTGTTAACAGTAACACACAATCTACTGGGCCTATTAACACCCCATCCAAAATCTGGGGCACATCTGGCAGCCTGCTGCCATGCTGCACTACAAAGGACCAGGTGGTGCTACACTACAAGGCCAGGAGCACTATTCACATGCAGCTGGATTTTCTCTAGACATCTCTCAATCCATCAATAGACTAGGCAGTTAATACAGGGGATTTAGCAGTCCTGAGTGCTTGAGATGACAGGAGGCAGCAGCACTGGGGAGGCAACCACATGACAATACAGAAGTTTGTAAGGAAAACATCAACTGTTTCCACCAGCCCTTAGGATGGTGTTCTGCATCCATGGGATTACAAGTGGTTGACTACCATCTCTCCCATTACTTTGGTATCAAACAGAAATGCCCAGCATTTCCTTGCTCTGTCTTATTAATTGCTAAACCTTGAAAAATCTTGCAAAAGGAAGGACAATATTACAGGTTTCAGAACCTTTAAGATTCTCCTTACCCACACTCATAGGAGGTGATTGTTCCGCTCTGCTCTGGACTGGTGCAACCTCACCTTGAGTGCTGGGGGCAACTTTGGGCACCACAGTATAAGAATCTAAAACTGTTAGAGTGTCCAAAGGAGGCTACAAAGATGGTGAAGAGCCTGGAGGTGAAGCCACATGAGGAGTGGCTTGAGGGCATTTGGTCTGTTGAGCTGGAGGAGACAGAGGTCAGAACTCAGTTCTGCAGCTTCCTCACCTGGAGGAGGAGGGGCAGGCCCTGAGCTCTGTTCTGTGTGACCAGGGACAGGAGCCAGGGAACAGCTGGAGCTGTGTCAGGAGAGGGTTAGGTTGGAGTTTAAGAAATTTTCTTCCCCCAGAGAGTGGTGGGGCACTGAACAGGCTCCCCAGGGAATGGTCACAGCCACAAGGCTTCCAGAGCTCCAGGAGTGTTTGGACAATGCTCTCAGGCACAGGGTGGGATTGCCGGGGTGTCTGTGCAGAGCCAGGAGTGGACTGGATGATCCTTGTGGGTCCCTTCCAAGTCAGGAGATCCTATGGTCCTGAAATCCATCTCAGTGAACTTAAACTTTGAACTCTCTTGGTCAACACAGTTTGATGAGTAACCCTCTGTTGAGGGAAGCTCAGACATTACTCTGTTCCTCCTGACACACGTGTGGATTTCAGTGGAAAGTCAGCCAAAGGTATGAAGAAGCATGGGATTAAGTAAAGGAAGTGGGTCAGATTAGAACCCAATAGCTAACAGGCTTTAGAATAAGAGACTGGGAAATACAGGACCTTAAAGATCACCCAGTTCCACGGGCAGGGACACCTTCCATATCCCAGGCTGCTCAGAGCCCCATCCAACCCGGCCTTAAACACCTCCCGGGATGGGGCAGCCACAGCTTCTCTGGAAAACCTGTGCCAGGGCCTCAACACTCTCACAGGGAAGAATTTCTTTCATAAACTTTTGTTTTAACTAAAACAGCCTCTCAACCTTACTGTGCAAACAAAGATAAGTCAACAACATATTAGAAAATCAAAATATGCTGGTTTACACTGGACTTCTCTTTCTTATGTTAGCTGCATGTCTCTGATGTTGATCTGACATGCCCACCTCCTCATGAAGACATTGTAACACAGGATAAGCCCATACTGAAAAATACACAACACAGAAGTCAAAATAGTCAGGCAAATTTCAGTTGAAAAAAGAAAAAAAAAAAAAAAACACAAACCCTTACAAGCTTCCTGGTTAAGATGTTTAGGGTTTGTTTTTTTTTTTCCTTTTTTTACTAATATATTAAAGTTTTGGAAGTAGTTTTATTTCAGCAGTCAGAATGCAATAAAATATTTCATTGAAATTTTAAACCTTCATTTTGTGTCAGTTGTTGGGAATAGAAATAAACTAATTCCCTACTTTTGGAGTGTCTGGATTTTCTGCTCTCTGATTGTTCTGCTCCTCTCTTTCCCCAGAAAGGTGGTTAACACTCCATTTGTATATTTATTAATATTTTCCAATGGGAAAAATTGAAGTGCAGTAAACTAATCTGAGAAAGCATATTTTTCCCCACACTTCTGCACATATGTTATGATTTCTCTTTTCTGCTTTGCAAAAAGGTGACAAGTATGGAGAATTTCCCACCTTCCAGATGATCAAAGACAGAAGAATTATTTTTATGACATATTGAACATTTGTATTTGCTATAAATCAAAACAGTGTAAAACACTTAGGATGAATTAGAAAACTTATTTTTCAGTTGAAAGAAATTAGGCTATGTCTTCAAGCTAATAAGTTATCTGTGATCATTGATAACTTTCACATACTACTGTACCACAAAAGTAAGGAGGCACAATTCCTTCCAGCATGATAATATGTGCAAATATTTATGGGAACACATGTTGAGTAATCTGTTAGTTGCCCCAGACCTTCCTGCAAACAGCAGCTCACCTCTGTGAGTGCTTGTAAATTAGGCAGAATTACGGAACACCAATAAGGGAGACTGACCAGTAAAATGGTAATTCCTTTTTCCAGCCCCTTTATTGCTCACCTCTGTTGTACAAGCCTGGGAAATACAGACTTTGACTTTGATTTTACTTTGCTGAGCTTTGTCTCTGTGCTCCGAGTCTGTGTCAGAAAAGGACAGGATGGAAAGGAGATCCTGGTCACCATCCCAAATCCTTCTCTAGTGAAGGAACACAAAGCCTCATTGCAGAGTGCAGAAATCAGAAAAGAAAGGCTCTTTCAAATCTTATCACGTTGGGTGAGGAGGAGGAAACTGCTCTTTGAGAATGGGCTGGCAGCTACTGTGGAGCCAAACACAGGGCAAACAGGACACACCTGAACAGGGACTGGGCTTGACCCTGACTTTGCATGGCAGTGGTTGCAAGATCATCTCTCCATGGGATTCTCCCATTGTGGCTTTGGTGCATCTCGTGATTTTTACTCTCTGCCAGAAGGGAAGCCAATGAGAACATGTAATTCCAGCTGAGTTTAGTGGAGATTAAACGATACTGTCATCTAGTGGACAGAGAATTTATTTACTTTTTTTTTTTTTTTTTTTTAATACTGAGTCTGGTTCTTCTTCAATTTAGTACAACCCACAGGCAGGAAGCTGGAGAGATGGAGATTGGCATGGAGAAAGCAGTACCAGCAGGAAGGGTGGCTGGATCAGAGAATCCCAGAACGGGTTTACCCTAAAGATCACCCTGTTCCACATCCCTGCCGTGGGCAGGGACACCTTCCACTAGACCAGGTTGCTCAGAGCTCAATCCAATCTGGCCTGCAACACCTCCAGGGATGGGGCAGCCACAGCTGCTCTGGGAAACCTGTGCCAGGGCCTCATCACCCTCTCACAGGGAAGAATTTTTTCATAATATCCAACCCGAATTTTATCTCTGTGAAGCCATTCCCCTTTGTCCTGTCACTCCAGGCCCTTGTCAAGAGTCTCTGTCCATCTTTCCTGTGGGCTCCCTTCAGGCACTGCAAGGCCACAGTGAGGTCACCCCCAAAGCTTGCTGCTTTGCCAGGCTGAAAAATCCCAATTCTCTCAGCCTTTTTTTGGAGGAGAGGTGCTCCAAACTTCTGATCAGCCTGAATATGGGTGTACTTCTGTCTCTCTCATTGAGAAAGTTCAGAGCTTCCTTCAGCTCTGTTCCTAACTTTCTCACTGAGGAAGTTAGGAGCAGAGCTGAAGGAAGACATAAACTGGCTTTCAAAGCAGGCTTTGGAATTTTGATTATTAATTATTTTTACAAGCTAAAGTTCATCTTCGATGAACTAATACACATTCTTTAAGCCAGCCACAGCTTGACAGTCAATACTTCACAACCACTTATTCCCAAGCTGCAAGAAGACTGCTGGGAGGAGAGAATGAAGGCAAGAAAGTGAAGAGAACCTGTTTCTTGCTGCTGTATTGAAACCTGCTTACCATCCCTTTTGGACAGAGGCATCCAGATATGCAGCCATGGCTGATGCACTCCAGGTCATAGTTCTGGCAGGTCTTGGTACATTCCACTCCTTCTGCTCTTGGGTTGTCAGCAGGACAGATAATTTTTTCCATGGGGTATCTGCATGTCAAGCTCCTTTTTACTTAAAAAAAATGAGTTTACAAAAAGTGCAATTAGAACCCGAGTATTGTTGGCAAGGTATTTTTCTAAAAGGTGGATCAACAATTTGACTAGAATACTAATTTAGAATATAACCTGGAGCAACACCACTACACATGACATAGCAAAGAAAATAGCCCCTACTTCCCCTGGAGTGACCTCAGTTAGGCTGTCATGAAAGCAGGTATTCAATACTGAGGCAAAAAAGCTGCACTAACATAAAAGTGCAATTGCAGACTGCAGTGGGGCTATGCAAACACCTCTAGGCACTGTACAAAGTTAGCAGAAAATTGATATTCTGGGAAGCAACATATATTATATTTTATCATATATTATTGTATTTATTATTATTGTATTGTATTTAGACCCATTTCCCACACTGAATGTAACTGCATTGATGACTGTAAATAACAGTGCCCTGAGCTTCAATACAAACTCTTTGAGACTTCAGGATCTGACAGAAGATCAGAATGTACCAAGAAACTCCAGGATATTATTTCAAGTGGTAGTAGCAATATGCCTCCAGAGGTTTTGTAAGCCTTGACATCCTATTATCAGGAAATGTCTTAGGGGCATTAAGGGAAGAGTTTGGTGAGATATTCACCTGGAAGGCTTCACCTGAAGAACAGGTGATCCAACCAGTGACACTGTCACTGGTGTCCTAGCAAGCAACATTAAGCAGGTCACTGCCCTGTACCTACAGAGGCATTTACAGTGTTTTCCTGTAGAAGGTGGTTTATCCTGAGAAGGTGGAAAGACAAACTATAACCCTTTGTGTCCAAGGCACTGGCAAATATCAACCATAATTTTCCTCAGGACCCCATGTACAGGTGCATTTGTCAGTGTGGCATGGAAGACACCGTGTCTGGCTGCACTGGTGTTCCCACAGGGATCATAGGTTATCCTGAGCTGGAAGGCACTCACAAGTACCACCAAGCCCAACTCCTGGATATTCCCAGGTCTTCCCAAAGCCCCCCTAGCCCTGTCCTCTCTGAGATGCATCCAGCCTCAAACCCCTATCCCATGACAATTCCATAAGCTCCATCCATGTATCAGTGGGAAACCCCAAAAGATCCCAGAGTACAGCTGGCTTTCCTCCAATGCTGCAAACCCCTTTTGGATGCTAGAAGTGTTCCCATGCACCTCTCACAGCCTTCAGTCAAATGTCTGATAAACCCGTCCACTGCTGGGAAACGTAGCAGCTGTCAGTCTCCAGGTTTCATGGAGATTCCTGCTGGCTGGAAGGCACACTGCAAACCTGGCAGCAGTGTAACCTTCAGGCCACTAAAAGCCCCATTTGCGCCAGAAAAGAGTTTGCATCCCACTAGTGAGAAGCAGAAGGTATCAAACTGATGAATTACTTATGTCATGATCCTCAAATAGCAACTGGGGACCTCAGATCACTGCCAAGGCATCCTTTAACCTTTTCAGCTCAAGGGAGACGGCAGTGGCTAATTATAATTATAATTTTGAGAGGTGAGATTCAGTGAGCCCTGCACCCTCCCAACACATTGCTTTTGTTTCTATCCCATAAAAAAAAAGGAAAAAAAAATCTCACAATATCACAGCTGTTGCAACCTCCAGAATTTCTTCTCCAATCTACACTACCAAGAGACTGAAGAAAAAAAAATTAATTTTTTAAGGCATACTAACTTCTGGGAGATGGCCTCTCTTCAGCAAAAACATCAGCCAGGAAGGCACCAGGAGCTCTGTTTGTACTGCAGTGCATGAATCCATCCTCACAATAGCTAGGAAAAACAAACAGAGCTTATATTTAATGAAACAGCATTTAGCTTTCACTCACGCTGCTTTTCAGTCAACAGGGAACGTGTCAGAATACAAAACTACACCTCAGTGGGGCTGAGCTGCTGCTCTCCATCCATGGTGTCTACCAACATTAAGGTAAACTTTCCTTAAGGGAGCTGATGGGATACAGTGGATGGCAACCCAGCTGCCTGCTGGCCCTGTCCTGCTGGACCCAGTGCAGCTGCACAGGGATAAAAAGCTAGGCAAGACAATAGTCAGCTTTGCTGTGGAAAGAGGTAAGGGACCACCTAGTTCCTGAAACTTGGGATTTTTGTGGTGGAGAGGAAAATAACACACTGTTCCCAAAACTGGGCCTGCCCAGCAATTGCATTCCCACTCCAAGTGTACTGCTACTCAATTTAACAATTAGGAATGTTTTTTAATACTTGTATCTTTGACAAGAGGTAATTAGGTTTTAACAGTCAAGAAGTGTAGCACAGTACATTAAAGTGACATTTTAAAAGCCCACAAAGTAGCTATTGTCAGTAATTAAGCTCCATTTCAAACTGGCAGGAACTGTTCATAGAACAGGGCTTAACACTGACTAATTCTGAGTAAGGTGGGATTTGAAATTAAATGGAGAGAGATACAACTGCAAAACTCACCATTTGGCTTGTTGGAGGCAAAATCTTGCCTTTTCCTTAACTAGTTTCAGTGGATGCACAGGAACTGACCCATTTAACAACTCAAGCCATCCAAAAATTGGAGTGAGGGTGTGTAGGGAAGGGTTACAACTCACCACATGGAGTAGTGATCCGAGAAGACATCCTCTGGCTGGAAGATCTCCCCATCATAGTAACAGGAGCACTGGGACTTGGGCACACACTGCTCATGCTCATCCAGGTAGTGCCCAGGGGGACAGTAGCATCCCTCCAGGCAGAGCTGCTCACAGTCCTCCTCTGGGTAGGACAGGGACCGGCAGGTCTGGTTGCACGGCGTCCCACACTGCTGGTACACCTGGCCTTCAGGACAGGCCATGGCTGGTGAAACACATGAGGAAAAGAGCATTTGATCCAAATCCAGCTAAAGGAAGAGTTGCCTAAAACAGACTGGGAAGTTTGGGATTAAAAGGTATCTGCTCAATTTGCTTGTCAATGGAGTGTTACACCATCCCTCCTTAACTGCAGCACCGGTGTAGCCTAAGGCACTGCTTATATATACACACAGACAAAACCTTACTAGAGGGAGTTCCCAATAAATGTCAGCCTGGACTACACTGCACTGTGATGGAAATCCAGCCACAAAATTTCACCCAGAACATGAAACACAAGCTCTGTCCATTTTCTGTTATTATCTGCATCACAGTTAGAATAATGTAATTATAGCTCTCCAGTACCTGAAGGGAACCTACAAAAAGATGGAAAGACACTATTTACAAGGGCCTGGAGTGCAGGACCTGGGGGAATGGCTACAAACTGACAGAGAGGAGGTTTAGACTGGATGTCAGGAAGGAATTCTTCCTTGTGAAGGTGTAGAGTCCCTGGCACAGGTTTCCCAGAGCAGCTGTGGCTGCCCCATCCATAGAAGTGTTCCAGGACAGGCTGAATGGGCCCTGAACAACCTGGGATAGTAGAAGGTGTGCCTGCCCATGGCAGGGGGTTGGAATGACATGGTCTGTAAGGTCCCTTCTAACCCAAACCATTCCATGGTTCCACACATTAGGAGTATTACAAGTGTCATGCACACATTCACACCTCTGCTCCTTTGCAACATCTTTAGGGACGATTTGGTCAAAATAAGTAAAAAAGTAGTAGAAAAATACTTTTCTGCTTTGGCAAACAGGAATGCTGCAATACTTTACAGTCTCACATCCCAGAAGTACTCTGGGATTTCTATGAAAATAGGTGCAAATAATGAAGTAATTTAGCAATCATGGAGCCAAACCTTGATACTAACGAATTTTTATGACAAATTATTTTATACGGAGACTAATTATGGCCTTTGGAGCCATTTTGGCTCCTTTGTCCACTTCTACGGGGCCAATTTTGAGGCTTTCACCTCTGCACACATCAGCATCAGCACTAGGTGGCAGCTATGACAACACATTGCAAAAGACAAGAAAAACGAGCTTGTTTTATCAAGAGTTTGAATTTAACAGGCCTCTTGATAACCAGGATTTACACTGTCGTTTGTAGCAACCTTCCACAGCAAACAGTTGTAAGGTGATGAGGAACAACGTTCAGGGAAGCAGCTGCAAATGAAAGTTGGCACATTTGTACCTTGCTAAAACCAAGATCAAAGGGTTAGAGAGAAAGCCCTTCCTCTTGTCATTCCTGCAGAATGATGTGATAATCCCTACTCTCTTCTAGCACACATCCCTGGGAACTCTGGTAGCCATGGAATAACAGGATGGGCCTGCAGCCCAGGTGCTCACTGGACTAGCAAAGCAAGGCCTACGTGCTGACCAGTGGCTCGTGGTCACCTTCACAAAACTCTTCTGAAATGAAGAATTATTCCTGCCTACTGAAGAGAGACATGGTTGCACCAGCTTCTCTTGAGGCTCCTGCAGCCCCATCCATATGTGGGAGTGCAACACCCTAAACTGAAATTTCACCGCAGAAGCATCTTAAGGTGACTTTGAACCCTTCTTAAGAGCAAAAAATCTCCCAAGTCTGGGATTTGTGCCCAAACTGCCTAATGTGCCTGTCTCAACACAGCCCAAGAAATGTGTGTTCATCAATACAGCAAATGATTCCTAACTCTGGACTGGGCAGAAGATAGACTCGTTCACTGTTGCAGGAGTCTTTGGCAGCCATTGACAAAAATGTGCTTCTAATTCACATAAACCTGATCTTTACAATCAAACCCTGAACAGGCACAGCCCAGGGCTGAGGACCATTTCAAAAATAACTTTCATCACTAAAGGCACAAACCAACAGGACAACCATGAGGCCTCAGCCGAAAGTGTTGTTTGCTACATATGAACCTCTGGAAACATGGAACTGGTTTGGCATATTCCAGATGGGTACACCAGTTTATGAGATTCAAGATTCAAAAAAGGATGGGATAACCAAGCCCAAATATCCTGCCCTGATTCTAGTCAGTGGTCACGCTCCCTGTCCACAGGGACAACTTTGCAGTAGACCCCTTTCTTAGATAAAGCTTTGTAATCCATGTGTAGGAATGGCTTCAAACTGAAAGAGAGTAAGTTTAGATTGGATATTAGGAAGAAATTCATCCTTGTGAGGGTGCTGAGGCTCTGGCAGAGATTGTCCAGAGAAGCTGTGGCTGCCCCATCCCTGGAAGTGTTCAAGGACAGGCTGAAAGAGACTTAGAAAAACCTGGTCTAGTGGAAGGTGTCCCTTGGAAGAAGATGATATTTAAGGTCCCTTTCAACCCAAACCATTCTAAGATTTTCCTTGCCCATGCATCTCCTAAAATTTTCAGAACATCCCCTGTTTTTCCAGCTATGCTTCCTAATGCTATGCTTACACTCTACATCCCAATATCCCACTCTATCCCTTCCCAGCAGCATCTGCTTTTGACAGAAAAAAGTCAAGACAACTGACCTGGGAGAGGCCTGTTCTCTGTACACTGTGTAATACACAGCCACTAAAAAAACTCCCATCCCATTATTGACAGGAAAATGAGAAGAAAAGGCAAGGTGCATGTAGTCCCTGTGGACGGCTCCTATAAAACCAAAATAGCTCAGTGCTGTGCTCTGAAGCACAGCCTATCCCAGGAATAAGATGAGAAAACAGCGGGAAAGCATTGGAAAATTGTGTTTGCATAGAACAGCTCATGCAGCTTTTGTGGGTGGGTTTTGAAATCAGAGTGAAGAGACAAACCATGACCAATTTCTCAAGTAATACAAGGTGAGAACGTTGCCACCTCTGGGTGAAGGTGCACCTTGCCAGGACTAGATTTAACACAGCTTCTCCACTATGCTGAGGCCCATCATGCACTGTAGCCATCCTCAAATGCTGCTCAGAGCCTGTCCTCAATTCCCTACTCCAGCACTCTTGGACTTATCCTATACAAATCCTCTTACAGAAGGAATGCAAAGCCACCAACTGCCCCAGCACTACCACATTAAAGAAAATAATGGGCTTAGCAACATGTCCTAAAATCTGAAGGAAGATCTAGGGAGCTGTTGACTGATTCCCATGTGCCACAGGACAATATACATGTGAGACAGGAAAACAGAAATGTTTGGGATGCAAAAGACTATAAGATAATTGAATACAGCCATTAACCTCACGCTGCCGAGTCCACCACTAAAGCATGCCCCTAAGCACCACATCCACATGGCTTTTAAACACCTCGAGGCATGGTGACTCAACAACTTCTCTGGGCAGCCTGTGCCAGTGCTTGATAACAATTTCCATGAAGAATGTTTACATAAAACCTAATCTGACCCTCCCTGATGAAACCTGAGGCCATTTCCTCTCCTCCTATCCCTTGTTCTCTGTGAGCAGACACCAACCCCCACCTGGCTGCATGCTCCTGTCAGAGTTGTAGAGAGTGACAAGGTTCCCCCTGAGCCTCCTTTTCTCCAGGCTGAGCCCCCACAGCTCCCTCAGCCCCTCCTGGTGCTCCAGCCCCTTCCCCAGCTCCCTTCCCTTCCCTGGACACGCTCCAGCCCCTCAAGGTCTCTCCTGTCCTGAGGCCCCAGGATCTGAGGGGTGGCCCCAGCAGTGCCCAGCACAGGGGACAGTCCCTGCCCTGCCCTGCTGCCACACCATGGCTGGCACAGCCCAGGTGCCTTTGGCCTCTTGCCCACCTGGGCTCCTGTCCAGCCGCTGTCCCCAGCACCCCCAGGGCCTTTCCCAGCTTTCCAGCCCCTCTGCCCCAGCCTGGAGCTGCAGGGGGTTGGTGTGACCCAAGGGCAGGACCCAGCTCCTGGCATTGTTGTCCCTCAGACCACTGGCCTGGGCCCAGGGATCCAGCCTGTCCAGATGCCTCTGCAGAGCCTTCCTGCCCTCCAGCAGAGCCACACTGCCATCGAGCTGGGTGTCATCTGAGAAATGACTGAGGGTGCCTTCAATCCCCTCGTCCAGATCCTTGATTAAAATATTAAATAAAACTGGCTCAACTACTGAGCCCTGGGGAACACCACTGGTGACCAGCCACCAGCTGGGTTTAACTCCACCACAACTCTCTGGGCTCAGCCATTCAGGCTGGGTTTTACCCAATTTTTTACATGCAGCTGCACAAGAAACACAGCTCTTCACAGTGTGGCCTGTCTGCTCCTCCCTTGAAGCATGAAGGGATTGGCCCCAGTGCTTATTCATAGCGGGCTACAGGGGTATGAGTCAGGTCTTAAATAATCAAACTGCAGCTAAAATAACGTCAAAGATAGGGGAGCTGAATTCACTTGATAGCTTGATACACAGCAGAAATGCTGTGCTACACTAATAACTTTGCTCCCTGACACTTACCCACTCCAAATCAAGCAAACTGGCTCTGTCAAGTCATTTCCCAAGAAACCGAATCTCTGGGGATGAAGGTAGGGCCGGAGCACACATTCAGTGCACTGGGCCATCAGCACAAATTACACAACCTGCACATTCACATCTCAAGCCCATTAAAAAAAGAGGGATTGCTCTCCTTCATGTGACAGGAGATGTCTAGGGCACCAGGATTATTTAATGGGGGCTGATGGATCTGCAATCAGGGAAATCGTCACTTTGTGAGAGCACAAAGCTCTCTGTAATGCACAGAAAGGAAGAAGCAGCTCTGCACTATTAAAGATTAATTGTGAAAATTGACTTGTTCAATTACAGAAAGAGCAATGGCGCATTATCACTGCTCTTTCTTTCAGCCTCCAGACCTGCAGAGTTCTGAAAGGATTTTTATTACATTACTGTTCCACTATCTGAACATTTACATAAACTAGTAAAATATTATAAAACCGTGCAGCACTTTAATATAAACTGGGTTTGTTCTCATTCACAGCAAACACTCTCCAGTCTGCAGAAGTTGTGGTTACTGACCTCGCAGACCCTACCAGGTGGAAGGCCAGAGACCTCTCTCTTTTCCACTTTCTACACACTCAGTCCATAAATGTTTTTCCTACCCTCTGCTTGGGAAGAAGCAGCAGAACAAATCTGGAGAGCTGCCAAGCACACGTGCTTTCCCCCAAATTTTTCAATTGTCTTCTTTCCTTAATAACAAAGTTGCTCAGGAAAATGGAAAAACATTCACTTCACAAATATTTATGGGAAAAGTATGTCTGTGCTCAATCAAAATTACATGGCAATGGATTTTTTTCCTACCACATTGACCTAACAGAGAAATAAAAGCAATGAAAGGTGTTGGATTCTTCTGCTCCAGCCTCTTGGCTGTTTGGCTATTAATCTTGCTATGGATAAGAGAGAGAAGTCAGAGAGGTTGCAGTACCTCTTTTTTTGGAGATACTCAGAATTTATCTGGACAAAACCTCAGGCAATCTACAGTAATTTAGCCCTGCTGTGAGCAGAGGTGGTGCCACAAGACTGCCAAAATTCTCTTCTGATACAAGTTTGTCCTGCCCTCTTGTGCTTCCTACATAACCCCACATTCAGCTAAAGTCAGGAGTCACTGATGAGGTCAGGACATGGGAAGTCTGGGCCTCAAAAAAAAGGCAGTTCTACAATATTACTACAAGTCACTTGGGAGACTCCTACCCTGGGACATTCAGAAAGTTTCCAGGTGAGTAGCTGAAAATGGAAATCTAGGCAAAAGTTCTGTGGAGCTGTGTCAGATCACCACTTCTCTCCCCCAGTGCTGAGCAGTCCCTGGGAACATCTTTTGCATCCTTAGCAGTGGAAATATCTACTCTCATCATTTGCCATAAGGAAATTTGGGCATCTCATTCCAGATCATTCATCCAACACTGCCAGAAAAACTCCTCTAGGATGAGGAAAACAAGTGGGTTGGAGCAGCACTGCACTTACGGCAGAAGTCGGGTTGTCTCCACTGGACCAGGATGCTCCTCCTGGCACAGGCTGCTGCATAATTAGCAATGGCAGAGCACAGGCAATCCTTGCCACTGGAGCAGGAGCAAACATCAAAGCGGCAGTTCTTCACGTAGGGAGTGGGACTGACTTCATGGTGACAGGGCTCAAAGGCAGGAGACAGCAGAACTGAGCAGGAATCCTCAGCATATTTGGCTAAAACGAGAAAAGTGGCACGCTCACACTGAATCCACCTGGCTTTAAAGGTAAGCTAGAGGAGCTACAGTAAGCATTTTCTCTTCTTTTCATAAAAGAAAAGAAAAACCAAACCAAACCAAACCAAAAGCCCACAAGAATAAAACAGGATCGAGAAGGCACCTGATCCTGATAGCACCATTGCTCATATGTCATAAGCTCTACTGAAAGAATAATGTTTCACTAGTAAAACAAATCAGGGGAAAACAATGCTTTTATATTCCGTTAGCACTATTTCTGGTGCTGTAATTCCTTTTACAGGGCCTTTGCTTTCTGCTGCCTTTTCACATATGCAAAATTAAACTAATTTTTGTTTTCAATTTTCACAAAATATTACATTTTCCTTAGGAAGCCTGCATCAATACAAGTCTCTGTGTGGGGGTATTTTTGTTGCTTTTGTTTACCGGGTTTTTAAAAACATATATTACAGGCATCCTGGTGGTAATGTAAGCAACATTAGCTTCTTCTCTTTTTCTTAATTTTCTTTTTTTTTTTTTTTTTTTTTAATATAAATGGAAGATCACCATTTGCTACACACGTTAATTTTGGATAGAGTTCAGTACCTAAATGAGGATTGAGATTGCAGGGGTCACTGTCTTGTTTTAACAAGTCCTGGCAGTCTGCATTGAGCTTCCAGGAGTTTCCAAAGTCTTCCAGAAGGGATTCCACCATGCCAGAAGGTGTAAGAAAATCATCCCCTTGGTTCCCATCATAATTTCCACACAGCCCACACATCCTTTCAGAGTAGACTGGAGACACCTAAGGAACACAACATCAACCTGGTCATCTTCCAGAACAGGTTACCACTATAGAGCAAGATTGGGTTTTTTTAAGGAATGAACCACACACATTTTAATAGTCAAGAAAATTCTCAAACACACATCAAAATACTACAGATACAATGCCATTGTACTGTATTTTCAGACTTCTAACAAAAATGCTACTATTAGTAGCAGCAGGACAATTTTTGCACAGTACAGTGAATTTCAGAGGGCAACTAAGAAAAATAGCTTCTTTTTATGCCTTGGTCAGCAGCCCAGTTTAGTCTTTCCCTATTGTCCCCCTTCATTCATATAAATGAGCAGAGCAACAGTGGGGGTTGCATTTTTTTATGTCATTCCAATGGCAATTTGGAGAAAGAGACTGCACCTAAGAGCATTTCACATTTTAAAGGAAAATTGGATGATGAAGGAAATTTAAACAGGCTGTTTTGTCACAAAATTGAGGCAATATTGGAGATGTTCCCCTGAACACTGAGGACCCTGGATAAAATAAGGAATAAACTAAGACCTCTAAAGCTACCCCACGTTAGAGATTCCTCCTGCCCAGAGGAACTTCAGGCACACTAAAAGCAGAATTTCCAACAATCCACAGAGCAGGTGCACTTTTCACCCTGATTTTTTTTTTCCTGCTGCAAACCAAGGGGCAGCTGAAAGGTGACCCTAAACCTAGAGGTAAACAGGGAGAAATCTCCTAAGCAACATCTGCAACACAAAGGCACCAATACCTTTGATTTTAGTAGGAACTGTCAGTTTCTGTTAGGAGTAAAGCTCAGGTACATTACAAACACTATCAGCTACTCAGGAGCTTTGATGCTACATTAGCTCTCTGTACCCATGTAGTAGAGTGCTAGTTTAGGCAGGCTTGCAGGAGTAACCAGTGAAACAAAGAAATAAAAAGGTAGAAAATTCCACATTTTTAAAGAAAACTAGTTTTCTGTATAGACAAAAATAAAAACCATCATCCAAAAATATAACATGATACTACCCAGCATTCAAACACAGGGGTCAAAGAATAAATATGGAGCACCAAAAAGAACAATTAGAGGATAAGTATTCTTACTCCTGAGAGTACTAGTGCTCTTTCACGTACTCTGCAGATGGAACAATGACTCAGACAAGTCCAAATTGTGGAGTATTTTGGAGTGGAAGCTCAAATCACAAATATCAGGTAGTCACAGAAAGGGGAGCCTTCTTGAGGAACACGGAGGAAGAATTTTTGCCAGAACAAGGTAATGGAAGTGTATCACTTCCTCCAATTGTCAGCAATGCTTGGCAACATGTCAGTCTACAAATCCAGCATAAAATAACTCTCCAAAAGCAATTAAAGAGATGCTTTAGATGCCCTGCAAGGGAAGGAGCAGACAACTGGAGAAACTTCTACTGTTTTTATGGGCAGAGGATCTGGAGCAGAAAATTAGGTTTGTTTTCAGTGGGACAAAAAAATTGCCAGGTTATATGGGTCTCTGATTAGGGAGAAAAATACTTTGAATACTGAGGAAAGCCAAAACTCCTGAGATGTGCCAAGGGACTGAAGTGAATTATTCTAAGCCCTAAAAGAACTTTTAGGGCCCTTAGAGCACAGAGATATGGGTTAAATCAAAACAACAGCCACAAACCCACAGATGCTTTCTAAAATTATTCCAGACCTTTCTTATCTGTTTTCTTTTCAACTCTTGAACTCAATTCTGAACTGGCTTTCATAACCCTTTGTGCTGTGCCAGACATGACATTTAAGCCAGATTTTGGGGCAGGCAAGGAGAATGCCATGGTTCAAGGAGGGCAACGTTTAACACTCAGCAGAAAATCCCAGGAAAACTGGTTTTCTTGGCAAAACTCCTCTCTGTGAGCAGACTCCTACTACAAGGGGGGTTCAAAAGCAGCAGAGCTGTGGTTACAACTTCCTTACAGATCATTTCTGTTAAACCTGGCTTGGGTATTTCTACACTCTGCTGTGTCTGCAGCACCGACAAAACCTAATTGTTAATCAAGACTGACTTCAAACATTCCTCACAGTAGAAGGAGCATGCAACACATCTTCTATGAGCTGATTTCCATTTCCTGGAAATTATGAGTAACTGTGTCCCTGGAGGCCTTTTCTTCCCTTATTTTAAGTCATTCACGTCCGCTGTTTTAGACAGGGCAGTCAAAGCAAATAAAAACAAAACTCCAGTTTAGAAGGTATCTGCTGAACGATACACAGAACTGTTCGTGGTTAATAATGGCTGTCATTGGACACACACACACACACACACAAAAAGCTACCAAGCTGCTGTAAGATCAAATGTTTGTTTCTGGAATACAAAAGGACCTGTATATAACTCTGGGGGTAGCAAAAGAGAAAGGAATTTCTAGCATGCAACACAAAGCAATTTCTGACTTCAGACAAGAAAATCTTTGTACATATTTGGGAGGAATGAGAGAGGGGGCAAGCAGGCAGAAATGAAACAGAAAAAGTACCTTCACTAGGAGCTCTCCATGACCATCCCAGTCAATCTGCAGATCTTCCCCATAGGTGAGGCGAACTGAACTCCTCACCACACGCTGGACACGGAGGACACCTGAAGGCAACCACAGGGTGTCAGTGAGCTTTTACAAGATGTAGTGACAGGACAAGGGAAATGGTTTCACACTGACAGAGAGCAGGTTCAGATTGGTTATTAGAAGAAATTCTTCCCTGTGGGGTTGCTGAAGCCCTGGCACAGGTGGCCCAGAGAAGCTGTGGCTGCCCCGTCTCTGGAAGTGACCAAGGTCAGGTTGGATGGCGCTCTGAGAAACCTGGGATAGTGAAAGGTGTCCCTGCCCAAGGAAGAGGACTGGAACAAGATATCTTTAAGGTCCAAAACAAATCATTCTGTGGTTCCATGATTTCGAGCTTCTGGTCGAAAAATAATAACGTCAAAAAGAACAGACCAACAGTGATCTTCACAAATCTCACAAGCACAGACCAGCTTAATTCTCCAGATTTTAGAGGCCCCAAGTCAAGATGTGCCAGCTGTATGGAGAGAAGCTGAAATGACAGAGCTTCTAGAAGAACCCGAAAGTGAGAGCTTGGCATTGAAAACACTCTTTGATTGAGCTGGGCTAAGGCATGTCTAAAATCGCTACCAAACAGGAGCCTTTTGGCTGGCCAGAGTCAGCCTGTGTGAGCACACCTTGCAGCAAAGGGATCTGTATGTCCTGTCCATTCAGCGAAACTCCTCCTCCATGTTTCAATTTAATGATGCTGTTGTCCATATCCCGGATCCGGACAGAAGCGGAGCGAGTGCACACGGCATCAGGATCATCTGCACACTGCAGAGAAGGGAAAATCTGCCTCAAACATCAAGTTTTCACTTTCTTGGTGACTTAGTCCCAGAAGGCATTCTGGCTTCTAATTTGGGAGGTGTTGAGTGTCACACTGGTTTTATAGATCTGGTTTCTGCATCCCACAAACAGCAGGCTGGCAGCCTGCCCTCCATTATCCCGCTAATCACACATGGAGTGCTAAGCTCCCCATCTCAGAACTTGGAAAGGGATCTGTGGGCGTTGCATCAGACCCCTGGGAGTGACCCACAGCAGTGACCAGCCCCACAGCTGGGGCAGGAAGGCCAGCTGACCCGTACAGCCTGGGAAATGGGCATGCAGTTCACATTACCCAAGACTCCTGGGGTGTTTATTTTCCCGGCTGTGGGATACCCAGGTGAGGAACAGGAATTGCGGGGGCCCCGTGCCTCCTCCCTGGTTTCGAAAGGGAAGTTTCAGTGGAAACCTGTCCTGCAGGTTCCCAAGCACTGATGACCTCAGAGCTGCACTATCAGAGCTCTCTAATGCAGGAGACAGACGCAGATGGTGCAGAGAATTGTCACAGCCCATTTCTCCAAAGCCTGCAACTTCCCTAGTGCTGCAGGACAGGCTGATACTCCCCTCCTGTCAATCTCCTGTCTCCATTGCACCTCTCCCTGCTTTCAGTTCCTCTGACCCCATCTCCTTCTTCTCCTCTGCTCCCTTCAGGGTCCTTTTCAGTCTCCAGATTTGTTCACCTTTTCCCAAGCACAACTGGCTGATTCATTTCACGACTGTTTTAACCTCCCTGTGACATCCCCCTTCAGAGTCTCCAGCCCTCCCTGCACCAGCCTGCCTTCCTTTCCTGCCTCTCTGCAGCTGCCTGTCACACATTCACCGGGGGAGGCAGTAAAGAAAGTCAGGAGCTGCTGTCTGAGTACAAAAAAAATCACCAGCCAATCTGACTAAATGGGAATTGACACAAGGTACTGCTCTGCCAGTGCACACTCCTTGCTGTCCAAGGAACTGTCCTTTCCCCAGAGGCACCAGCAGCCAGGGGTGCACCCTTGCCTCTGTTTGTTCAGCTGGCAAAGAGTCGGTGAGAGCCCTTTCTCCAAACCTCACCACGAGTCTCCATCCCCAGGCAGGCTCCTGGGAATGGTGGTGAGGAGAAGCAAAACACTTATTAACTAAGGAGAAAGACTGCATCTGTTATTTAAACTAATTATCTCATAGGGAAATTACTTCTGTTGGCCTGTGAATAATCTGCAATTCATGTCATAGTCCCACAGCCCTGCCCCCTCTCTCACAGAGCGTTCGCAGAGGCACCAGCCAAGGCTGCTGTTACCTGCACTGTCTCGATGATCACAGAGAAGGAATTTTCCACACAATCCTTGGCAAATAAGTACTGGCAGATCCCACTGAAGGTGAAATACTTGTTGTCAAAGCTTTTGAAATGGGACTGGCCACTGACAGAGCATTCCCCTGGAAAAAGCAAAAAGCCATTAATCATCCCGGTGCCAGTTGCGAGCAAAGTCCTGCTCAGCCCCCACAAGCCTCTGAGGGGGAAGAGCAGCCCTGGTGGAACAGGTTGTACAAGGCCCAAGCTCCCCACAGACCAGAAAGCACCAGCAAGATGCTTATCTCACTCTTTATTTCTGTAAGACATTACCAGTAGTAACAGAAGAACCAACAACAGCTGGGGAACACAGAACAAATTGCAGTCAAGAGCTGAAATTTTTGCCTATGGAAAAGCCTATATTCTTTTGCTGGGATGCCTTAAATACCAGTAAGTTATTTTAACATAAAACACTTTATGAGAATGAAGAGCTGGAAGATAATGTCTGTGGAATCCTTCCAAGGGTAGACTTTATGTTAGACTTTACCTTGAACTATCATCTCAACTAACAGAAAGTTAAATAGAATTCTATAGTTATATTAGCTACATCTCAAGTCCTCACAGAATAATATAAAAGCCTGGGTTTACCACCTTTCTACTAGAAAGAAGAGCTATTTAAACATATCAACATTTGAAGGTGTTTTGCTAAGTTGTGGCTTTGGATTTCCAGGAAGGCAGTATCCAGATAGCACAGCTAGGATTTAGTACCCTGTCAGGTAAACCCATGGAAAGGCTTCAGCTCCACAGAGCTTGCAGAGAAAACCTTCCATATGAGAAGACCATCACACTAAGAGATAATCCCATGGCAAACAAGTGGGCAGCCACTGCCTCATGCAGAACAAAATTCAGGTGCTGGGCCTACACTGGCCATCACCAGCCACAGGCTGGAGAAAAGTTAAATGCTACAAGCTGGCAGGTGAGCTCCATGAGCTATTCTCTCTTCACTGCCTTTGAGTCCCACAGAAGATCTGTCTAATGAACATGATGTGGAAATTTCCCTCTTCAGCATATTATTCAGTGTTTACTATCTTAAATCAGCTGGTGCTAAAGCACAAATCCTGAGGATTCCCAGCCTTGCACAGCTCTGATTCACACCAAGTCCAGCATCTCCTGGATGTTTGTCATCCCTTGGAGTTTGATTTCCAGGGCATTCTCTGCAACAAGGAAACAAGAGGACAGTTTTATAGCACAGAGAACTGGGGACTGCTATCTAAGTCCCAGCCTTTGGCATTGCTCCTGAAAGGGAAACCTCTTTTCTGTGGCCAAGTCTTGTCTTATGGGTCCCTCTGTCTATTCCATTTGATGTAATGCATCCCATGAAATTTCCTGAAACCTTCTGCCTTCATAATTAGCTCCTTTATCATATCAGCTTGAAAGTCTCTTGGTAGTGCCAGCCAGCTCCAGCTGTGGATTCACCTTATCACCAAACTTACAGCTGGGAAATTCACTCCCACAATATGAAAGCAATCTTTCCTGGCAAAAAAAAAAAATGTTGGTCAAAAGAAACACAACTACCTAGAGTTTATATGAGTAACTACAGCAATTTTCTGGACACATGATTTTAGAAATATTTGTGGTAACTTACCAACAACGAAAATATGCTGCAATATTACTTCAAGTAGAGTCAAACAGCACAAGTAACAATATAAATTTGGCCACTCTGGGAGGCTTTGCTGCCCTCCATGCTGTCTCAGTACAGTTTATAGAGTTTTTAGCAGGCACATGTACAACAGCTGCAGGTACACAACATTCAGTCTTGAACAAGCCTAGCAGAAAGCCAATTTAGATACATTGGCAAAAGGTACAAAAATAAGCTGCCTTTCTTTTCCCTTCTGCTCATTTGGGACAGCTTCCCAATTTAGAAAAAGGCTGCAATGCTATATTGCCTCTTGCACAGAGCTGGATATCAGCATCTGTTTGCAAGCTTCAATACCAGATTTATCTTCACTTCTATAATCACTATGAAGAAAACATGGCCAGAGTTAAGGGTAAAAATTTGGCCCGTGGATTATTCACCACAGCCCAGAGAGCAAGGACATTAAAAGCTATAACCTAAGGAAAAACTCGAGTTAGAAAGGCACCTATTTCTTGTTTGTAATCATGCTGCTGCCCATTACCTAAAAGATGTAATGAATCAGCCTGGGCTGAGTTTTTGAGGCTGTGTTTTAGACAGTGAGATTCTCTGCACTTGGAGAGATCCCTGATGAACAAGCATAGGAGATAGCTCACTAAAAATGTCATCTCCATTTTGAATATTTGCACACACCACCCCCATCCTCTTCTTTAAGTGCTGATACTTTGGGGAAGATGTTCTTTTGGTCTAAAACAGGAGGAAACAGAGCATTGATGGGTCAGGCAAGTTTCATGTTACTAGAAAAAGACAGACTTTTTGATAGAACACCTTAAGACTGTAGCAATTCTCCTAATTTGTGAGGGTTGCACAGTCCCATCTCAACAAAAAAACACCAAAGCCCCCAAATCTGCTCTTTTCCTGTCCAGCCATAACCCCAGTCTGCATCTGCAGAGCTGCCTCTCCAATCTGCCAGCACCCATGGAAGGCAGGGCAGGCACTTTCTCCCTGGGGCTGTGGCTCCTTCCCCCACAACATGACCATGAGGGAATTGTCATGGTCAATGAGGTGCAGTGAGAAATTGTAGGTGGTCAAAGAAAACCAGGAGTGTTCCTCTACCTGGAAGCCAATCATCTGAACATACAGACCCTTATAAATGACAAACTAAATAATCAAAGCAGGAACTAGCCTTCCCACCAAACAGGATGTGTCATTGCTACACATAAACCACACAGGGCAATGTCTGACTTGTCTCAGGAGAAAATCCTGAGATCCTGCTTAAAAAGTAGGATCCCAACTGGATTGTATTGGAGCGAGCAAGAAAGAACAAAGATTTGCTTTTTTGGGTGAAAAAAAAATATAAGTGGGGCATGAGTGGGAGTGATGTAGGCAAGTCTTACTTGTCAAAACCTGAAAAGAGTAAAGCCAACATACCTGGGCATTCCCCATTGCTGCAGATCCACGTGCCACGTCGACAAATGCTAGGAAAGAGATAGCAGCAAGTTAGGCAAGAGTACATGAATATAAGTCTTCTGTTGCACATTTTTCCCAAAAAACCTGAAAATGGTCCCCTGTCCCAGGGAAGTTAGATCAGTCCCCAACATCCCTTCCATCTCTCATAACCTCATTTCTTAATGCATTCACCCCTTCTTCCCATCATTTGACAGCAACTGCTGGCAATATGAGTGGCTGTGGTTGGCAGAACTCAAGGACGTCTGTTTTTCCCTTCCAAACCTCTCTGTTTAATACAGTTTTCGCTTATATTCCACTGATGTGGAATGAGTTCAATGCAGTTCTCAAGGTTTATTTATCAATACAACAGAATCACAGCGGGAAGTGTTCGAAGGGACTTCTGGAAAAACCATTTACTACGATCCCCAGCTCAGAGAAAGCAATGACAAAGCTGGATCAGGTGGGTGAGGACCTTGTCCATTTGAGTTTCGAAATATCCAAGATGAGGTCCCACAGCCCCTCTGAGCAGCTGTGCCAGCACTGGGGAAGGGAGAAGAATTTTCCTTTGTGTCAAAACAGAATTTTCTTGGCAGCTTGTGTCCATTGCTTCATAACCTTTCGCTGTTTGCCTCTGAGGAGAGTTTGGCCCCATCTTTAGGCAGTGGAAGTTCCCTCATTAGCCCTTAAACAAATCTATTCCCCTTTGCTTCTTATGTCAAACTCCCCTGCTGTGATCACCTCCAGTGTCCACCACAAGCCTCTTTGCACTCCTTGTTCCAAGAGCTACTATATTCTTCTCATTCCTTTAATTATCCCAGCCCTTGAAAACCATTTGTGGGGAGGCAGATTATTGAGGATGTTAAATGCAGAGTCACCGGAATGACGTTCTCCACAGCAGCATCAAGTTTGAATAACAGGAAGCAATAACAAAACACACAAGCAATAAAAAACCCAGCCTGTCAGGCTACACTCATCTCCCAAGAGCACCAAGGTTGAACAAAGGGGCCAAGCTCAAAGCTGCAGAGGACTCCAGGGAAAAAGACAAAGTGCTAATGTCATGGCTATGGTTTGTGTTCTGGGACATGTGGTGCAGGTAATGAAAAACTTCTGATTAGCAGGGCTGATGCACAGACCACCATTATTCTGCATATCATGGTCTTCACTGAGTCCTCCTTCTGTGCTCTAATTGGAAACCTCTGAGAAAAGAGTTGTCTGAACTCCTTGCACAAGTATGTCCACACTGAACACAAAACCAGATCAGGAATACGTGACTAATTCCCCTTCCTTTCTTTAAAGTGCTGGTTTTCCCCTCCAGTCTGGTACTCAGGAGTGAAAGAAAAATCATGAGCCATGCTAGGAAGACTCATTAGCCCTGTGACAAGTTTCAAGGACGTGCCTTAGGCTAACTCCTCTTGGAAAGAAATGGGGTTTAGAGGTTAAATACATGTAGGAAGTCAAAACAAAGACACCACTGCTGACACTACCCAGACATGGGAACCTGCTGGTCTGTCTTATCCACAGGAAACAGGTAGTTCTCTGCTCTTTGAAGGACTGTGACCTTCATGTTGTTCTATCAGATCAAATATGCCTTTAAAAACAGAGCTGATTTTGCCTTTGTGAACAGCTCACTTCTTGGAAGGGGCTGGCAATTCCAGTAAGAGAGCAAATCCTTTGCTAGTGAAAGGAAATTTTTTAAAGGTAGAGAGATTTCTAGAAAGATAATGCAAAACAGTCACTGACCAGTGTGCAGTACTTATCTACAGCAACCACAGCAGAGCACCACAGGGTTTACCATGAGTTGCAGTCCTGGGAGATGGTGAAGCCAGGAGGATAATGTTTTCCAGAGTGGGTGCAGGAGCAGTCAGAGCTTTCAATGCAATGTTCACCATCAAGGAGCAGTCCCTCTGGATAGGTCAGGTGGCATCAGACACCCATATCACACACACAGGAACAGAAACATAAATACAATTAGATTTTCTTCTTCTTCATATGCTTTGCCAAGACTTCATATGCATTATTATCCATACTTAGTCACAGACAGCAATAAAAAGAAATGAGGCTTGCCAAAAAGCCTCACAGGTGCAGGTGTCTGCTTTCCTTCTGGTGCTGCCTCTCCCTCAGACATGCTGAACAAAGCATTCCTGGTGCTCCCAGAAAAGCTCTTTGCTTAGCAAATCCTCAGGTCCAGAATACATGTTGGGACATAGAGAAATCAAACACAGCGAGCACAAAGTTGATAAGAGCTGGTCTGGGACCTGATGTTGGAAAAACCATGAACTTCACTGGCTGCAGTAAAAGGGTGTCCACACAGGTCTTGTGAGGTCATAAGAGAACCAAAGATGAGGTAAAGTGGGGAATGAAGAAACAAATTTGGACATCATGTAAGTCTAGCAAGAGAGGGTCTGAGAGGAAGAAGCCGCTTCTGAACTTCTGCACAGGCAAAAAGCCAAAGAGCCAGCTGCTCAGCTTGGGTCCAGCTGCTGAGGTTTCCATATTACACAACTATAATTACCTGGTCTGTAGACAGAGTTCTTTATCCTCCAAGGATAAACAGAGGCACAAAAGAATTACAAGGCTTTTCTAAGGTAGAAACTTGTACTAATTAATAGTGCTTTCTATTCAATCCCTATATTGAGAGATAGTTGATATTCCCCCATTTTCAAAAGAGCTGCTGTGCAAAACATTTGTTTTCTTGAACACCCCTCTCCCTTCTCTTTGAGGGACTCCTTCCAACCCCCTGCAGAAATTTTGCCTCTTTTCCCTGGCAGCAGCAGTCATCACTGACAGCAAGACACAGGTAAGTCTCCTTTCTCCTGTTCTTCTCATAGAGCTGCATGGAAAGATCTTGGTTGTTGAGAAAATCCCTGCAGTGAGAGAGAATCACAACAAGATCTGAGCATTTAGGAGTGCTGTGGCTCTCCAGAGAGGACAAGAAAACAGAACGCCTGCCTTTTTTCCTGGCAAGAGTAATTCCATTTACAGCAATTAATGGAACCCTGAGGGGCATTTAACAGAGAGAAAAAATTTAAAAAAAAAAAGAAAGAAGACATTTGTCAAACATCTTCAAGATCCTGTTTGCTCTTGGAGCACTGGAGGGAAGCTAAGTGAAGGCAGAATCCTCATCAAAAATTCCTCTAGTCATCTGTCAGATCCTCCTGGTTTTCTATCACACTGAAATCCAGGTTCTTCCCTTCTGGCTGTGCAACAAATAGCAGTAAAAGTTTTGAACTGCTGATTGTTATTCTCATGCTCTTTACCCTTTCTGTGGAGCTCCAGCTTCTCTGCTCCTCAGTTCCTCTCTCAGACCTTTCCCATGCTGAACAGACCAATGCATCTACCAAAGGGAAATTACAGCAAGAGCCCTTGTGCAGCCAGGGGATTCATCTCCTTCAGCTCTCTCCAACACTTCCAGGACTGCATAAATACAGTATAAATACTGGATCATTCACAACAAAATAATCTCTGGAGTCTGGTTACATCACCTGTCACCCTCCATGAGCACGTCTGCAGGTCCTGCCACACCTTTGAACCTCCAGCAAGGAAGAGACTGGCAGCTGAATGGGAAACTACCAAACTCTGAATGCAGGGACTCCTCAAACGAGGCTGACATTGTCATTTATTGCCTTGTTTTGGAAAGCAAATCTCTGCAAACCTCCATTGTACTTGGCATCTTGTACAAGGGGACACTAAACACCCCTGTGCATTCACAAAGCCCAGACAGGGTGACATGCAGAGATAGTCCTATCCAAAACAAAGCACCCAAAAAACAAAATCAATCAAACAAACAAACACCAGCTAGAAATGGAAGCATATGGAGCTTTGGATCCAGGAATCAAGCTCTCCTCCTGAAGTTGTTTTAAGTACAACAGACAGAAGTGGAAGACTGGAATGGCTGGGCTGTTCCCTTTAATCCAATCAAATCTCCTGTATGGAAGATGCAATAATAAATTAAATGATTCACCTAAATCACGAAGACCTTTGAAACTGCAGTGCAAGCTCTACCTGTACTGCTTCTCTGCAAGAAATTCATTCAGTGTATTCTCTGCTGTTTCTTCCCCTAACTGCATTTGCCTCTAACCCAAGCAATTCAGAAGGAGTACACCAAGGGCAAGCAGTCTCTCACCAAGAAATAAAGGCAATTCTGGAATATTAGTTGGTACTGATTTTCACAGAAACATTTACTTTTTAGTGGGCTCTGAAAAATGGTCCTTTCATGGAGTGAGCATACAGGCACTACAGAAACTGGATTATTCTAGGGCATGGTCCCAGAAAAAAGAAGTGTTTCTGATTTCAAGAAAATTTAAGGGAAGACACAGCTTTCCTTCTTCTAATAAAATAGGTAGCCTGACTGCCAAATGTTTCTCTGTAAATAACCCAGTAAATAAATTACCAGGGCAGCTGCAGCCATCAACACATTGTCCATGACACACTTCATTGATATTCAGGCTCTGGCAGGTTTTGGCACATGGGGATACACACTCCTTATATTCCATGCCAACTGGACATCTTGGCCCTGAAACAATTAAAAGAAATTAGAAATGCAAATTCCTCAGTAACTCTTAAACCAACAAATCCCTTCATTATCAAAGGTTGTACCACATAGACACAAAAAGGTCATGTCAGCTTCCAAATGATTCTTTTTTAGAAGCAGAACATTCTAGAAATACTTGATTTTCAGTTTGCTGCAATATCATTATCTGTCAGGTAGCATGGCAAATATTCAGAGGTTAAAGCCAATTTGTTTTCTAATAAATTGAGTCATAATAACTAAACCCAAGTGCATTAAGAATAATCAAATCTGGGGAGAAGTTTAGCAATAATATCTAAGCAATTTGGACAGACATGGTTGTTTTGTACCTTTAAGCCATGCACTTACTCCACTCATTTGTGAAATTACCCTGTTTGGTGTTCCCAGGGAGAAGCAGGAGACAGTTAAACTCTGAAATCCCATCCTCCTCCTTTCACAGAACCACCAGCTCAGAATAACACCCGTGCCTTGGTATCTCCACTGCTGCCATTATCTAGGCCAGGCCATTATGCAAACACACTCTATTACAGCCATTCTTTCTCTTCAATGCATACACACGCCATGCCCTACAAGACTGCAGGGGCATGGAGTGGGAAGAAAAGGTTAGAGCCTGCCCTTTCCAAGAAAATCCTCTGCTGAAGAGGTGGGAGGGTAACCAAGGAGTGATCTTGCCCTGGGCTCAGGCACCAACTCACACTTGCACAGTGTGCCCAGCACTAGAGCTCTCCCCACGCAGCAGAGCATTCCATACCTCCACCATCACCATCATCTCCTGAGAAAGCACCATAACACAGGCAAAGGATGATAGAAAATTAAGCTCCTGCTGTGGCAGCGGGACACTTCCCTCTTTCCTGACTCGGGAGATAAAACCAAACTGTGGCTCGTGAATTCAAGGGTTAGAAATGAGCTCTAAAGCCCCTGGGATCACAGAAAGGTGATTTCACTTCTGACTTTTAATCAGACTTACCAAGAGCCCCAGCAAAAATGAGCTTTTGGGCTCACACCCTGAGCAAAGAGAGGAGCTTTCACAGATCTCATTTATGTCTCAATGGAAAGGTAATAAATTACTGCTAGAACTCAGACTGTGCAATCCCTAGAACAAGTGGCGGGCAGCATCTTGCTGCCCTAACCACACTCTGAAGGGACAGTTTTCTTCAGTGGCCAATAGCAGAATATCTTTACCAGAGAACCAAGTGTTGTCACTACAAATTAGACAGTTTACCCCATTAAATCAATTTACACAAACATGCTAAGGAAATTGGCCTTTCTCAAAAAAAAAAAAAAAAAAAAAAAAAAAGAGAGAGAGAGAGAAATCACTGAGAACATGATAATAGTGGATTTTTTAATTTATTTTTTGAATGCTCTGTATTAAGTCATGGTTCTCCAGTGGAGGTATCAGCAGTAGGTGCAAATGTTACTTTCCCTCTATTAACACAATCCATCTCAGTCTATGCATTTCCTTGTTGCAAAACCTGAGCACAGATGCAACCAGGACCTCTGAATTCAGCAAAATTGAGCTAATAAAGGCAGCAGATCAAATGCAGTCAGGATCTCTAACCTAGACATAAATTGGCTTAGAAAAGGCAACATCTCAATTTCAAGGCAATTGATTCAAGGAAATAAAAGGTGAAACAATTGCCTTTATGCAAAAACGTTAGAGAGCATTACACAAATATGCTGACTTTAAAATACAGGCTGGAAGATGTCAGACATCTGAACCATATGTGAAATAGCACCTACACATCCCAGTCTATACCTTTGTATACCAAATAAGCCTTCACTGCCTGTTGTACATTGTGGTGGGACATGTAACAGCTCAGGATCTTCTTCATATACAGGTCAAACAATACTGCCTTGGGGACAAAAACTTCTAGAAAAATGTGAGTGATGGAGAGCTGAGAGGGGGCAAAGGCACTTCCTATAAATGAACCAACCTCCTAAAAAAGCACCAGCTGTTTTTAGCTGCAGGACATAAATCTACAAGACAGGCACGATCATATTGGGGATGAGCAGCCTAGGAATAAATCTGCCAGCTTACTGCAGGAGCTCTCTTCAGGCCAGCCCTCCAGAATGACTCCTTCGTGGGCGCAGCTCCTCGCGTACTCCAGGAAGGCGGGGCAGTGACAGTCCACGCCCTGGGGACAGGCACAGATGTCCCTTTCACAGAGGCTGATGTACGGCTCGGGATCCACCCGATGGTGGCACCGGGAGAAGGTCAGGGATGTGCTCAGCAGCTGGCAGGTTTCCAGGACGCCCTGCAGGAGAAGTGAGGGGCAAAGGGACAGAGAGAGAGAGCAAAAGGGACAAAATTACTTCCTATAGTTTCAGGGAGATGATGGAAAACTCAGCTTTTCCAAACACACCGTCACCACTGTTGTTGAACACCATTACAGCTCTTATTTAACACCACCAAGCAGTTAATAATAGTTGAGAGCTAATAGTGAGCTCTGCCCATTATTCACCACATCCGTGGATACATTAAAATACTGATTATTATAGAATGGGGTATCACATAAGGGGTGTTTCACACAGAAACATGCCAGTCAGTCAATCAGTCAGCAAAAGGATGGAGGCCTTCTACCTCCTTTGGCTTCCCAGAAAAGAACTGGATGGTGTCTGGATTCCCAGGAAGATGCACACAGCAACAAGGGGAACTGAGGTACGTAGGAAGAAAAACAACCAGACAATCTTTTGGATAGCAAGGGACCAGAGCAGGTGTCCGAGGGAAAGATTGAACCTGACTGAAATCCCAGGAATGAAATTTGTTTTCCACTTCTGGCCACACGTTCCCATCACTCCTGCTGGATTGTCCAAAGCACAACAGGTCAATTTAGCCCAGATAAATAGGAGAACAATAGCCCAGGGAGGAAAAGCAATTTGTTCTGCTCTTCTCCTGAGTTAAATCAGCGTGGTGACAGCCAGTGTGAGGGGAGGACACCACAGGGAGATGGGAGGAGGGTATCAAGGCCTCTTCTTTCAGACAGCAGAAACCTAAGAGGAAACTTAACTGTATGTGAAACAAAACCTAAGGAAAACTTAGTGTATGATTAAGTTCTCCAGGGGAGGCTCCCAAATAAACTCTTTTGTGCGCGTTATGTCACAGTTCAATGAGTCTGAGGTCCTCAGTGCAACTTTTTGAAAGGATGGCACTGAATTCAGGCAAGTGAAAAAACTATTTTCTGATCCAACCCAAGCACAAACAGTTGGAACAGAACTTTGTTATACTTATTTGTCAGTGTTTTATGTAAGCAAATGTAACCGTGGTGTATTTGCAGGTGTTACACTCAGTGGTTAGAGGGGCATATTCTCCAGAGTAGTTCACAGTTACAATTCATTACTTCTAAAAAACTTTACAGGTAACTGAGGTGATAGCACATACAAGCTGCTGTGTAAAAAAAAAAAAAATAAAAAAAAAATAAAAAAAAAAATCACCTTGTTTTCTCATTTTCTGGGAGTTGAAAAATAGAGAGAAAAAAAGCCCCACAGGAAAAGATCAAGATGTCTTCTCTGAATGGCAGCTGTGGTGCCTGCATAGCAAAACTGCTGAGCAGAAAATACCTTTTTATTTTGGTTAAAGGGTGTTTTGTTCAGGTGATCAACTCAAGCTAGTACATGTCTGAGCCAAGACAAAATTTCTTGCTTATGAAAACAAACCAACCAGAAATGTCTAGTCCATTGGGAATGCATTCCAAGTTTAGCAAAGGGCTCAGGGAACAACCACATGTGCAAAGAGGTTTTGAGCTTTCTGAGAAAGGACTCAGCGAACTTGAAACAGTGTTAACTGAGAGCTGGACATGGTGAAAATCAGAAATGCAGCTCCAGCCTGGGATAATTCTGATGCCCAGATAACACCCACCATGCTGAATCAGATCAGAAAAGAAAAAAAAAAGACTAGAAGGTGGGGAGCAGGAGCTACCTACATGGTGGTTGGTGCTGCTCTAAGACTCATAGAAGTACAAAAAAGCTGAAAAAGTGCCCTAAGGGTGGAAGTAACAACAACAGAAGCAGCCAAGAAAGCTATTAAAGTGGTGCTTGGAGATGAGACTGATAAAACCAAAAGAGAGCTCAGAGCCATTCAGAGGATGAGCAGTACAGCAACTCCTGGATCAAAGCCTTGATCCAGATAGTATCAAGTGAAGCAGAAAACCAGTATATGCAACAATCCCTTTTAGGGGCTGAGCTAACAAAGTTTCTTAAGGTAATAGCCTGTTAATACAGCTCAAACAGTAAGACTCAGACTGTATATTCCACTAAAAGGAACATTTTAGATGGGAGTGACTTAAAAAATAAAGGTGATTACACACACACACACAAATTAACACATTTTTCTTGTCCTCTAGATTTTTGGTCTTGGATCTTTTCACTAACACCATAGCTAAAGGCTGAGCTCCAGCTGATTATCGAGAAAGTGATATATGTTGAAAAGCAACAAACAGTTCATTTTCTCTGTGTAAAGGTTTTCTTGCCATTCAAATTTCATCTGATTTTCCAGTGATTTTATGCAAAAAAAAAGTTGAAATTTTCCCATCTTTCAGACATATCCCAACTATCATGACAAATAAGCTGAAATATGGGTAAATCCAAGAAGATACAAACAAAAAGAAAAAACGAGGGTATGGTCAAAGACAGGGTATGGAACGACACCCTTTGAGATATTCAAAATGTGAGTGCACAAGGACCTGAGCAGCCTGATCTAGGATGGCCCAGTTGGAAGCAGGGAATTGGACTCAATGACCCCCTTCCAACTTTAACCATTCTGCAAATTTATTTTTATTTTCACTCCTTCTTTCTTTAAAACTCACTGGTCAGGCTGGACTAAGAGAGGTTCTTATTCTTTAGTTTAGAGGACAGTGGTGAGTATTAGATATTGGCAGCCTCAGCCACTGCTGTAACATTCCTGCTCAGGGAAGCTACTCCACACAAAGAAGTATTTAAACCCAACAGGCTGGAGTGAAGTCTCAGGCTGAAACAGTGCTTAAGGTAAAGGTGGCTGAAAAATTAAAATTAGCAGGACTGACTACAGTATCTGAAACACAGGTGAAGGTCATAAAATTTCTCCCTTCCCTTCTGCACAAGTCCTATTTTAATTGTTTCTTTAAATAGGTTGGCAGGGTCCTGGCACTGGCAACCCTCAGCAACCGCAAAACTCGCTGACCTTCTTTCTGCCCCAGGCCCACCACACAGAGCTGGAGGTGGAATTTTGTACATTCTTCCCATTTCTGTGGCATTTCCTTCTGCTGCTGCATTTCTCTATGGCTCAACAATTACCATTAAAGAGAAAGAACCTAAAAAATAACAGAAGAAATCAAAGACACCCTCTCGTTCCCTTGAATTTAAACCCTATGGTATGCAGATACACATATGATTTCTCCAGAACACTCAAAAAGGGTATATTTTGGTGCCATAACTGGGTATAATTTTTCAGAAAATATATTTCATGGAGAAAGATTTAGCCACCCATCTCTCCAAATTAAAAGCATCCAAACCCAGTATGTTTAATACACCGAACACTGGCTGTATGTCTGAGCAGACTAAGTAACAACGGAAAGAAATCACCTCCCTTGAATGCTGATTAATCTGATGAAGAAAGATGAGATTTTTAGATATAGTGGGCCTCATTTTCACCTGTGTAATGTATATTGTATAGAATGAATTTGGTTGGACATTCAAGAGCCTTTAGTCCAATCCCCTGCCATGGGCAGGAACACCTTCCACTAGACAGGTTGCTCCAAGCCCCACCTAACCTGGCCTTGAACACTTCCAGGGACAGAGCTGGACCTCTGGACGTTTGCTGGACCTGCCACTGACCCCAACCATGATGAATTATGGTCCGAAGCCGAAAATTTCTACTTCTTTTCAAAAGTGGGAATGAAAGCTATTTCTTTATTACATATGGAAGTATTCCATGGGATAATGGGGAAACTGTTTCTTACCAGCTGCATTAAGAGCTGAATTTCACCAAAAGCAGAAGTTAGCTGAATTTTAATTTCAATAATTTTCATATCTAACATACTATAGGTATAATTTCCTAACAAGAAAAGAAAAAAAGGAAACATATAGTGACCTCTGGCCTCCACACACCATTTCTCTTAGAGGTGAAATCTAGAAAATAAAGGTAATG
This sequence comes from Phylloscopus whistleri, assembly GCA_017589585.1. Lineage (NCBI taxonomy): Eukaryota > Metazoa > Chordata > Aves > Passeriformes > Phylloscopidae > Phylloscopus > Phylloscopus whistleri. The sequence continues at coordinate 1,420,463 of JADMLD010000723.1, forward strand.
TATAAGAACACAGTAATCAATTGCAATGCTTTAAACTATACACATTTTTGTTTTCAAGGCTGTCTTGCTGCTATAGTTTTCCAGATCACCCATTTATACTTTCAGACCCACGTTACCCCTGCTGTTGGTCACCTTAGAGCCTGTTGAATTGCAGTACTTTGTTGAACAGCCTAAGCCAGTGAAAAAATGGATCAGACAGTGCAGCAAGGCACCTTTTTGGTAACTAAACATCAGCTGCAGAGGGCAGGGCATAGTAGGAAGGGTTCTTTCCTCCCTCCAACACTGTCCAGTTTGGAATGCTCTCTCCATCTGGAATGCTCTGCCTGGATCTCAAGGCAAGGCAGGTAATTCCACTATATCTGTGTGTTTTAGAGGTGGAGGGCAGGGAAAGGCCCTGGTGGCAGTGGGGAGGACTCTGAGTTGGTTGAAGACTTTTCAGCTGACTCACAGAGCAATTAAACAAGACAAAAACTTTTTAAAAATTTTTTTCAACATTTTTTAGGATTTGAAGATAAAGGAGCAGCAGGGCTTTCTTATTCCACTGCAGAGAATCATACAACGGTTTGGGTTGGAAGGAACCCTAAAAATCATCTCATTACAACCCCACTGCCATGGGCAGGGACACTTTCTACTGTCCCAGGTTGCTCAGAGCCCCATCCAACCTGGCCTTGGACACTTCAGGGATGGGGCAGTCACAGCTGCTCTGGGCAACCTGTGCCAGGGCCTCACCACCCTCACAGCAAATAATTTCTTCTTAATATCCAAGCTAAACCTGTTCTCTCTCAGTGTGAAGCCATTTCCCCTCATCCTGTCACTACAATTCCTGCTGAAAGAAGCCACAAGCCATCTCTCCAACCATGCTGTTGGCTGGGGAGGGGGGCAGACAGAGAGGGTAAAGAGAACCACAGACCTACCCAGTGTGGGGACACTGGGGTGGGAGGAATGCCTTGAAGCAGAGCTGTTGTTTCCCTCACCTAACAGCTGACTGCCTGGCAGGGAGGGAGGCTGGGAGACCAAGGAGATTTACATTCCTGAAGCTGAGGCAAGCAAACAAAGCACACTATTAAAAAGCCCTACATTCTTCAGGAGGCACTTGTTTGGCCTGACTTCTATTAATAGCGCTGTGTTTATTCTTGCACAGTGAATAAATTAAGGCAACGTTAAATGCTGTGAGCTTATGAACTCACATGAGAGAGAATATAATTTCATTCAGTTTGTGGGAAAGAAAACTTTATCCACAAAGCATCAATATTTAACAATATCTGTATAAAACTCAAATTAGTTGTACTTGACCCATCAGACTGGATTTCACCCTGCATGCCACTCCCCAGCCTCAGCTGCAATGTTGACACTTTCTAAAACTCACCTGAACAGATAAAATTCCAGGGACCACAACCAGTCACAAGAACTACCCTTTCTCTAGAGCTGTAACCAGGTTTAAAGAATGGGGTTTTGTCCTATTTAAACAACAGGGTGGTTTGGGTTGGAAGGAACCTTAAAGATCACATAGCTCCACCCCCCTGCCATGGACAGGGACACCTTCCACACTCCCAGGTTGCTCAGAGCCCCATCCAGCCTGGTCTGGAACACTGCCAGGGATGGGGCAGCCACAGCTGCTCTGGCCAACCTGTGCCAGGGCCTCAGCACACTCACAGGGAACAATTTCTTCCCAATATCCAACCTAAACCTCCTCACTGTCAGTGTGAAGCCATTCCCCCTGGTCCTGTTACTCCAGGCCCTTGTCAAGAGTCTCTCTCCATCTTTCCTGTGGGCTCCCTTCAGGCACTGAAGGCCACAATGAGGTCACCCCAAAGCCTTCTCCTCTCTAGGCTGAACAATCCCAATTCCCTCAGCCTTTCCTCACAGCAGAGCTGCTCCATCCCTCTGATCCCATTGGTGTCCTTTTTCTGGCCTGGCTCCAGCAGCTCCCTGTCCTGTTGAGCAGCCCTGTCGCTAAAAAACCCTCAGCCAGGTTGGAACCCCTCATGCTTTGGTGCTTGGCAGCACACACCTTTACTCAAGTCAGGTGTTCAGTCTGCCCCAGCCATGACAGAAACACCCCCCACACACCACCTCTGCCCAAGCAAGAAACATCAGCTGGAGATTTCCAGTGTGAAATCACTGTTATAATTCCTCAGCCAGTTTTGCAGGTAGTGGGGCTGAAGTGCTGAGGGGCACGAGCATCCTTCACTGAATTTCACAACACATCTGGAGCATCACCATCCAAAAGCTTAATGGAAGTATAAAGAGTCAGAACTTTGCAACTTGTCCAACTCAGCCTTTTCCAGGGAGCTAGGAAACCAGCACTCAGGGTAGCTGGAGAGCAGATATATTCCAGGAAGTGCTACTACTCTTGAGAAACTATTTGAGTTCTGGTTTAGCCAATCCCTGTCTATAGGAATTGAACAGTAAGGAGCTAAGAACTATGTTTCAGCCTCAGTTACTCTGGTATAAACCTAAACCTGGCACCCAGGAAATAATTCTGATTTACAACAGAGTACATGAAATCAGCTGTAACCCCTCAAGGCATGAAGGTTCAATTTACCATGACAGTCATAACCTGTTAAAACCACACGCTTCAGTAAATATTCAAAGCTACTTTCTTCCCTGAGCTGGTGACCATCTGCCTTCATCCACACCCTATCTAAGGGAAACAAGAAACTTATTTATAGTTATAAAAGACAAGAAGAAAAAGGTTGACACAGCAAAGGGGGTCACAGAATTGGCCAAGGCAAACAGTTCTGTGTTTCTTCAAAAAATCAGCACCATTATCCATACACATAGCTGAAGGAACTTCCTCCTGGGAAGGGAAATAGCCTGGTGACACAGAGCTTTTGGAACACCAACAGAAAACATCTCCCTCCTCTGCTGACTCCCAAGTATATAAACTGCAAAAAATTCACAAACACCCTTTGGGGGAGGCAGTGCCCACAGAGGTTTCAGAACTGATGCTTCCCTGCTGGCACAATTGGAAAGGGAATTAACTACCTCATTCTACAGGAATCACTGAAACACATCTTTCCCAAGTAACATCATCATTTCTTTGGCAGTAAGTCACATTTCAGCCTCAAACAAGCTGTTTATCTGTGTAAATGGTTGGGTTGGGGGAAAGGTGGTTATGTATATATAGACAGATATGTTACAGGTTTAGGCTGGATATCAGGGAAAGGTTCTTCCCCCAGAGGGTACTGGGCACTGAACAGGCTCCCAGGGAATGGGCACAGTCCCAAGGCTGACAGAGCTCCCAGGAGCATTTGGACAATGCTCTCAGGCACAGGGTGAGATTGTCAGGGTGTCTGTGCAGGGCCAGGAGTTGGACTCAGTCATCTTTGTGGGCGCCTTCCAAATGAGAATATTTTGTGATTTCTGTTCTTCTGCCAAAGGGCAGGCAAGCTGCCTTTCAGGTCGGGGAGGCATGAAGCAAGAATGGCATCTCACAGCACCAACCTTCTCTGCCATATCAGATGAAATGTTGCAGGTGTTGCTCGGAGTCTGCACTCTCTTGCAGCGCTTGTTTTCACTGTGCAAAGCCCAGGAGTTGGCAAAATCGTAACTGTTCTCCACCAGAGGCCCTGGGAACGAAGAAGAGGAGAAGCAACGTGGCTATTTGAGGGGTTTCAGCAACAAGTGGGCATTATTGGCTGCTATTAAGGTGATAGTCTGCCAAAAGCTCTTTAAAAATATAAACTGTTGTATCAAATGGATGTTAGCAGTTGCTGCTGGTCAGCTACAATCTGCAGAAGCCAAAGCATGCCTGCACATCTTCTTACTGCTTAAAAGTTATCAATAAAACACAAAATATATCAGAGAGGCAAACAAACCCAGCTGCTTTCCCTAATCAAAGAAAGCATTAGTACTCTTGATCCCAGCTAGCCTTGATTTTTCTCCTGTCCAAAACTAAACCTTGTGTGCAAAGAAGCTTAACGTGCACCATCATGGTTTGGGCCAATCCTCTTCCTGGGTAAGGTGTCCTGAAATACACTCCTCTGTCCCAGGACAAGCAGCTCCTACCCAGGCTTAGCAAGATTTGCATCCATTTTGCATAAAAGCAAAGTTGAACAAGTTTGTATGGCTGCAGCTTCCCGGGAGATGCAAACCACCTCTCTGCTACTCTTGCTCCATCCTTCTGAAAAGAGGGATACTCCCAGAGAGGGAATGTTTCCTCCACCCTCTCGTGCCACCCATGGCCTTGCTGGTTCCAGGACTATCTCTGCTTCAAATTGTGGGTACCTGCTACTAAACAATTTTGTGACCCTCAGTTGCTTTTTAAAAATCTGTTGTGGTGCCTATGAGATGTCAATTGCCACTGTTATGCATTCCCAAGACTTTATGTAGAGAATATATTGAAACACAAGCCTGGCTGTATATGAAAACCAAAAGAAACCAAAAGAAATTCTTCCCTAATATACATACAGAATATTTAATAACATATACATGTGTAGATAATAAAGACTCCATTGAGTTCCCTGTTTAGTGCAAATACAAGGAATATACAGACCACTAAAACTCTTCCTAAACTATGGGGTAGTCATGAAAACTGCACTGAAAATGCTAAGGCAGAGGCATTAAGATCTGTAGCCATTCTGTAAACTAGAAATTAGGGGCTTTTAAAGGTAGCATGTATTAGGCCCACAGCAGATATCAAAGGAGGAGGACTCCCAGGGAAAGGGGATAAAAGACACAAAATTTTCATCTATGCAGCCGGGACTTGGCACAAGAAAAGAAATGCAGCAACAAGAAGAACAGAACCCTTGAGCTTACCACATATTATAAACACTAAAGCAGCAATGCAGGGCAGCCTGAGGAGAAGGAAGGAGCCAAAATCCCTTTTGTTTGCAGTAAGGCAGCCTTTCCCTAGCAGGTGTGTAACAGGAGCTGGGCTCTGCTCTGAAGCAGTGTTTCTCAAGCCCTGGGTGCACAACCATGCCAGAATTCCTGCTGGCAGCTACCCCCAGGGGCTCCTTCACCCACAGGCTAAGATTTGAAGGTTGGGACAGATGTTGGCACTACAATACTGGTCACTTGTTTTGTCATTTCTCTCCTTCTAATATTTTTTTTCTTCTGTGGTGCTTGTAAATTTATACCTCTTATGCGGTCCTTTTACGCAACATTTGCATTATATGATTTTAATTCTTTGTTTGCTGTAGTCTATGACTCACACTTCAAGTAAGTGAAGGGTCTGGAGAGTCAGTCATGTGAGGAGCAGCTGAGGGGGCTCAGCCTGGAGAGAAGGAGGCTCAGGGGGAACCTTCTGGCTCTGCACAATTCCCTGACAGGAGGGGGCAGCCAGGTGGGGATCGGGCTCTGCTCCCAGGAAATAAGGATGAAATGTTCTCAAGCTGTGCCAGGGGAGGTTCAGGTTGGACACCAGGAAGAATTTCTCCATGGAGAGAATTGTCAAGCATTGGAATGGGCTGCTGAGCAGGGTGGTGGAGTCACCACCCCTGTAAGTGCTCAAGGAATGACTGAACACGGCACTCAGTGCTCTGGTTTAGTTGACAAGGTGCAAATTGTTCAAAGGTTGGACTTGATGATCTTGGATGTCTTTTCCAACCTAAATACTTCACCTATTTGATGAGACTGCAGGAAGAAAAATGGGGAGGGAGAAATATCCCTAGCACACCTGATTGCTCTGGGTAGAGGGCAGAGCAGCTGCCAACACCTGTGCCTTTCCCACCTGACCCCTCCATTTTCTTCTGCTGAACAACTCAGGAAGGGAAGAAAGGAAAGGCAGTGGAAGAGACCACACAAGAGCCTAAAAAATAATCTGGGGTTTAAGTGGGCAGGTGATGCTGTCAACATAATTTGGCACTACAATCCTACCACACAGTGGGACTGCCCTCATCTCTTGCACAGCAGAGTTTTGTTTTGCCTTCTGTCCCTCCTGTGGTCACCTCTTCTTGGTGAAGCACCCAAGATTCTGCAGAAACAACTCCCTCATCAGAGCCCTTCACCCAGAGATCCTCCATGTAACCTGAGTGGGACTTTAGCTAAAGCACTGGTTTTGCCTAAGACTTGCAGGCAAGATGCTGAAAATAGAAGTTCTCACAAAACATAATGAAAACAAAGGATTTGGACACAAGTGCTGGAAGTAGGGGTGCCTGATATGGACCACAGTATAGATTCCAGCAGGTAAACTGGCTGCTCAAAAGCTGAGACCCCCAGGCAGCCAGCTGGGATGGAATCTCCTCTTAGAATAAAAGATGGGTTCAGAAAGCAGATTTTAAGGGACAACACAAATCCCCACCTGCTCCTAACATCCCAGAAACATCATGGCATCCATGACCTTGCAGAGGTCTTTGAGGAGAGGGCCACTCCCTCACTACCTGAGCAGCAGGCAGGGTCTCCACGGGTGTCCTGGTGGACTTTAGAGCTCCAATTGCTGCCCTCACATCTGTCTCCCTTCAGAAAGATTTTCAGATTGGTGATGGCCACTCTTCACAGCAAAATCCTTGTTCACTATGATTATCTGAGCCTCCAATCACCAGTTCCTTCTGAAATATGAAACTGGCACCAGCTTGTTTACTTTGACACTGATGGTCAGGCAAGCAAAGCATCAGGAATAACCACCTCATGCTCCAGGCACAGACTGGGAAGCAGGAGCCCTGACCTCCTTCCCTGGACCTCCTGCAGATTTTCCATATGGCCACAGGCCCATCAGATAACTCTCCCAGGCTTTGTTAACTCATCTATAAAATAAATGCAAGAATTTGGTCAAGACACTGCAGTCCTGGGAAACTGAATTGGTAAATAACCAACTTTCACATGTTGGTTACTTATCACACAACCGGGGGGGGGGGGAGGTTTATGAGGGTGGTTATTTTATTTATTGTTTTGGGGGCTTTTTTTTTTATACCAACACAACTTCATGGTTCTGATATGAGCAAAGGCTGGCAACCAGTTAGAAGTGCATGCTGAGGTCAGAAAGCAGAGCCTGTTCAACTGGCAAGTCTTAGAAGCTTTCATAGAATGGCCATAAAGGACCAGACCTTATCTGGCAGGAAAAAAGCAGAGGGGAAACCCTTCATTAGGGTCTAGGAGAAAAACAAACAGATGAAAGACTAAACAAAAACCCTAGAAAGCTTCCAAGACATTTCTTTTTATATTTTAATTATGCTTATAATGTGAGAACAAACTCTCAAGGTTAGGCTTGGCTTTGCTTCCATATCCAATAAACAAGCAAGCCCATAGAATAAAATCAATGTTGTTTGTCAGTCTGGACAGGACATGAGCACTTCTCCACAGGATGAGCTATTGTAGGAACCATGTCAATGGCAGTGACTCAGCATCCCAGCCTGTCTCAAGGGCAGTGTGTCTGCAACTTTGGGAAAAGGTTCTTCCTCCAGAGGGTGGTGGGGCACTGAACAGTCTCCCCAGGGAAATCATCACAGCCCCAAGGCTGCCAGAGCTCAAGGAGCATTTGGACAACATGGTGGGATTGTTGGGGTGTCCTGTGCAGGGCCAAGACTTGCTGACCCTTGTGGGTCCCTTTCAACTCTGCATATTCTATGAACTCCAAAACCTACTGGAGAGGCTTTTTTGGGAGGTTCAAGAACTAACACTTAAGACCTTCAAAGCTCGGTCCAACCAGTGTTCATTTACCAGGGTATCAATTTTATTCTCATCATTCAGAGCTCCAGGACCTCAATAGCTGAGCATCCAAAGTGTACACAAAAACAATGTGTGTTATTCTCTCATCAGTTCTCCATTTCCACACTAAAAACACACTGAGGAGTCATAAGAGCATCATGACAACAGCACGTTTGAATAGATTATAGAACAGGAGTATAAATATATCAAGAGGAAAGAAAAGCAATTACAGTGTTCATTAAGTTTTAAACACCCTTCTGTTCATGCCTCCTTTGTTTACTTGCTGTAAGTGGCAATATCCACTCACAGAGCAGGTGCTTTGCCTCTTCTTTCACCACCACCCTAAAAGCAATCCAGATATAATCAATGAAGTTCTATACCATACTCCACTTTCTTAAGGGAAAAAATCAGACTAATTCTGTTATTAAACCACAATAATTTCTTTCCCTAAAATACAGAAAAATCATATTTTTGTTTGTTTCCACTGCATGTTATTCTGAAGCTCAAAGATCTTAACACATCTCTTATCAATATAAATCCATCCCAGAAATCTGATTTATTAGAACTGAGGCCCCACTCTGGTAAATTCCAGGTTTTAACAGGAAGCAATGGACACACCAACAGGACACTTCAGTCTGCTGGCAACCTTAAGGTAACCCTTCACTGCCCTCAGATCACTAAGTCCTTACACCAAGTTCACATCCTGGGATAGGCTGACCTTCAGGAGGATCTAATCAACCTGAAAGAAGAACAACTAAAGACTTTAGTGAAAAGAAAATGGTAACATGCTTCACAGGCTTCCAAGAGGCTGCCTACCTTTTCTGTTTAAAGAGTATTACCTCTCCCAGTTGTTTGTGTTGCCCCCCACCTGGAAGCTAGATTCAACAGTACATTAAAAAAAACAAACAAGAAAAAGTGAATCTGAATTATTCCATAACTGATTTACTTGGAGCAAGTTAGGAAACGCTCCAGTGAAGCAGCAGAGCTGCCAAGGAGACAAACACTGCGTGGGTGTAGTGACGTCCCTCACTGATACAACAAATTCAAGCATAATTCAGTCTAATTCCTTCTAAATTAGTTTAAATGAAAGGTCTTTTGTATCACTGGAAAAACTGGCAGAATTGCTGACACACAGTTCTATTCTTCAGGCTAAAATCACAGATCTGTGTATCCACACAGGTGGATAAACAGGAGGAAATCCCTGACTTCTGTAAGAGACACAGAAAATACATTTTCTCTGTCACCTCTATTATTTTACAGCTGGTCCAAGCAAAGACCCTGTCATGGGCTTCATTACATTCCAAAATCTGTGGCTGTGAATGGACTGTTTTTATTAAGAGGGAAGATACAGCCTCCAGTATGTAAAACAAATACAGCATGAAACACATCTAAACACGAGCAGCAGAGGGGCCTTTTCTACATTTGAACAATCCAAAGCATTAGAGTCTCCTTTTTTGCACCTGCTTTTTCTAAGAGTCTTATTACTCTTTACTATCTCAAGAAAAAGCCATAAACTTCATATGTCATCTCATTCAGACATCAAGGGATCCAAGCCCTGGCAAGCAGTTCTGTGACCAGAGTTTGTTTCTTATTATTTACATTGCTGAAGGACAGGTTAATCATTTTAATATACCATGAGATCTCTTTTTTTTCTGTACACTGAAGCTATGTTTATATTTCCTGAGTGACAGTAGGACACATCTCTGGAGCACTGCCAGGCTGCTTTCCAAGCTGCTTTGCCTCCCTTTCTATCTTCTGTATCATTTATTTTTAATACACACTTTATATTATCAAACTAATGTACTAATGTATTAACTAACTTCAAACCTCTCCTCTTCAGGTGAGTGCTCAGAATTAAAAGACACACTGAAATATCACAAATCAAAACCAACCCTTCAAAGCCTCATTCAGGGCTTTTCAGAAACTGAGTTTTCACACAAAGGTGTACTGAGCCTCTCATTCTCACAGGAATTGGTGTGATATAAGGTGCACCTCCAATCCAACAGCCCTCATAGATAGGGAAATACTACTAAAGTGTAAACCCTTTCTAGAACAGCATGCCAAACCTGCAAGCAGCAGGAATTTAATCTTCTGCTGTTGTACCTCTCTATTCTTACACTATCCATTCTTACTACCTCTTGGCTACATCATGAAAAATTAAAAGTTGAATCAATGGGTACTTCACAGAGCTTTTTTGCTGGGTCTTCTTCTCACCAGTCTCCCCACATGAATTAACCTGTAGCTTTATCTTTGCATTTGAAAGTTTCCAGGTTTCTAAACATGCTACATTCAGATGTTTGTGCTTTCCTCAGGAATGAGATGTGACAGCCATTTCCTTTCAGGAGAAAGGACTTAGCTTTTCAGCACACCAAGCTGAGGTACCTGACAAGTTCTGTAGAAACATTTTGCTGGATCAGCAACATCTTTGTTGAATCAGCCAGCACGAAAAGCGTGCAGAGCATCCATTAAAACACAGTCAGTTAGTGGTAACCTTACCTTCCCGAGTTCTGAAGTCATCCTCAAGGAATTTATTGAAATTGCCACACAAGCCACAGGTCTTATTATAGTGCTTTTCTTGAAGGAGTATCTGAATGTTTCCACTGGCATCAATCTTCACCACAAAGCCGTGCTCATCGCTGGATATTTTATAATAACCTGCCTCCTTCTCTATAAATATACCATTGGAGGCTAAAGGTATGGAAACCCTGTGGAGAAAAAACAGGAAATTCTCAGCATGTGACACACAAAACCCATCAGGTTGTTTTCTGCTAGAATAATAGTTCCTGTAGGTACCTTTTGTCTTCCTGCATCACAACTCCATCTAAAGAGAGGCGAAGACTGAAATATTCTCCAAGATACACAGAGAAACCAATTTTGTCCCCATCCTGGTAATCACCTGAGGAGATGAGACACAACCAAATGCTCTTAGATCTGGGACTCAGGAGGACAATTTGTAGTCAGTAAAAACTTATTTTAAACTATGACCAACACAGAACTGTTATTAGTGAATATAAAAACATCTACCAAAGCAGTTGGTATGAAAGTCACATACAGTTTTGGTACATATATCATCACTTCTATTCCCAAGAACAATTCTGTAGAGGCCCATGCTAATTCCAAGGCCTTCTGTCCTAAAGGATGGGATTTTTCTTACTGGTGTGGTTTAGAATACAGATGAAATTAGTTCTAAAGGGTTGTATAGTTCTTATTCCTGGACTCAACTTTAACACAGCCACATCTCCCTGAAAAATTCAAAATTACTAAAGGTCTTTTTTTTAGTAGGAGTAGTAAGAAAATCCCTGCTTCTCAGCAGCTTATTTAGGTTGAGCTACATTACCAAGGGATAACAGAAGCCCCAGAAGTAATCCCACTTTCCAAAACAAGGCCAAAAAACCCTAATACAACCCACAGACAAACAAAAAGAACCCCAAGCAAGACCCCTTTTTATGCCATGGTCCATCCCATCTGACAAAATGGAACTATTTGTCTTTTTTTCCCAGCAATGGAACCCAGCTCAGACTCACCTAAGAGTGTGAAGGAGTGCTTGTGACAGTCCCCAGCAAGGAGGTAGCTGCAGTCCCCAGCAAAATTGTACAAGGAACCATCAAATGTTTTGATGTGATCATTCCCAAAAAGGCTGCAACGGGCGACTGATGGCTCCTGAAGTGAAGCACCTGATAACTCTGGGGATCAAAACACAACATTAACTTGCAATTTAAAGCAATCATTTTGCAGTTCAGGAATTTCTCAACTGGAATTTATCCCCACTGATGTCCTGGTAGCTTCTAGGCAGACTGTAAGCCTAGCATGGCAGTCCATAGGATCACAGCTTTTTTTATTATTATTAGATGCATTACTGAAATATCTTTTTTTTTTTTTTTTTGCTTTATTTCCACCAGCCCAAACCTTGCATGGGTAATTTAAGTCTTGATCCTTTGAGGAATGCCATGTGTTCATTTGTGCCTGCCTGCAACCCCACTAAAGCCTATAGGGCACTAGGAAAGCCCCATATCTTGTTCAGTCAAGCATCCCTGACTTCAGGGAGTATTTGGGACTCAACACAGTGCCTGCTTCAAGGTAAACAGACAGAAGGAATGACTTTACTGATGCCTTCAGCATGGTCAGAATAACCCCTGAGTCAGTATAAAAAGGGGAAGGAGGGCTCATATCTCACAAAAAAGTAGTGAAAATCTATTCTAGTCCAAACCTGTTTTCTTACCTGTGATTACAGTGGCCAGCAGTAGGTTGGTTTGCAGCACTGTCAGGAGGAACATCTGTTAAAAATCAAAAAGAGACAATTTAGAATATTCTCAGCTTGAGACAGTCTGTTTCACAACTCCTCATCACTTTCTATCCTTTCTTTATAAAGAAAATTATTATTGAGGTTCTGCAGCATTTCAGAAAGTCATAATCCATGCAGACAATCATGGTAATGCCCTCCATCCTGCTTTAACTAGGTAATCTAGGAGAGTTATTAATTATTCTTTGCCCCCATTTTCACTTCTTGTGGCAGGGAAGTGAGCTACCTCCATGGGAAGTGCAAGCCAACACAGACACATATTGCAACTCCCCTCAGTCAACACCCTGCACACAAAGCTTTTCAATGCACAGCTTTATTTCTCAGCCAGCCTGATGTGAAGAAGCACCCCAGACTGGCTCAGCCAAGCTGGCTCCAGTAGAAGTCACCTCTGCAGCACCAGATTTGCACCCTGCCCAAACACCCACAAGGAGAAAGAAAGAATATATAGGTTTTGCACCAGCCAGCAGATTTGCTTGGCAGACCATTGTAACCACATAATCCACTGATTTCAGGGTGATAACATGCTTGAGATAAGGGGCAAGAAGGAAAGGGAGGAAATCATGCAGAGATTAGAGACCCAGGGTGAAAATTTTCATTCAACAAAATCAGTTTTAGCATTGCTTCCTCCTTTCTACAACCAGAACGTCAGTCTTTGCTTTCCATATGACTATAAACTACCTCCACGATGGCCAGGCCTGTAAAAATAATAATTAATAATAGGATAGGAGGGTCATGCAGATGGTGAATTACATAGGTTCTGTGGCAAAACATCAACTGTTAAGGATGAAAGCTGTAGGGAGCTCCATCTAAGGGAATTAATTTCAGTGATCATATAAGCAACTAGAGAGGCTTAAATATACCAAAGTTAATATATTAATGCCAGAAGACCAGACACACCTTTTTCTAAAGGAACCTCCCAATTAAAGACTAGAATGCGTTTTGCAAAGACAATTTGAGATTTCAGGTATAGACACACACTTATTGCTGCTAATTATCTAGGCCCAACTCACAGCCACATAAATAAAAACTGAGTTTGACTTATTCACACAAGACAGGAAAAGAAAGATCTATTCTATAATTCAGTCTAATATAATGTTGCAAATCCCAAACTGACATGAGGCTGCAAGAAAGCTCAGAAGTGGCAACTGCATGGGAATGACACTACAAAGAATGGTGAAGAAAACAGTAGGCATTACTATTCTCAGATTACACACTTGCTCCTGTATTTCTGGTGCATGCACAGTTATTGTGATGAATCAGATACTGCTGTTCTTTGTTAACCCCTTTGTTTTACAAAGCAGGCAGAGAAAAAGAGGAGGTGTAAATCCCTTCCCATCAGTCCCCTTCCACCTCCCACTCTGTTCTGAACTGCAGATGGAGCTTCCCCCAATCCTAACAGAGCAGGTGCCACTAACAAATCAGAATACAATCCAGCAAGTTCTATCAGTATAAAACCCTCTACAATTTTATCACTGGCTTAATTAGAAACGAATGTACCTTCTTCTGTGCGAGACTCCTCCTGCACATGAGCAAGAAACTCCTCCAGCTTCCACCTCTAGCCTACCACACCATTGTTCCCCTGGTGCTTCAGAAGTCAAGACTGGAATGGCTTTGGTCTGAAATCTCTTGTTTTTGTACAAGCCAGGAACTCTTGTCCATTTAAGAGGAAAGATAAAAATGCAGACGTCACATCCGCCTGATTCTCAAGACAATAGATTAAATTGCTATCGTGGAAATCAGGCACTCTTGATTGCCAGGAAGGTACAATGAGGGGAAATAGTTTTAAAAACTGACAGATAAAGTCTTTGAAATACATTTCACATGTGTATGTGTGACAAATCTCACTGGCTGAGCCAACAGGCAGCATATTTATTTGACAGAATGTTATTCAAAAGGAATAGTAGGATGCTCCACACCTCAAAGGCCACAGAATCATTAAGACTTTTTTCCTAAACAACTGCCTTAAAGGAGAAAGAAAAATTCAGAGCTAGTAATGCCCTGGGTTTATTGTCTAGGTTCAAACATACTTGAATTTTGCCACCTTCTATCAGAGCAACACATTTGATTCTTGAAATGTTCTTCTGGAACAACGCATGGTAACAAGTTAATCCTGCTCTGACTTGTTGGCAGAGTGGGCACCAAGTTTATGGGCATGTGTACAGCACTGAGCAAAAACACACAGAAACCAGAGTTTGTCAAGTCTTACTTGACTTTCCATGTCCCATTTCTCATATTTTCAATAACTACTAGGATTAACAAAGGCCTTAAGAGGCAACACATTGCACTGACTGGGAATTGTTCTCTCCTCTTGGATCCAGCTGCCACATCTCAGCAGGTCCTTCCTAGCCCTTAGAGCCTGAGCATGAGTGATCCTAAAGAGATGTTCCCTAAACCTTTCCTTATGGGAATGCCAGCACCACTCAGAATAGGAGGAATTAGATCTTCTATCACCATAGTTCTCTTGTCATCTTCTCAGTTCCAACCCTTTCACTTCCCGAGCCCCAAATAATTCACTTCATTTGGCAACTTCCTCTTGCAAATCTAAATCCAGTAGGGCTTTGATTTGCACCTTTTTGTTTGGCACATAAGGTAGGTAGAGTGAGAACACCTGGAAAAATTCCTTAAAAATAAGAACAGTGCTGGTTCAGATAAGCCAGACATTGTGACGCTTCTTAAGCATGTTAGCAACCTTGGGGAATGCAACAAACAAAATTAATTGAGATAGACACATAAAGAACAAACTTCCTTTTTTTTCATCCTGGCTCATTTTTCTCCCCCCACAAAAAAAAAAATGAAATGGTAATTAAAGAGTGCCTTTATTCATTGTTATTGTACATTGTTCCTACACAAAGCTTAGTGATGGTTGGGCATTTCTGACAAGTAATTTTCCAAACAGTACACCTGAGACACAGGAGAAAACATAAGCAACTATGAAGTGTTGCCAAAAAAACATGGATAGTCCATTCTTGGAAACAACACAGGAAGGACTTCTGAGAAAAATTATCCATAATACTGTTTTTCATTGCTTTGTACAAACACCAGGTTGCATGCAACGAATCCTGGCCCTTCTACAAGTATGTTTGAATTGAAGGACTCTATCCTGGACAAAGTCTGTTTGCATAAGGATCATTTAATTTCTGCAGCCAACTGCACTGATTGATTTTATGGAATCTAAGAAAAGTGTTCCTGGCACCTGAAGTAAACAGAAACCCCAACCACCACATCCTCAGATGCCACACAAAAATCAAATGGAGAGTGCACTCAGAAATGTAGAAAAGGACAGAAAGGGAAAAGATAAAATTATGATCAGAGGTAGGAAGCAACTTCTCTGCGAGCAGAGGAAATTTCCAGCCTCGGAAAATCAGAGAAATTATAGAAAGTTCTTGTGTGTCCTATCACAAGTAGCAGAGAGAAGGTAGGAAATCAGTGCTCCTTTCTTCTCCCAGGGTAAAGGCTGGGAGCAAGCAATGAAATCATCGGGGGGTTGGTTGCCTTTAAAACACGTAACTGGAAGGTCTCAGCACAGGTCACTGTGTCAAAAACGAGTCAGACAAATTAATGAAGGGCCGCTGCATCACAGGGATCAAATCTCAGGGATCAAGTGATGAATCAAAGACATCTTTTGGCTTAGAAAGTCTTTACCCTGCTGTGTATTAGAAGCAGCAATCCCATCCTTTAATGCTACACTTTATTTCTTACTTCTCTTTTCCTAAGTAATTGCTGCTAGCCACCAGAATCCTACTTTTTGGTCAAAAAAAACACAACCAAAACCCAAGAAATGAACCAACAAAAAACACCCAAATAAAATAAAATAAACTTGACATCTTTCTTTATCCTATCCCAGCCTGCAAGAAGATATGTTTCAGTGTTTTTCCATAAGTGAAATTCAAATTAACTTTCTCATTGCAGATCCAACAGGGAAATAAAGCAAAAGGAACAGGAAAGGGGAAAAAATAAAATAAAATAACCCCCCCCCCAAAAAAAAAAAAAAGAAAAAAAAAACCTAGGGAAAGGGGCTAAAGCTCTAGTTCCTATGAATTGCAGGGGCTTTAGTGCATTTTGGGGGTCATCAGTACTCAGCTCCTTTTCCTGGCATAGTTAAAGATCCATAGTTTAAAGAAAGACACCCTCAGAGAGGATGGGAGGCACTAACAACCCTCATTTTGCATTTGAAACCCCTCAGCCTCCGGACATCCTTCCACAGGCTGGGAAGTTCACTGGGCAAAGCAAACATTCCAACACTCGCCCTCCTGACTGGGCAGGGAAGGGCATTATCGGAGACAATCCTTTTCACCAATTTAACTCCTTCCCTGGCGGCAAACTCACGGGATTCCCAATTCCACAGCCCTTCCTGGGGTTATGCTTGGAGGCGGCCGAGCCACAGGGACCTCGGGCTGCAGCGGGTGAAGCGAGGCTCTTGGGTGCCACTCTTGAGGCTCCAAACCTGCCAGGCAGCAGGATGCCAGGTAGCGTCCCGACCTGGAGTTTATGAGCCAAGGTGCATCCTGCAAGCACGGCATCAAAGCAAAATAGCCCTCCCTCCATACCCAGGGAATAAGGATGCTAGAGCTGCACAAGATCATTCCCAGCTGGTGCCAGCCAGTACTGCTCGGCTGAAGTCAGTGGCACCACTCCGTGCCGGCTGAAGAGCCAAAAACTGTCGCTTTCGACATAAAGAACTCACACCCACACCTTGTGATGTCCGAGGTGGAAAAGAGAAAGGTTTATTTACAGAATCAACATTTATCAAACTCCAGCAATGATAATGGATTGGAGGAAGAAAATCTTCTCCAACCACACTGGACCATGCAACAGTCCATCAACAGTCTCCTCCTTATGAAAAGAACGTAAACATCGCTAGATTTTACAATAACAAATGGCTTGTTCATACGAAAGTGTATCTGACTCCAAAAACACAGAAGGCTAAAAATAAGACTTTTACAAACTCCTTAAAGGGGACGGAGGAGAACGGCAAAAACCCAGACAACAAAAAACCTCGCCAATTTGCATCGCATTACAAAGAGCCACCAGGAATTAAACGGAAGGGCGAGCGGGGAGATGATTTTTCGCCTGGACTGTGGGCAGTTTGTCCCTTATGTCAGAGAGGTAGCACCGCGCCGAGATACGCCCGACTGTACACGCCAGCCACTCAGCATTCCCGGGAAGGGCGTGTGCTCCTGGGGCACAACAGCACAGCCCGGAGCGCATCGCCCGCTTCCAGCCTCCTCCTGGAAGAGCTTGGAGGGAGGCGGTCCCTGCTCGCCTCTCTTTGGCTTGTTAATGTCTTGTACCTCCACCCCGGGCTGAAATTCCCTGCACACACAGAGCCAGCCAAGGCCATTTCAACTATTTCCTCCCCCACCCCCGGAATTGTGTTTTTCCTATCTTTCCCCCCACACACACTCCCAGCTAGTTAAAACTCCATCATGTTATTGGGTTATAGGGTGTATTTATAGGCACAAGATTTCGTAAGCAGGGTACCCAATAGATGCATGTTATTCACAATTAACCCTGCGGGAGGTTTTCTGTTCATGGAGCCTGTTCTGGAGAGAGCAAAACATTTCAGCATCCTTGTCATAATTTAACATCAGCACTGACATCAGACACCAACCACTCCACCACTGCAAAATCACCATCAGGCTGCTGAAAAAAAACCAAAAACCAACCAAACAAACAAGCAAAGGAGTTTTTCCACTAATATAATAAGAGAAAATGAGAGCCTGCATTATGCAGCGTGACATCCGGTCAGTTTTCCAACTCCCTGCTTTAGAAGCAGTTTGTCCCTCCCCTTGGGATTAAATTTGTCCAAATGCATGGCTGCTGAAATGTCTTTAGCTGAAACCATGTAAATAATGGGTAGCCAACACTTCTGGGCTGTAGGTCTGTAAAACAGTCGCAGTAACAATTCACCTTGTGACTCTGTAGATTCAGTAGAATAAATAATTACTAAATGAGCCAGTCATCCTCAGATACACAGAGGGATCTCCAAATCTCAGATATGAAAAATATCCTCAGTTGGTCTTTTAACTTTTAACCTGAGGTTTATTCAAGCATAATGAATGCATGCATGTGCAGATATACACCAATACATGCATTCACCTGCATATATCCTGTAATGAAATTTGTCCTGACAGGAAAATATTAACATACTGAGAAAGGAGGAAAAATAAACAGGAACAGCCAAAAGATGGGAAGTATCCCCTTCATGTGGGGAGATAGATGAAAATAAATAGAGAAGGGAAGCCTTCTTTCTCATGTGTGTGTTCTTACAAAAAAAAAAAGTTCTGATTTTGAATCACCTATCTCATAAGTACCTGTGATTCTAGTCCTAAATCACAACTGATCATTCACATAAACCCAGGAATTTCAGCAGTTATGGCAACTGAAACAAGAGCCACAGTTTCCCAGATGAGAATTAAAAAGCCTGAGTGGTTATTTTTGCAGAGTGAGGCTTTGCCATTACAGAAGGGAGCAAACACAGACCCTGTGCTGCTGCTTTGAGAAGCAATTTCACCCCTCTCCCCTTCGTGCAGTAGGATAGAAATAATATTTGCATCACAAGCATGTAAGAAAGGATAAATTAATTAACATCCTCTGCTCCACGAACAGGGCTGGTCCAGGGCCCTGGGAGATTTCACTAATTAAGAAGTTTACTAATGATAGACTTCCTGAGATGCTCCTGAACGAGCACAGGTTTCCTTCCAGGGTCACAACTGTTATAAAATGCCCAACTTAGGAGCCAGCTGGAGCTTCTGTGTTCAAGGCTGACCCCTGTAGGTTTGTCCCAAATTAATTATTTTTCAAACAAGAAAAGCACCAGGGGTTTGTTTAACATTACAACACAACTGTTAGCAAACTGTTCTGACAATTAAAGCCACACCATGTTAAAAATACTCACTGTAACTCAGGTGTCTGTTAGCCCAAGCTTCAGGCAGCACATTAATAGAAATTTAAGAAACATCTATTAATATGTTTTCTCCACATGCCTTCCTGAACAATGAGTTCAAGACAATTCTCCACCACCTCGTTATTAAGTTCAATGAACTGAGCTCCCAGGTTGCTCCTCTAAAGTGCATTTCTCCCCATTTTTTATGGTTTTCACAGCTCATCTCTAACTCCAGATACCAGAGCTAGGGCCAGGTTTAAATATTTAACACTGCTGCTATTCCTAGAATGCAGCATCATCCATATCCCTTCCACCTTTCACCAGCATCTCCTACCACTTCAGCAGTTTAAATAGCAAAAGGCAGGGATGGATACCACCAATCATCAGAAACAAAACACCTCAGAAGGGTAAATTATCATTTGGTAACCTATAACCAATGTGATGAGCACTCAGTTGTTGTGAGTGTTTTCTACTCACCTAAATGATGGAATGTCAAATCTTAAAGGTGCCTAAACATGCATTTAGGCACCTAATGCATGCATTATTGCATTCATATAGTTTGTCAAAGTTGTGATCTCACTAAAGATTTGGAAGGTTTGTTATACACTGTGTTTTTTCATAAACCCATCAAAATCCATTTAAAAAATCCCTCAAGCAGCATAATGTAAATAGTAATCTATCAAACAAACAAAACAGTTGAAGAAACTTGGGAATAGTGCTATGAATTCCACTGAAATGCAGAGAGATGCCAGTCCCATCGAATAATAGGGTGCTTCTGAAAGTCTTCAACCAGCAAGGATGATCTTGGTCCCTTAAGACTGAAATGTGGCCTATGGAAGTTTCCTTGCATTACCTTAAACATTTATAACATTATCTTAATTCTTTTGAAAAGGAAAAGTCACACCCATACAAAATCTATTTCACTTGTTTCTGTAATGCCAAGGAAGAACCAAATCCAAGAAAAAGCAGATCGCCAAGACAAAAATCACGTGTTTCTCCCTCTGAAAGGCCGATTTACCCCAGTACAAGACAGAGCATGTTACTCATTGTGGAGGACAATTAAGTCCCAGAAACATTCACTGCTCTGCTGGGAACAATTGACACCATTATGTGATCAACAAATCTCTGTCTTAGGCGCATTCCCCACCACCACCCTTTTTTTTTTCCTGCAGTCATCCAATATAAGCACAAGAAATGGAGAAAAAAAAAAAAGGGGGGGGGGGGGGCAAAAAACTCAGATGGAGAAATTTTCCTCTAGTTCCTGCTTTTTCCTCATGTATTGGTATACAGTACATATCCTAAAATCACAAGACAAGAGATCAATCACAAGACATCAACCACAATACAAGGACTCTGAAATTCTAGAATATTAATTGGCTCTCTCATATGCCTTTTGATTTTTTTTCTACCATCAAAATCAAAATTTATAAGATTTTCTCCAGAAACATGAAGGGTAGAGACTTAAGATGAAAAACAAAGCTGGGACATTCACAAGAATTCCCAATCCCCACATTTAACATCCAAATAAAAGATAAAACTCTCCAAATACTCTACAATTCCAAAACATCATCAAGCAAGTTGACAATACAGATAATTCAGGGATTGGGATCACAGAATATCCTGAGCTGGGAGGGACAAGGATCATGGAATCAGCCTGATGCCACCCTAATTCCCTTTGTGCCCAACCCATGAGACAGGTACTCACCCCTCACAGACTGGAAGTAATGGAGAGTGTGCATGTGTTTCTCCACTGGACTGTTCCTAAAACTATGGAACTTTATAGAAATTGCACTAAAAATTAAAAATACCCTCTAAGCTTGACTTGATTAAAAAAAAAATGACCAAGTAGTCCAATCTTATTCCATTTGGCATGGAACAAAACAGTGTCCTAAATAATAATTTAGTTTTTGAACGTCTCAAAACTGAGAGATATCTTGAGCTCACTATTTTGTGAGCCCATTGCCAAAGACTTTATCTTTAGAAGCACAATAAAAAGACAGGATCTTGTGTGCTTGAATAACAAAATCATGGCCATAAATGGTTCAGAAAACACAAAACAGTCAAAATTAGGCTGGCTTTCTTTGTCAAACAAAAGTAATCAGAACATATTCCTTTCTCCTTCTCTTGCTTAGCAGAAAAATGCACGGAATTCAAAGGAACAGTGCCTGAGGATATTTGCAAGCATGAATATATCTGTATATTTTATTGGCTTTTTATTTCTGTTCACATCCTTCTGGTTCAAACCCAAACAGTTCTGGAAATTCTCAGGCCCCAAGGCACCTACACACCTGAGCTATTGATCCCAGCAGTCTGCCAGGCTTTCTGGAAGGACAGATTCACACATGGATATGGACAGATTTCGGGAAGGTTAAGGCAGATTTTACAGAATACACAGAATGGCAAAAGTCAGGTTTAATTTCAAGCTGGTGGGATAAGAGAAGAGTGCACTCACCCTTGGGATTTGGTATTCTGGTGGATTCCCATGGTGG
Organism: Phylloscopus whistleri; assembly: GCA_017589585.1. Classification (NCBI taxonomy): domain Eukaryota; kingdom Metazoa; phylum Chordata; class Aves; order Passeriformes; family Phylloscopidae; genus Phylloscopus; species Phylloscopus whistleri. The sequence goes on from JADMLD010000723.1 coordinate 1,441,728, forward strand.
CTGCAGTGCCTTTCCTGCTCTTTCCCATCCCACTTTCCAACACTGGGCATGAAAGTCATCTTCCCTCAAATTTCCTTCAGAAAATCAACACCAAAGATTGCCAAATGTTCAGCCACCTTCAGCCATTTTACTTCAATACAGACTACTTAATTAACATTCTGTAATAGCCATGCATTCATCATTCCATGTATTACTCTCATTTTTTCCTCTCCTTGTTCCCCTGATTTAGGAATCACATCCCAGGTCATGTCATCACTCTCAGGTGACAGGAGGCAGAGATGCACAGTAGGCAGTGCTAGAGCAGGTGCCACACTTGTTGTATAAACACAATTTTATGGAAATTACAGTGATAGCAGAAGTGCCACAACTACTTCCAGGTAGCATTTTCACCTCACTTACAAGTAATGAGCAGCCACTAGTTTAGTTACAACTGTAAGCCATAAACTAAAACAAGTTTCACCTCAGCATGAGGGAGGATTTCTTACCTTGGGGGTGGCAGAGCACTGGAACAGCTACTCATGGAGAGTGTGTGGAGTCTTCCTCTATAGAGACATTCCAAACCCACCTGGATGCATTCCTGAGTCACCTGCTCCAGGTGACCCTGCCTGGGCAGGGGGGGTTGGACTGGGTGATCTCCTGAGGTCCCTTCCAGCCCTAACTATCCTGTGATTCTGTAAATAAACTACTTCTTTAACATATAGAGCCATCAATTACTCTATACAGGAGGGTAGCAAAAATAGAATAACTACTCTGTAAATAAAAAAACACTGAAAATACTTTGTAGCCACTATAAAACACTATAGTATAGGCATTTCTTTGGGAAAACAAAGAAAAAGAAAGAAAAGGTATTGTTCTTTCTCTAAATCAGGACCACAGTCACATCTTGTTTATTGAAAGACAGCATGGAGCTTAGTTCTCATAAACACAGACTGATTTTCCTCCAGACTCAAAAGCATGGAGCCAATTCCATAACTCTCAAACTGAAAACACCTTCCACACTACATTTTATTCATAAAGAGGAAAGAAAAGGAGTTTTATTTATTCTTTTATTATTAAAGAGTTTTATTTATAAAAAAGAAATAAAAATACCTCCATTTTAGACCCCTAGGAGCACCTACAAGACCCACAGCATCCCACTATGTAAAGTGCTGCATAAACTTAGGACAAAAACCTGTCCAAACCAAAGCATCGGTAAGAAGACCATGGAAAGAAGGCTTGAGAGAAGAAGTTATGCAAAAAAAATTACACAGATCATTGAGCAGACCTCATCATGGCTTGGGAATCTACTGGCTTTACAAGCAAATTAAGTTTTAAATATTTTAACACTACTTTCAGCTATTTGTAGCTTTGCAGTCTAAAACGTGTAACTTGAGTTAAAGCAAAAAGGGCTGTCCAGAGAAGGCAAAGCAAAGAAAGCTTTCCTCAAGGAAAAGCTGAAAAGCAGTGGAGCCTGATTTCCAGTAACTAGAACCAGCAAGTAACTAGCCTAGCAATGGGAACTACAAAATTAGTAAGCCACACATTTAATCCCTCTGGAGACTTCAAAAAAAAAAAACAAGCAGCTGCCATATTTTTTAAGCACCAGAAAACATCTCATATGACATTTTATTATGTCCAAAGTTCTGTGTGCCACTGAACTATGGAAGGGCTCTGCCTCAAAGGTGGTTCTGGGGCACTGAACTCAAATTCATCCTGAGCTTCTCCCTGTGGGACCAGGCTCTTGAAAATTTCTTGGCTCCTGGCTGACAGCTGGGAATTAACAGCACTGGAAAGCAAAATTCAAAATTTCCTGAAAATATGTATTTAAAGCCTGTTTTTCAGCCTGGTTTAGACTTTATTTATTTTTTTTAACGTATATTTAATTCCTCAGACATTTTTGACCAAATCATGGGGCTAAGACCTTGGGGTAAGAGGACATCTTGTTCCCAGAAAAGGAAAGCTGAAGCACCCACTCAGGATTGCCTCACTATAAACAGCCCATGTTTGGGGTTCTTCCCCTGGCTGTAGTTTGTAAACAAAGGAGGGATATTTAACTCTGCTACTGTTCCCAAATTATTTATATATGAACAGACATTTTTTTAATGCACCATCTGGAAAACCTAGCATGGGATTTGCAAAGTTCCTGTCCTGCCCCTTGGTCAAAGAGGAAGAAGCACAAAGTCTGGAAAGTCCCATCCGACCTGTAAAACTCTACAATCTGGTGATAACCGAGGTAAGGGGGGGGGGTGTAAAATTAGATAATTTTGCATTTCTAGTAAGTTTTCATTCCAGTTTGGAGGGCCTTCTGAGATCCCTAGGAGTCTAATCAAGCAATGTGTTGAAAAATAAGGGAACTGGGCAAGGGAACAGATGGAGACCTGAAGCAAAGGTGCCACAGGCACATCATACCTTCTGAGGATCTAGAATTTTCCAGTGATAATGCTAGAAAGCCTGTGACCAACTCAGGAACCACAGCTCCTGTGGTTCACAGCTTCTAACAGTACCCCAGTGTCCCTTCTCATCAATTAATTTGCTTAACAAGTAATGCACCAGGAGAACAAGGAGGCCGTTTGAAGGACTCATGGTGGGGACAAAGGAAGGCTTGTGGGCTTCCCCAGAAATGCCACTCAACCATGCAGGAAGATAAATCTGATACAGATGTTCTGCACAGAATAATGCTAACAGCTGTTCTCAGTCTGGTTTTATCTGGTCACTGCTGAATTGTACCGGAACTGAGCAGTTCAGCATCACCAAAAAATGCAAATACTACTCACAACATTTATCTGGACAAAGATAAAAATGTGTGATCTGCTCAGACCATCACCTCACCAGGGCAAAAGGGCAAAACAGAACAACCGGAATGGTGGCTTGACTGCAGGGACTGCCAAGGATATGCCAGTATTAGTTCACTAATTTCTGTGCTCATCCTGTCTACCAGGAATTTCTGTCTCCTGTTTTTCATACACTGCAAATGATTTGGAGCTGGCACCTTGGTGCTGTTTTCAGTTTGTGCAGCGCTTAAAGTGGGGACTGGGTCCACACCCTGCCTTACAAATAGCATCAGCACCGTAACACATGGGGAATAAAAGAAAAAAACCTAAAACAAAACAAAGCCAAACCTGAGCTCTGCTACGCTGAACCTGTCAAATTTAATCCCATGGAATGGAGGGAAGGTAAAGCCTTTGCAAGTGGTAAAAGACACATTCATACCTAGGCTAGAGTTTACAGCCACCAAGGAGCTAATCACACAAGTGACATAAATCCTAGTCTAGACAAAGCTTTGTATGCTGAAAGGAGTAAAAATACAGTGCCATAGCATGAAATACAGCTTCACACCCTTCAATAATGAACACTGGGACTATTTCAGAGAAGATTTTAAGTGCCAGAGGTTCATGCTCAGGCTCCCCCCTTCTTGTCAACACACCAAGAGCCCCTCAGATAAGAACTGAGGGCCACCTCAGTTATTTACAAAGGACATTTTGCATATTTGTGTCCCAACATTTTGGGTCACTGCATTTGTTAGCTATTGCAGTGAAGACATGATGGTTCTCAACCGTATTTTCTAAAAGTTCTTTACAGCCTCATCACCAGACCAGCCAATGCCCCTGGTTCTTGCTCTCTCTGACCATTTTAAGCAATTAACACATCCTAGGATGCCCCGTGTAGGAAATAACAAATTGCTGCACTAAGTGAGAAGGGGGAGTGTAGCAGATGAAGAAACATGAAAAGAAGAGCACAAAGCCAAAGCACTGTGTGTCCCATACAGTCACTGCCAGGAAGCCAGAGACTCCAAAATAGTCAGCAAGGGTTAAAGAAATATCCTGAAAAAAATCCCTTCAAAGACGCATACATCTGTACAAAACAGCAATTTTCAAAAATCCTTGTTCATGGAAAGGTAAGGATGGGCAGCAATAAGTTTTTCTCAGTGTTAAAGAAATCTCCAAACTCAGGACCTAACAAGGTACTATAAATGTCATCTGCTGAGAAGCAAGAAATGTGGAGTTAAGAGATTGCTTTGTGGGGAGATGAATACTTTAAATCCATTCTGCTCAATAGGAAGCAGGAATAAATCTAAACTTCTCTTGCTGGTGTTAACAGATGCTGCCCAGTAGTCATTTCTGGTCTTAATAAACCATTTCTACCAGAGTTAGAGCAGAAGACAGAGCAGGAGGAGCCCAGCCCCCAAGCACCCTAAGCTTTCCAGCCCTGCTGTGTTCACTGGCAGGGGGAGGAGGGACAAGTTCTGAGGGCTTTCCCCTGCCAGGACTTTTCTCCCTGGCTCTTCACTTTTCCTACTCTTCAGCAAATGTGTTGTTACCCTTCTGCAGCTCCTGCTGCCACAGAACCAATCTTGCTGTGGGAAGTATCTTGGTACATCTTCAGACAGAAGGAAAACTCCCTTTCTGACAGGCACAAACCCCTGCAGTGTCATGAGACCAAGTCCAGCAAGGACCAGATTAAATCTGAGGTTTATTAATGCCAATTTTGAGCAGAGGGTTGAACCCAGAGCTGTCTTTGCTCACTAGACAGCACTAACTGTGCCAGCCCAGGATGTGTCAGGGTGAGGTTGCTCTGAAGCATATTTGCTATAAACCCAGATCACATGCTGGTGTATTAAGATAAAAATGTCTTTGAACTTTTAAATTTATTTCCCTGGATTTCTTTTTGGTACTGATTCAACACCGATACTAGGATCAGTGTGATAAGAGAAGGCAAGTTATTCTAACTGTGCAAATACAGTTCTAGCTGGGTTGGGGGAATGTCTTCTCTGCACTTTTAACTGTTAAGTTTCAAAATTACAAGAACACACCTGGATTTGCATCCAGTGGAAAAGTACCTACTGGGCTGCTGCTAGCTGTGCTGAGGAGCCCTTGAAATGAAAACAAACCAACCACAAATCACGCTAATGGGAAGGCTGTCACTTCTGGATGCAACCCTAGGAATGAAATATAATAGGAGAAAAGAAATATTTTCTTTAGTTCTAGACACATAAAGTAAATCATCTGCAGAGGGAATGACATTCCTCTCCTCCCCTTCACCCCAAACTAGAGATCAGTTCTACTGATGTGAATAAAAGGAAAGAGGAAAGAAAGACAAACCATAGCAAAGCAAACAGAACAGCTGTATATTCCTTGCAGACTATACATATCTATTATATACATGACACAATTATCCAGAAAATCAGACACCTCAGTTCAGCTGCAAATTTTCCACAGATTCCTTGGAGAAACTGGGGTGGAGGGGTTCCATATAGAAGGTATTTTGTGAAATTATATACATAAACATCTGAGGATTGAAATATTCTCTGTTTTCTGACCTAGTATCTGAAGCTGGACCCCTAAGAAATAGAAAGTCTCCCACCCTAGGCTTGAAGCTCCTCAGAAAGCACAATTCCCCCTCTCCATTCCCCACCAACTCCTGACCCAGGTCACAGCAGCCAAGGCAAAGAGCTGCCCCCATTTAGGTGCATGACCCCTGACTTTGAAAGGACCAGAACATATTGAATGGCAAAAAAAAATACTAATAATATCTATCACAAATATCACATCATTGCAGTGGGGTTTTTAGCTTGGTTTTTAGATCATCCAATCCCAGGCTTGAGCCTGTTAGGATCAAGAACTTGAACAACATATTTAGGTGCCAAAATTAACAACTTTGAATTACATGTGGAGACTTTTTGAAATATGCATTTCTAATTCATGTACTCAAATAGGATGTGGGACTTCCCTAGAAGCTTTGCTTCCAAGTAGCAGCTGAGCAGTGGAAAACCCAGCTTTGATAACACTTGTTAGTTCTGTGGTTAGAAAAGAATAGCTGTGTAGTCAGATCTCACAGCCTTCTGAAGAATATATTCCAGTCATCCAGAGCTCTGGTATCTGGCAAATCTTCAATATCACATACTTGCTGACTATCCTAGTGTGCTCCAGGATAATGCTGAATTATGAACCCAGCCCTTTGCACAAAGTGTTCCCGTATTCTTTTCAAAAGACTTCCCTCCTCCACCCAGAAAGTTAAAGAGGCGATTCAAACCCTGCTGTGGAAATACAAAGTTTGTGTTTTGGCTATGAGGAGTGCAAAGCAGGGAGAACAGAATTTTATAGAGAAAAAGGGGATGAACCAGCAGCTCTGATGAGAAATTAGAGCAGGGAGGGTGTTGAGGCTACATGGAAAATAAAATATAAAAGCTATGCCTCTCATCCTTCCCATACTGAGAGCAAAATGCTCAGGAAATGACACTTTCAGGCTCAGTGACACTTGCTTTGCCCTAAACTGCAACCTCAAGCCATACCCACAGGGAATATGCCTACCCCTGACATGTGACAGGCATCAGGATAGCCATGCCAGGTAAAAGGGTGCCATTCTGCAGGGAAGATTCTGCTGGTCTCTCCATTTCAAGGTGGAGCCACAGTAAATTCATTGTTACAACTCATGCCACACTCAATTGGTTTCTGATCTATTTCCATTCCTGTCTCTCCACTACCTTTTATGATTGCTAAAGTCACAAAGGTAATCCTAAAGAAAATCAAACACCCTTCTCAGATTATTTTCTGTGATTTGCTTCTGAAGAAAGCTACTTTGGCAGAACCTTCAATCTTAGCAATTCCAGTTAAGCCCTTAATTCCAAGTATAGAAACTCAAATTCAGATCTCCACACACCTGAGTCATTGCTGAGCACTGTTAAGAGACCCTTATTTTTAATGAGAGCAAAGCACTGTGATTTGAGGACATCTGAGCACTACAGCCTACAGTCAATACCAAACTCTGCAACTGAACAAAATAACCCCCTTCTTGCTTTATATAGAGCTGGCAAGTTAGAAATTCCAACCAAACATTCCCTCAAGTTTCTATGATGAGTCACAGCAAACACTGGTTACCTTCATGGCAACAAGTTTTTATGCAAGTAATGAAAAGTAAAAATGAAATCACTGAATAAAAATAAATAAAATCACAAATCCACAGTATTTATGCAAGACCTGTATCCACACTTAATATTAAACTAGACATGTCACTTTCATACCGTATTAGAGACCATACCTAGACAGGCATAACTGAAGTTCATTTTGTGTACAGGTGTGTCCAGGTTCAGATATACAATAGATTATTTTCAGGAACAAGTTGACTTGCTATAAATCAAACTCTAATATCAATGCACTCACAAGGAACCACACAAAGCCCCCAGACAAGGAGGAAAGCTGTATTCTATTAGAAAGGTGATTTATTACTTGGCATGGCTTGAAGTTTTAGAGCTATTAATAGACTAGAACCACATGCCAGTTTTGAGATACACCTCACACCAGTGTTGAGACACACCTACCTCTGCCTACTGACACTTGAAGACTCAGTTGTTAGAGTTAAAAATTCCAGTCCTCTTTTTTCCCAAGACTCTCTAAAAGGTCTACTGCTCCTATATTATTTTTTTTCCTCAGGTCTGGGTGTATTTTATTTGAAACCTTTATCCTCCCTATGATCTGAAGAGACTACCACTCCTTCCTCCATAAGGATTTTTCACAGGCTTTATTAAAGCAGCTAAAATATTTTTAGAAAATAAGAATACCTAGTCTAGCTCTGAGAAAGCACACCTCCAGCTATCTCAAAAGATTTCTGAAGAGGAAATAATTCCCCCCTGCTTTAGTTATATTAATTATTAACATCTTCCCCCCTCAGTATTATGGTTATGCACAGTATAAATATAATTTCAAATTTAGTAGTGAGATGAACAAGATGACTTCTTAAATCAAACCCAAAGGATTTTAATTATGTCAATGCAAAAAGAAACAAAACAACATAATGATGCTTCTTTACAACCTCTTTAACTTCTCAGCTGGCAATTTATTTCACAAAGTGTTACAAGATTTAAGATAAGAAAATAAACAAAACTTCAGATGTAGAGAATGCAAGGCTGTCTCCTTGCAAAAGTGAAAAAAAAAATCAAAAATGCACATACCATTTCTAAGTAGGCTTTCACCCATTACTTCATTTGATAGATATGAAAGAGGTGAACTTCAATTATGCCTTATCTTGACCATTGTTCTTATTGACCAGTTTCATCAGAGGTTTAATTAAAGGAGGTCATAGCACTGCAGTTGTTAGTGCCAAATTTAAACCCACCTCTGGGCTCACCGAATAATCAAAAGTCCAATAATTTTGTTCCATAGTAAGAAAGTTTCATATGTTTTGTCAACATAGGACATAAGTAGAGTAATAGCCTTTAAAGGAAGATTTTCAGTTTAACACAACTCAAGCTGAAGTTGAGAGAGAAAGAAACACAATACCAAGGCTTTAAAACATCCCTCATTCTCTGAAATCCTTCCCACAGAAGCAAACCTTCCTGAGTGATACCACAGGGTATGTCTGGCCCAACTCCCTTCAGGAGGGTTTAACTAATCCTCATTTAATTAATGGTGATTTGGAGCACTTGGAGAAGTGTGTCCATAACTTCAAGGCAGTGTGATTCATAACAAGAAACACATGAGAATAATTGTAAGCTATAGTATACTAAAGTAAATATGTTTGTATTTTCTTCATTATAAACATGTTTACTTTACTACAAATGTATTTACTTTACCCATCACATCTTGTCTTTGAGGAGAGGATGTTACCTCACCTCTGATGGTATCATATGGGAAAGGGAAAGCATGTTCAGCAACCTGTTCCTTCTTGAATATCATGCTTTGTTGCTGGATTTAATGAAAATACACTCACTGACAGAATACTGAGCAATCAGCTCAAATTTGCTGTGACCTCCCTTGTCTAAACTGAATCACAACATCCAGAGTTTCCCCACCTGGGCTTTTACACTTTTTACCTATTTAAAGAGCAGCCAGTACATGATGTGTTCCTTTTCCATGCTACTTGCTGAAGTCTTAAGATTCTTTGCAGGAAAGGTGGGAGTTGTTTCTATTTTACAATGCTTGAAACTCACAGGTTGATTGTAGCAGCCTTATTTCTCACTTCTGCTCTGGAAGACACACACTGGTTTGCCTCAAGCAGGTCTTGATGATCTATGCTCCTCTGTCTCCATCACTGAAAAAAAAAAAAATAAATGCCTAAGGAAGCACAGGCAGCAAAAGAATCGAAGCAGATGGATTTCAGCTCCCAAGATCACATCCATCACCTGTACAAAGACTCCTGCAAGAGCTTCCCAGCTGATTAACATTTGACAACAGCAATTGTGATTGCTCAAAGGCTCTGAAGTGCTGAGAGCAGCAAAGGTATCCATCCTATCATGCTTTTCACAGCAGCTGGGGCTAAATAAATTACATAACATGTTGCATATACTCACTGGATGCCTGCCCATTACACTGCCCTCCACTCTGATAGCATTAGAAACAAACAAAGGTAAAGATGGCAACACTGTATGACACTGGCATTATTCACCAAAGCTTGAGAAGATACTCAAGTACCTCGTGGTAATTTCAGAGATAAATGCTCACCTGCACTTTAAAAGATGGCCCCACACAAAGCACATTTTGTCAGCTGGTTTTCAGCATGTAAAATAGGTGAGATGGTTAGAAGTCTCCCTTGCATTAAAAGATGAGCTGCAGTCCAACACCACTGGCAATTTAAGCCCTGTTAAGAGTTTTCTTATGGATAATAACAACAAGCCTCCTGTGACACCAGCTGGGGTGACCCATACACTGTGGTTTAAAGCAGCAGTTCCCACCTGCAAACCCTGAACACTGTTCTAGGTGTGCAGGAAAAAAATATGAAGTAAAAAAAAAGAGATGCTGGTGGAAAGGGGAAGTGATTTTTCACAGGCCTCCCAAGCTATGGAGAAATCTGTGGTGTGATCAGCAGGAAATGACCAGAGGACTCAAAGAGTCCGTAGCCAGAAATATTTGGAAACCCTATTCTTGCTCATTTGACCATCTCACAGAAGTTATTAAAGTCAATGACCTCACTAGAATGGCAAAAATAGACAGTTCATTTTGAAATATAGTTCCATACCACTTTTTTTCTCAGAGAACTCACATGACGTCTTAAGAACTGACAGCTTCAAAGGAGCAATATTCAATACTGCAACTTCTATTCAGCAATATTTCCTCCTCAGGTCTCAAGGCAGTAAAAGAAACTGAAGGGAGAAAAGGAAAACCACCAAGAAAATATGAAAAGCATTTAAGAACTGAATTGGATTGGGGAGGGTAAGGAATAAGAAAGAGAAATCAATAGAATAAAACACAAAGTTCAATCCTACAAGCAGCTATTTTTTAATCCACACACTGTAGGCAAAGCATAGCTGCTTTAATTACCAAAGAGTGAAATGCAAGCTTAAAACCAAATCCATGTGTGGAAAATGAAGTTGAAAACAAACCCAGAAAACAAAATCAACCTTATCTAGTCCAACATTATTAGACCTGTGTTGGAATATGTTTAGATCAGCTCCTTCAAATGAGTGCTAGTTCAGAATTAAAAATTATTTAACTTCACCTGCAAGTGTTGTGTAGTTACCCAGAAATAAAATCCTCTCCCTTGCAGACAGGGTGCTTAGGAAGGAGGCTACTCTGCAACACCTTATCTAAAATAGCCTCTAAATAATTAAGTCCTTCTAATTTTCAGTGAGGAGAGAGATTAGGGAGCTTTTTTTGTGTACCAAAACAGATCCTAATATTAAACCATTCCCTCTAAAAATGAAAAGCATCTAGTTTTCTGGTGGTTTTTTTTTTTTTAATTTTCATGTATGACTTTTGGGGGGTTTGGATAATTTTTTTAGTTCTTGGAATTTGCATAAAGCAAGCTTATTTTCTTTCTGAGAGGACAGCGGGAAGAATGTCCTGAAACACTTCTGCATAACTGAAAAACTGGGAGGAAACATCCCCCTTTCTCCATTGTTGAACATTACTGACCCTGCTTTCTTAAATTGACTGAAAAGTAACCCCCCCCACCATTTCAAAGCTCAGTTCCATAACTAGTGTTTCTAGTTAGTTACGAAAAATATTTATACTTATACATACAAAAGGATTTATAAACACAGTTAAATGAGATTCTGCCAAAGTGTTCAGATTACTTTGCACCCGAAATTTAAATTGTAAAATTCTTAATGGAACGATCAATCTGATTAAAAATAATATCTTGACAACTTCCTAGTCATCCACCTGACAGCACTGGGAAGAACAGCCTGAGAACCTCCCTAACCTGTGCTTTGTGGATCCATGAAACTGGGACTGCCAAGAGAATTTGAGGAAAACACCTGGAAATCCACCTCTGGCGAGAGCAGAACAAAGACCAGAAATATTTTCAGATTTGGAAGCATTGTTACTAACCATGTTTAAGAGGCATTTGGACAGCACCCTTAATACCAATGCCTTAATTTTTGGTTGCCCTGAAGTGCTCAGACCAGATGGTTGTTGTAGGTCCCTTACAACAGAAATATTCTATTCTATTCTATTCTATTCTATTCTATTCTATTCTATTCTATTCTATTCTATTCTATTCTATTCTATTCTATTCTATTCTATTCCTTTGAAGGGGGAAATAAAAGCATGTAGAGAGACTATTAAGACTGTTAGCTGTGGCTTTCTTGGCTGTCAGACTCAGACCTGAAGCCATCTTGCTCTTTTCTGATGCTGCCTGCATTTCTCTCTTGCATGCACTAGAAAAATCAGGATTATTTTTCCATAACAGTCCTAGCTGAGCCTCACATACCTGATTTTTAATCTGCCACTAGAAAGGTTTGCCCTAAGTCCCCACACACATCTCAGTGCTGTATGATGGCAAGGGAGATGTGTCACATCACAGGGCCCTGTGCTCAAGAACCTGCCTAACCTGCCAGCACCTCGACAGCAGCCACAGCCTGTGGCCCCACTCCTGTCCCCTGCTCCTAAAATAGCTTCACCCACACTGAAAGGTCTGACACATGCAGACATCAACACAGCAGTTAGATGAATCACCCTTGGGGCTGCACACGTGTTACAGCCATGATTTCCAAACAGGCATTTTGCAATCTTTCAGAGTGGCAGCATTTGTTTGGTAAAGCTTTGGTCTCCTGTCCTCCAGCCACGAGACTGCTCTCACAATGAAACCAGGTACAAGCACTGCTATCTGCAGCATGAGGGGCTTAAATGGTAATTTAACTTGAAAAGGAGTTAAACCATGGGCTACACTTTCAGTGATGTCAAACTGCTGCTGTGAAAAATTAAGGGGCATCCAGACTATTTTTTGTATTTCACAACAATTAAAAAAGCAAGTGTGTTTTCTTCTCCCTAAGTAAAATGATGACATATTCCACATCCCAGGATGGGCCAACCTGGAAGGGACCACAGTGACTCATCTGGTCCCACTTCCCTGCTCCAGCAGGGCCATCCCAGAGCACAGGATTGTGTCCAGAGGGGTCTCCAGTGAGGGAGACTCCACACCCTCTCTGGACAATCTGTTCAGTGCTCAGTCACTGCCCAGGGAAGAAGTTCTGCCTCCTGTCCAGGTAGAACTTCCTGGGCATCAATTTCTGTCCATTCCCTCTTGTCCTGTTGCCCGGCACCACCAAGCAGAGCCTGGCTCCATCCTTTTATCACCCTTCCTTCCTGAAGGAGTCTACTTTCATTGGGAATAGTAAAGATGTCTGAATTATTTTGAATGGACATTTTTTTTAATTTTTGGAATTTTTGCTTTTTATCTCATGCATTTTATCTCAAAATTTGAAAATTATAACTGACCTCAAAGCAATTTCATAAGGGTTCTGAAGTTCATATTGAGATTTTCCAGTAAAATGATAAATGATTATGAAACAATTTTGTACGGGTTCCTAAGTTCATATTGAAATTTTCCAGTCACTTTCCTGACATTATCACTACTCACACATCATACACAAATGTCTTGTGCCAAATATTTGCAAGGATGTGCCCAAATCTCTTCTAAACTTCTTGAAATGTCAGTTAAAAACAAAAAATTGTTTTAAAAACATGGAAAATTAAGAAGTCTGGCTTTGACTTTTCACTTCCAGATACACCTCCAGTTCCAGTGGAAGACCTGATTTCTAGTGAAATCCCCCAGGGCTTTGTGGTCTCTCCAAAGCCTTTCTCTCGTGGCAGAAAGCAGACACACTTCCAGGATGCACAGATTTACTCCCAGCATGAGTTCTTCCGGCATCTGTCTGCTATGGATACCAAACACCAAACACATTTCTACCAGCACTGGAAAAAAGGCCAGCACCTTCCACATTGTGTTATCAGCATGACTGACCCTGAGTCATTTTTGCAATGACTCATCCCATTTTGCAATGGAATGCCAGTTTTCACTCTCCAGCTCCAAGACCAGCCTCTCCCTCAAAGCCCCAGATGTGGAAGGAACCACTCACCACCACCATTCCAAAATACTGCCGTGTTGAAATAGACCAAAGTACCTTAAAATTTGTTTGGAAAGGTGAGACCAGAAGTAAGGCACTTTGTGTTATGTTTCATGGATGAACTCAAGAGTTTAGGATGACCCAGATGACATCAGGGTAAGGTCTGTGGCTTATTATTTCCTCTTTCCTCTCAAAATCCATCCCCAGCTCCCTGACAGCACAGAAATGATGCGTTTGTACAGCCCCACCCCTCACCAGACGGGTGATCCAGCCCAGCATCACAGTCACTTCAAAAAAACAATCACTGAAGCTAAAAAGCAAGCAAAACAACCTTTAGGGTTTTTCTTTTGTGTCTGGCTTGTACAGTCAGAGATGTTGCTTCTCTAAAGGAACAAAATGTTGTTATTTTATTTCTCCTTTAACTGACACTCAAGAGACCTGCTAATCCCTGTCCTTTGGTGGGGAAAGCTTTGTACTTTATCTCTCTGCAGTTCCAACTGTTTATGCCTGGCTTTTTAAGGGAGCTGAAACTTTTAAAAAGACCTGGAATTGTTTATGCAAAGAAGGCTAAAGGCCTCAAGCTAGCTGACACTAGTCCTTCCATGTGTTCTTAAGGTAGAGATATGGGGAAAACAGGTCAAGGAGGAAAGAAATTCTGCAGTACTTACTAGAGAATCCCACCATCCTTTAATACAGTCAGGAGTGAAACCCCTACTCTCCTTTGCCTTCCTGTATTAATCAAAGGATCAGGGTCCTTTGGATTGTGCAGTCTGAGGAGAAAATCTCTCCTGGTGAGAAGCAAATACTTCTCCTTTTCACTATTGGCCCAAACAAGGCATTCAGTTTCACATTTAAACAGGATAAAATAATTCCCCCTACCTATAGAGAAAAGCTCTACAGATAGCTAGTGTTGTGTCTAAATTATTATAAGAATAATTTTAAAAGGCTTCTGGTAAACTCTGATTTCTTTTTATCAGCAATATCCTGAATTTGCTTTTCTCTGTGCCAGTAGGACAAAATAACACTTTAACCACCCAGCACAATTTTAAGTGCAGATAATAAATATTTCATGCAAAATGCCTATTATCCCATGCAAATACGAAGTTTCAAAATAATAAATCGGTTTGAAGTACTTCTACAAGGGTCATGAATTTCCATTAGTGATTTCTGTTACACAGAAATTTGGTTGATTGTTATCTCATTCCACTAGTCAGGAAAGTTCAGGTGTGGTCAGAGAGTTGCATCTGCAAAATCATCACACCCTGGAAGAGTGAAACATAAACATTCTCTCCAGATCCTTCATATGGAATGGAATAAAAAAAGAAAAAAAATGAAAAAAAAAAAAAAGCCACAGCATTATTTTCATTCCATATTCTTGAGAATACTAAAGATGCACAAACTCATTTCATTTCCTCTTAACTTAATTTGCCAGGTGAATGGGGAGAGTTTAATTTTTTACAAACTCACAGGAGATTTTTATCCAACAGGCCCATTCCTTGTCTCTGATCAAAAGGTTACTGCCTATGAATTTTAATGAGAGTTGCTTTAAAACAGTATAAGCATGAAAGCTTAATAATACAAGGTAGGAGGGCAGTTATCCAAAGTTTTTTCTGTGATCCTTAATTTTAGAAACTTAAGGGAAGCCATACTAGTGATGCTAACTAACAACATAAATTCTTAATGGCAAAGTGACAAAAGAAACCAACCCAAAAGCCACCCAGAAAACCAGTCCGAGCTCAAGAATGAGATATAGGACCTCCCCTTGCTCAGTTTCCAGTTACCACAAGAGTTTAGTCCACATGGATTTATTAATCCCATCCTTGCTGGATCTATATTGTTGCGGCCAGCCTCCATCCCTCTGCTTCCCTTTATTTTACAGGAAATGTATTCCTGTTTTCTAACCTGCTCTGCGAAGCAGCTGCCCAAGCCAGCATCTCCCCCTCCTTATTGCCTCTGGAATGTGCTGTATCTTATCATTTATTTTTGGCAACAGTAACCCCAACATGTTTTTATTTGCATTTATTGGCTTCTCTGTTTTTACTGTTCTGCTTGGGTGTTTTTTTAACTCTCAATACCTGATGAATTTCTAATCCCACAGTACGAAATTAAGGTACAAGCCCTCAGTTTTCATCCCTTAGCTAAAAGGCTCAGAAGCTGAGTGCTGAACACCCTGTTACGATGAAAGGGAAAGTCTTAGTTGAAATTTAACATGTTTTTTCTCACAACTGGGGTGACCTAAGGGCATGTGCGCAACCTGTTACCATGGATCAGTGGCGGACTGAAACGTATCCCGCCTTATTTTCCTAAAGTGGATGTCTGTAACTTCATACAGACATATTTGAAAGATTAAAGGAGTTAAACCACGCTGTAAGTTTATCTTGTACGGGAAAACACTCATCTAAGCTAGACTGGTGCATTTATTTTAAACTCAACGTCCAGCAGAGGCCACAAATGTGATGAGGGGTCTGCAGCATCTCTGTGGGAGCTGGGCCTGATTAATTAGAGAAAGGGGATCTCATTAATGCATATAAATATCTGAAAGCAGGTGTCAAGAGGATGGTGCCAGACTCTCTTCTGTGGTGCCCAGCGACAGGACAGGGAGCAATGGCCCTACACTAAAACAAGAACTTCACCACAACATGAGGAAGAATTTCTTTATGCTAAGGGCGGCTGTCCAGGGAGGGTGTGTGGAGTCTCCCTCTCTGGAGGCATTCCAAACCCATCTGGAAACATTCCAAACGCACCTGGAGACACTCCTGTGTCACCTGCTCTTAGTGACCCTGCCTTGGCAGGGGGGTTGGACGGGATGAGCTCCAGAGGTCCCTTCCAACCCTAAAGGACTCCCGTGATCCATGCAAGATCAGGTCGGGTTGGGGTAGGGGGGTTGGTCAGACATGAGGACGAAGTTTTTCACCCAGAGGGTGGTCGGGCACTGAAGAGGCTCCCCAGGGAAATGGCCGCAATCCCAAGTCTGCCAGAGCCCCAGGGAAATGGTCGCAATCCCAACCCTGCCAGAGCCCCAGGAGCGTTTGGACAACGCTCCAGGCACAGGGTGGGATTGCTGAGGCTGCGCCGCGCAGGGCCGGGAGCGGGACTCTTGACGTTCCCCGTGCTTCCCCTCCATGCCGGAGCATTGCGACCCCCAGGACGGCAGTGCACGGCCCCGTGTGGCGCTGCCGGAGCGCCGGGAGCCCGCCCGGCCTTGGGGCGGAGCGGGGCGGCCGCAGGTGCGGGGCGCGGCCGGGGGCGGCCCCGGGGGCGGTCGGGGGAGTCCCCGAGACACCCGGGCCGGGCCGCATTTAAGGAGCGGCGTCGGAGCGCGGGAGCTTCGTCACCGCGCCTGCAGCCGCCACCATGCCCGTCAAAGGAGGCACCAAGTGCATCAAGTACCTGCTCTTCGGCTTCAACTTCATCTTCTGGGTGAGGCGCCCCGGGCTGTGCCCCCCGCGCCGCCCGGCGGGGAGCCCGCGGGACGGGGATGGAGGGGAGGGGAAGCAATGGGAGCCGCGTTTTGTTTGCTTTTCTGGTGCGTGGTTTTGCTGTTTTCCCTACTTGCTGCCCCCTGGAAGGAGAGGGGCGGGTGTCCGGCTGCTCACCGCTTTATTTTTCCACGTTTTTCGGGTTTTATTGTAAGGCGGGGTGAGTGTGCTGCCAGGCGGGGAGGGGGTGCTGGGTTTGTGGCAATTTCCCCCCCCCCCCCAGTCGGCATCCCCCAGCACTACACCCAGTCCTCGCCCTAAAACTCCGTGTGCACGTCGGGCTCCCCGGTGGCTTGTGAGCCGGTTCCCCTCAAGTTGCAGCCTGTGGTTGTCGCATGTGTGTGAACTCTTCGTGTTGGTGGGAGCTGTGGCTTCCCTTCGGGTTTAATCTCTCGGAGCAGCCGGGCACCCGTTGAAATCGCATCTCCGGTCTGGGTCCCGGCCCACGGCGCCTTGTCGGCCGGGCAGCGTGAGAAAGCGTGGCGGAGCCGAGAGGCTGGGGCTGCTCCGGGTGTGGGCACCTGGATTTAGCGCTGGCTCCTGCGTGGAAAAGTACTGTGGGAGCTGTTTATGCGCCTGATGGATAGGTGCAGAGTGTATGCTTCAAAAAGTTGGGTTTTCTCTGGGCTGGTTTACCGCGGTGGAGAAGGGCGTGTGTGGCTCTGATTTCTGGAGAAATGAAGTTGGCGCTGTGGGAAGAAGCCGCGTCTGGAGTCAGTGGCAGCACTGCCCGTGGGACGAGTGGAAGTTGCAGTGTTAATGGGTATAAAGAGCTCGGGATGTCTCGATGTCGAAATGGGTTACAGCAGAGTTAAGAAAACAGAGCTGGGCTGCAGTTGAGGGAAGTTGTGCAGAATTTGACCCAGGAAAGCACATGTTGCCACCCGGGACAGCGAGCAGGGCTGTTGCGTTTTGCAGGGTTAGGGCTGATTGGAAGGAAAAAACTAATAAAGCATTGCCTGAAATTTACGGTCAGCGAGTTTCTAAACCTCTCCTTAAAAGACACTGAAGTAATCATAGTTTGCCTCGTGTTTGTTTGGTTTGTTTGTTTCAAAGCTGCAGACTTTCTGCAGGGTATTTTATGGGGCAGAAATTCTTGTTGTGACAAAGGCATTGCCTCAAAGAAGCTCTTAACCTGAGCATCACCACCTTGTTGTCTGGGGCCCAGGGCTGAGAGTAGGGAAAGGGGTTTTGCTTAGCTTGGGATGTACCTGTTGCTTGGGAGTGCCATGGAAATAAAGCACTGAGGCTTTACTCGTACCTTTGGGTGCTCATATATTCAGAATTGTACTGGTGACAGGGTGGATGGAAGGAGAGTGGTGCTGCTGCCCAGAGGAGCTGAGAGATGATGGCTTTTGAAGTTGCCTTCTTGAGGCTGGCAGTAGGCAGTTAGGATGTGGGAAAGGGGAAAAAAAAAAAGAATTAAAGGGTGGTGAATGCACCTTGGAGATCACAGTTAAGTGTCTGGAGGCCCCAGGAGGCAGTGAAATGCAAGCAGCTTGAGTCAGCCATCGATAAGTGTGTGTTTGACCAGCTGGAGTGGTCCTTTGCTCTTGGGAATCACCACAAGTCATTGTGGCCTGCTGAAAACAATTGGAGGGGAGTTTAGGGGGTATTGGTGTTAGCAAACCTTGTGTCCTCCGTGAAGAAATAAAGTAGCTGTATCTTGGGTTATTCCACACTGGACAGTGTGAAAAGAAAGATGTTTTATCTGAAAAGAAAGGTGTTCTGGGGCTGCCAGCATTAAAAGGCAAGAACCACCCTAATAAGAAAAAAGGCTTTAATGTTTCTTATGGCTTTGCAGATGTGGAAGAGTCTGTGAAGTAGTGGAAGTTGACAAAACCTGTTGTGCCCAAGTGCAATTCTGCACCTCCTTTTTTTGAAATAAGTTGCCTCCAAAGGATAGGGGAGGAATTTAAGTGGTCTGCAGCAAACCTGCAGATGGCTGTGGATGCCATGTTAGGTGGAATGTATTTGCTTCCATCAGAGGCTTGAACAAGTGTAAGAGGAGGCACAAAGGCTCAAACAGCTTGGTAAAGGAAGTTATTAAAATAAAAAAGGGAACTCTCAAAGTTGGAACTGGATGCAAAGGAAGGTGATTAAGGTTCTTAAATGCTGGAGAGCCGAATGAAATATACAATAACATTAGCCAAAGGAGAGCTTTAGGAGTAATTTACAAAAGAAAACCCAAGTAACATACCCCTCTTCAGACACATCAGGAAAAGGGAGTTTCTCAGGGAGTCCTTCTGGGCAGTAACAGCTCCAGGTATAAAAGTTTGGGGAGCAATGTTCAGCAGGACTTTATTTTACTGGGGAAGATTTTTAACAAAGTTCTGTGCCATAACCTGTCTTTAACTCTGAATCCTGCACAGGCTTGAACTGACCTCTTGATGCAAAGGAGGTGAAACAGGAGGCACAGCAAATGTTTGATTAACAATTCTCCAAGGTCACACAACGCTTCAGAACTCAAAGAATTTTGTGATTAGGTAACTCCCCTGCTCACCATCCCTCTCGGTGCTGGAGGGCTGGAATGCAATGAATTGGAGGCTGGAATTTTGCTTTATGGTAGTCTGGGATACCCAGAGAGTGGCACATATGGAGTATCTGGAAAAATCCGAGGAGAAGATTCTTTAAAAGCTGGTGTACACGTGGAGATGGGACACTGGCAACTGCAAGGGGAAGTCGGACTTCGTGAAGCTGCTGCCTTGGAGCCTTTAAATGCCTGAACATTGGGGAGGGCAAGGACTGGTGTTGGTCACTTGTTCAGTGTCTCCTGGAAATCTCAGGCATCCTGTGGAAACCAGGCAGTCCTGGAGTAAGATCCTGGCAAGGATGAGATGGCTGTTGGAGTGGAGGTAGGGCTGTGGTGAGGTGCAGCTCTCCTGTTGTGGAGAGAAGCCGTGGTGCTGGCACAAACCCCGTGGTGGTCAGTATAGCCCCACCTCATTTGGAGAATTTCAGGAGGTACTTCTGGGGTGCTGGCTGGCACCCATTGTCCAGGCTGATGGAGGTGATGGCTGCGTGCTGACACTGCAGGGTGAGACTCTGGCCAAAGGCAGGCATCAAGTAATTCCTGTGGGAGGCACCAGCAGGAAGCTGCCTGGAGATAGGAACTAAATGGTTCAGGGGCAGCTGCTGCCATGGAGCAGTGAAGCCTTGGGAGAAAAGGATCTACGATGGCTTTACAAAAGCACCAGGTGGGTGCTCAGTGTCAACAGAGCAAAACCAGCTTCAGAAGTGAAGGACTGAGAGAAGATGGAAGTTGGTGTGTAAAGTTCCCTGAATCCATGGCATGCTGGTGTCCTGCAGTGTTATGGGCTATTCCGGTCATCTGCCTGCCTTGAGAGGATCATAGTGGAGCTTGGTAATGTTTGGGAAAGAGGAGGGTTTCTGCCATCAGCAGATGTAAGTAAATTGGGATTCTTCAGCATGGAGATGTGCTAAAGATCCTTAGGATCATGATTGTCCAGGCAGTAGGTCAGGCCTGACTGTATTGAAAGAGGCAGTGAGCAATAGCTGTGGGATATTAAGCCAGGAAAGAGGACATTTTCAGAAGGAAAGTGTCACTGTGGGGGCAGTGGTGGTGCTTTCTCCTCAGCATGTGTTAAGGAATAGGTTGGTCAAAGGATACCTGGCTAATCACAGAATGAACTAGGTTGGAAAAGACCTTTAAGATCGTCTAGTCCAACCTGCTAACATGGAGTTCAGCAGCCTTTTGTTAATTTTTCTTAAGGTGCTGTCTGTGTTTTGGCAAAATCATTAAGTGCTTGACTGTAGACCAGGAGGGTGGTCCTGGGAAATGGTACTGTCTGTCCTGTGCTCTTAACCTTTCCTGAGGATCTTGTGCCTGATTGATCTGATGGCCTTTCTCCAGTTGGGAAGGCTTGGCACTAACATGGTCTTCTCTGAAACTTGGGACTTGAGAGTTTGTATTAGAACATGCTTGTGGCCTAAATGGGAAGAAGGGCACATTTTGGATCTTTGCACCAAGTCAGGTTAAGCATGGATCAGTAAGTTTTGAGGTTCAATCCCCTCCCAAAGGTGTAGGAATTAGGGATGGTTGTGTTTCCTCTTGGGATGGAGTGTTGCAGCAGGCACCATGCTCCTTGCTGGGGCTGGTGTTCTCCCACTCAGGTTTAGCAAACAGCTTTGCCATCTTGGCATGGCCAGTGCAGGCCCTGGTATCCCTGACAGTCTGCTCTCTAATAATAGAACTTCAGGGCCTGATTTGGGACGTGGGAAGGAGGTGTCAGGCCTGATATAGAGCTAATTTTTTTTTTTTCCCACCAAGGTGGCTTGAGCTTGGCAAGAAAGCAATGGAAACAACACATTTTGTGCCTTAAACCTGAGCAGTGGTGTGGTTTAAGCAAAGTTGGCTTGAACCAAGCTTACTGTGAGCAATGCTGGATTGCCTTGAGTTGTGTAATGAGTGACTGCCTTTAGCTGTGCTCCCTTAACTCCCTGGGTTTGCTCAGGCTTGTTGGTCCTGGTGATGAAGTCTTTTCCTAGGAAAACTGTGGACTCCTGAGCAGCTTGGATCATGCCAGGCAAGTGCCTGCGTGTTCTTCCACTGGCTTCCTGCTGCTGAACAGAAGCAAGGCCTTGCATTGTTGAACTTCAATGCTGGGTTTTCCCCTTGTGAGTTTTGTGGAATACGAAGACATCTGCTGCTTTTATGGTTTAATGTATTTTAGACAAGCAAGTGCTGTAGCACAGAGGTAGAGTTCATGTTGATGTTTGGAGCAATCATTTTCTTGCTCCTTTCCACTGTTGGGCAGCTCTCTTGCCTTGACTTCCCACTCTCCAGAGTGCTGTGTGTTTTATAAATATGTGCATTTGTGTGGTAGTGCCTGCTAAAGTAAGATGAGCAGAATAAGGCCTGGGAAGCCCTTTTCCTTCTGTAACTTGAAGACACCTGTGACTTTGTTCTGAGCCAT
Source organism: Phylloscopus whistleri (assembly GCA_017589585.1). Lineage (NCBI taxonomy): Eukaryota > Metazoa > Chordata > Aves > Passeriformes > Phylloscopidae > Phylloscopus > Phylloscopus whistleri. Next base: position 1,463,402 of record JADMLD010000723.1, read on the forward strand.
GATCTCAGTTGCTTTTGTGCACCAAGAACAGCAATTCAGAGGGTCGTTCCTCCTCCAGTGGAGCAGAGGACTTGCAGGATGGGCAGGGAAATATGCACGTGTCGTTAGTATGCATATATGCAGGCACATGTGGAAAACTCAGAAATTAGTTGCTTGTGCTTTCTGTAATGAACTGATGCAGTTGCTGGCTACAGTGTGTGACTAATGCTGCTTGAGCTCAGTTAAGTGTGTTTTGACTCCAGTAAGTTCTGTGAAGTCAGGAATGGAGTTTGGAGTATGTTGCCTTGAGAAATGGTGATGTAAAGCTACTTAGAGTTCCAGCAGTCCTAGCTTCTATTTGCAATTCTAATTGCAAATATAGTAGACTGGCTTCTGAATAGGAACTTGTATGAAATGGGCACTAGTCTTGGCAGTGCTTCAGGAATTTTGTAATGCTGCTCCTACTGTACTGGAGCACCATTTTATTTCAAAAAGTGCAGTGACATTAGCATAGGCCACAACATTCTTGAAACTAGCTAAGCAGAAGGAAAATGCTTCCTTTCCAATCCACTCTTTTCCAAACTGGTTTGAAAATAGCTGCAGTTTCTCGTGTAACTGCAAACCCACATAGCACAAGTGTTAGGGGAGCTTTTACAAGGCTCTGAAAACCTGTGCTGTTGTGGATAACGCTAATTCTGTAATTGAGGGTTTAGAGTGATGTTGAGCCTTACCTGTACTTACTTGTTTATGGGGTTTTATTTATGGAGTACCAGCCAGTAGCAGGACAGAAACAGTTCATTACTACTCCTAATGTTCTCAATTTCCTTGCATGTGCTTTCCAAGGAAATAGATCTATAGATATAGATCTGGTCCTGGCTTTGTTAGCTCAGTCTAAAACAGTGAGAAGCAAATTGTCTTAAGCAGTCAGATTTTTACCTAAAAGTTCAAGTGTTTATGAAGTGGAAATGGTGACTTTTTTTTATCATCTTGGAGTAAACATATATATGAAACATCTTGGGGTAAACCTATATGTGAAACGGTAGTGTAGAGCCTGACATACCTTCTTTCTTCAAGAAAAAAAAATAACTGTTCTGTTAGATGCCATACTTAGCTGACAACACTGAAAGTAGTATTTATTTTTGACTGACTTCTTTATTTTCATATAATGACTTAGCTTCTACTGGAGGCAATGCCATTAACATGGTAGAAGTTGTAGGTAAACTTGGCCTGAAGGTGTCAAAATGGCAAAACCCACTCTTTCTTTCTGCAAAGGCTTTTTTTACACGCTTTGAGCCACTTATCAGGTGTTCTTGAAGTGTCTGATTTCTTCCCTATCCCCGCCTCCATCTTGGGAAGTGCAGGAAGGGCTGGGGGAGGATGTCCCCTTCCCAAAGCTTTGTCTGCCAGGACAGAGAAAGGAGTGTCTAAGGACTTGGTGAGTGCTTGGACCTTGAGCTTCTTGAGAGAGATTCTGCCTATGGAAAGATAAGATGCTCTAAGGTGTCTGAGGCAAGTGGGATGCTTGTCCCTTATCAAGGCGACAAGGTCAGAAGGGACTGAACAGAATGGTCCTTGCAAAATAGTGGATAAATCCAAAATAGACTTTCCAAAATAGTGTCACACGTTGTGCTGCTATGGGATGTCTTATCAGAATTGATGGTTTGAGTCTTGTTTTGGGATTTTTTTTTGTTTGTTTGTTTGGTGGTGCTTTTTTGTTTTTTGGTGTTTATTTTTTTTTGGTGGGTGTTTTGTTTTTTTTGTTTTTGTTTAAACCTCAAGGTTTTAACGTGTGTTTATGGCATTGTCATTAAATCTGACGGTTTCCTGTGCAAGCCTTCTGCTGGGAGACCATATCTGTGAAGCCTTGGGTGTCAGAGCAGGGCAGAAACGCTGTGGGAATTGCTTGGCAGCGTTCAGTGCTGAGGCACAGTGCGAGCTCAGCTCAGGTTAGCCAGGGATGGCCAGGGCAGGAAGGCAGAGTGTTCTGTGTGGCTGCTGCCTCCAGGACTTTTCATCTCAAGTGTATCCTGACTGGTTCAGGTCCTTTCTCAGTTACCTCTCCTCACATGGAAGGCTGGGACACACCCTCGGATGTACCCAGAGGCAAAGCAAGAGGGACACACCAGAGCCGTGGGAAGGGGTGGGGTGGGATGGGTGAGAGGAGGGAAATCCTGCACAGGAGGCTCACTAGGGAAGGTGCAGCGCTGTGTAAGAAAGGAAGATAGACCAAAAAAAAAAAGCTGGTTTTCCTGTTGCAACAGGCAGAAAGCTGCATGCAGGAGTGAGCTTTAGGAGCAAAAAGGGTGTGTTTGTGCGTAATGAGAAAAGAAAACAACCCGAGAAGCCTCCACAGGGCAAGGAGAGGAGTGGCCCGGTAGTTTTATCCTTGTTGCAGCCCTAGAACAGCCAAGCAGAGCAGAAATGAGCTGGGGGTAGTGGTTAGGGAAAACAAGGAAGCCTGGTTAGCTGGAGCAGGGAAGTCATAGTGTAATTGTGCCAGGACATGCTGTTACTGGAAAATCACTGCCACAAACTTTTCCAAAACAGCGAGTAAGCAGTATTCCTTTAACTTCACGTTTTGGTCAGATTGGGGAAGAAAAAAAACAACCAGCCCAACCCTGTCTTCTAAGCTCTTCTGTACTTGTCACTATAGAAACATACTGCTTACCTATCTGTTAAGCACACACAAACCCACTCTTCTTTTTTGTGTGTGTGTGAAACCAGACAAAGTGGGTTACTTTCAGGAATACAGTGTTCTTTTCCTCCTAAATTTCTCTTTCAGCACAGGATAGAGTTACTTGGAAACACTTAGTATTGCTCAACTCCGGTGACAAAATAGGTCTGTTAAGATGGGGAATCCCCTTGGATTACCAAACAAAAACCCAACAATTAGGTTATCTGGAGATCTGCTTCCAGGCAGCCGAGGTTGGGGGCTTTGCACCCCTTTCCTAGGAAGGAAAAACACTGCTCCCAAACCATCCCAGTACAGCTGCCCATCCTGCTGACATAGCATGGGTGAGCAGGGAGGTGACAGTGCCTCAGCCTGGTGTGCCACACTGGCCAGAGGTGCTGCCAAGTGCCCATGGGGCTGTGCTTTTTTTCTTCCTCAGAGGCTGGTGTTGCTGTGTCCTCGTTTCTCCCTTGTTTTGATGGAAACTTGAAGCTTCAAGTTTCTTGCCTTCTTGCTGTAAAACTGCCTTTTTTAGTTCAGTGGTCACTGTGGGTAGGAAGAGCACAAACTGAGAACATGAGTCTGCTTTCCTTAAGAAACTGAGACAAAAAGTCTCTTATTCTTGCATGAAGGAGCTGCATTTTATTTCTAATCCACCATGCAGAGAATTGTCACTCTGTTTAATTCTACCACTTTTTTTAGTGCTGTGCAGCGGTTCACTGGCATCAAATGTTGTCACTGTTCTGTGGTCCTGCAAGTCTCTTGTCTCCCTGGCATCTTCTTAGCTTCTCTTCACTCTTTCCCAAAGAGTGACTGCTTTTCCAAGGAGAAAACATGCCATGTACCTCTGGGTGGTGGTGGGGAAGGGTTAAATTTGTGTTTTGAAAGGAGCTATATTAGGTACATCATCTCTGCCCAATGTGAACAGACCAGTTTGTTTCTGGAAGGCTTTAACTGAGCCTTCTCCTTTGCTTGGAATTTTAAGATTATCTGCATGATTACAGTATGGCTTAAGAGTTTCTTTAGTTTTGCAGTCCTTTTCTGTGCCCTGCTTCATTTGCAGAGCTCTCTACTGAAACACTGGAGCTTGTCAAGCTGTAAGTTCGTTTGGTAGATGAGAAAAGCTGGATGTTCAGGCTTGTGGCTTCACAATTTGTGAGTTCCTGGCAAAACCAGCAGAGGCTGTAGGTTTCTTCTAATGATGGGCATCTGGATCAGCTATAGAAGCTGAAGACTGTTGGATGACCCAGGAAAGGGAGGCTTAAGCAGAGTGTTATTAAATACTGGGTGACTTAACAGCAGTATCAAAGCAGAGTTTTTTTCCATCACTAAGCCTTTCTGGTGTTTGAACTGAGCCACTGGGGTGAGATGAGGTAGCAAAGGCTTTTTGAAGTGATGCTGCAGCCAGGAGAGCAGGTAGAGCAGCAACCCTTCTCTCTGTCAGCTCCATCTTGTGCCTCTCCCTCCCCTCGGGGTGCAGCTGTGGCACAAGAAATTGAAATAATGATGCTGTTGTGACATTCTGTGTTGTACCAAGGTGCTCCAGCATAACTTAATCATCTTGTCAGGGTAGCCCTAGCAAGGCAAGCAGGAGGTGAGTGCAGGTGTGCCTTGGGATAAGCACCAGAAACACAAACAAAGGCCTTTTGCTTAAGTCTGGAAACCTCCAGGTGGGTTTGGCTCTTTGGCTTGTGTGTCACTTGATCTGTTTTCCAGCTACAACCCTGCAGCTCCTCTTGGAGGCAGGCCTGGCACTTGGGTTCCTGCCCTACAGGAATAGCTGGTTTAGGATTGCTGGGGCTGTCTGTGAGCAGGAACTCTTGCCCAGCAGGGAGAAGGGGCTCCCAGGCTCCCTCCTCTCAGGTGGGCTTGGTGTGGAAGGGGTGTATCCTCGGGTGCTTGCCAAGGGAGTACTGCCCAAATTCCCACTGAAAATTGCCATTATTAAACATTGCTCAGTTTCTTAGAGGCAAGTCAGGAATGTTGTTCCCTTCTACAAGGACCTTCTTATCAGAGATCAGGCTTTGCTGGGTTTTTATTTTTGCTTTTCATGCGTGCTTTGCCTGACCAAAGTGCCAGACTTTATAAACTTATTGCTCACTCCTAAGTTTAAATTTTTAATGTCTGCTGCAACGTTTGGGATTTCTGTCCTCATCTCAGTTTTGTAGAGCTTTTTTAGTAGTTAAATGGTCTTCAAAGGAAGAGCTGAGAAGCACACTTCAGCTTTCTGCTTTGTCCTGGATTCTTCATTTTTTTAAACATGCAAGAAAACCCATTTTTTTTCTTTTTAAAGGAGGATTCAGTCTGTTCAAAGCAAACTATTGCCATTGGCCTTACCAGAGTGCAATTCCCTCTTTCTTGCAACACTTCCTATGGCTTTTGCCAGATGTTTCATCCAGAGGCTAATTCATACACAGTGACTTGCTGCAAAAACAGGCACCAATGTTAAGAGGAACCTGGAGGCACACAGGCAGGGATGATAATGAAATAAAACTAAATATTACCTAAAATTCGATTGTATTGCTGCAGATCAGCAACACTGCTACTTCTGCAGCTGGTATTTTTTTATTCCTGTCAGTGTGGTCACTTAATGGGTTGGCTTTATCTTGTTTTGCAAGAAGAACACTCTTCCTGAACTCCCTTCCATGGTACACTGAACTCCCAGCAGTCTATTAAATACACTAAAACTTCCAGCTGGCCTTACAAGGCACTTTTCCTTGGGATACATTTGCTCTTCAGTGTGAAGCTTTAAGGTCAGTAAGCCATGTTATGTTTGCAGGCACCCAGAATAAAGCAATGCATGGAAGGATCAGTGGAAATAGTGACACTTGGCTAAACCTTGGATATTTTCAGAAAGGAACAAGAATGGCATTGTTCTCCTGTGGCATTGGAGTTTATATTATGTAAATGCCTCTGCCAACAAGGTGCCTCATGTCTGGAATTTTTTTCATGTGTTGGTATCCCCATCCTTTTGTGCTTGTCCTTTGTCACCACCTCTTTAAATAAAAGCTGTATCCTGTGTTTGCTTCTGATTTTGTTACTAATGTAAGGCTGGGTGGATTAGTTGGTATCATTTAACGTGCCTTTCTTGTTCTTACAGCTTGCAGGGACAGCAGTGCTTGCAATTGGACTATGGCTTCACTTTGATTCACAGACCAAAAGCGTCTTTGAACTGGAATCTGACACAAAGTTTTACACAGGTGAGCTGGGGGATCACTCAGGGGTTAGGTCACACTTTTGTGCCCTGATTTCCAGGCTGCTGAGAAACCTTGGCCTTCTTTAAAGGGAAAAAAGGGCAAAACAGCCCTAAACATCCCAAGAGCAGCTTCCCCTGGCTGGTGCTGGGGGCAGCTTCCCTTGTGAGCTCTTGTGCAGACAGCAGTGCTGTCGTGTGAGTGGTTTCATGGCTCTTTATCATTTTTCCCACAGTAGTTTGTCTTTGTTGCTGTCAGTAAACATTTTGTAATCCCAGGGGCTCCTGGAAGACATGGAGGTTGTTTCTTCCTGATGCTCATCACCATATGCGTCAGCAAAGTTTCACGCTAAACTAATTGAGTAATTAATAGTTTTTCTCCACAGTGACCAACCTGAGCTACCCAAAACACAACTCTGTTGCCTCATCTCTCAGAAGGAGCACATGCACTGTTGTTGTCTAACTCTTAAAGCCCCACATCTCCTAATTCATGCTGAACTGAATGGGAAGAATGCACAAATATCTTGGTGCATATGAAAATTATTCCAGCCAGCATGGATCAATGTAGTTTTAGCTAGACCATGTGGAAGGTGTTTGTAAGATGATTAATTAGGGGACACACACATTTTTAGTTTGTTAATGTTGTAGGAATTCCCTAAATGAACTGAGTTTTTCTGAACTTTGGTTTTGATCTCCACAGTCGCTTTTAAGCTTGGACAGGGGAACATACATAATTTGGTTGTTGTCACCTGTCACCTGCTCAAACCCTTGGAGCACCTCTGCTATGAGGAAAGGTTGAGGGAATTGGGATTGTTCAGTCTGAGGTACAGAAGGCTTTGGGGTGACCTCATTGTGGTCTTTCAGTATTTGAAGGGAGCTCACAGGAAAGATGGAGAGAGAATATTGACAGGGGTCTGGAGTGACAGGAGAAGAGGGAATGGCTTCAAACTGGCAGAGAGGATTAGATTGGCTGTCAGGAATAAATTGTTCCCTGTGAGGGTGGTGAGGCCCTGGCACAGGGTGCCCAGAGAAGCTGTGGCTGCCCCATCCCTGGAAGTGTTCCAGGCCAGGTTGGATGGGGCTGTGAGCAACCTGGGGTGTAGTGGAAGGTGTCCTTGCCCATGGCAGGGGGTTGGAATTAGGCAATCTTTAAAGGATGGCTTCATCTTACCAGAAAACTGGCTCCTGTCCTCAGCTACTGACCTGTGACAGCTCCCAGACTGGTGGCTGAAGGGTCACTTGCAAGGAGGTGCAACTTGTGTTGCAGCCTTGTAGTCCTAGGGTGGCCTGTGCCTGTAGGGACTACTGCTAGGAATGGTGTAGAGGATGTAGTTGGGAATACTGAGATGCTCATGGGACTTCATGAAGATGCTGTAGGCATGCAGCCAGGTTATCTGTGAGAAGAATTGTGGTTTGCCCTTGATAGGATGGCATCTTAACAAACTGGGTGGTTCTTGGAGCTGCCAGGAAGATTCCCAGATGCTTTTTAGTGGAGCTCAGAAAAAGAACAGAAATCTAAACTTGGCCATCGAGTTGAATATTTAACAAATCTTATTTTGGGTAGTCTAAAACAACTCTTTCACCTCCTAAAGCATAAATTTTTTATGGCATGATGTTTAAGCCACTGGCTGGATGCAGCCAGTGAAACCTGCTTGAAATCTCTGTAGGTTAAACTGAATTTTAAAAAGCTCAATAGGAATTTCTGCTGTAACATAATTTTCTGAGAGTAGTTACTGACTGCAGTAAGTTACAAAGCAAGTTACCTCAAAGGCTTTCTGTACAACTCAAACTGGAATGAGAGGTACTGATGGACTCTTTATTCTACTTCTTCAAAATGGAAGAAGTTTAAGCTGAGGTTAAAAAGTCCATATTGGAATTTCCTCTTGATAAGAAGTGTCAGGCTTAATCCCTTACAAATGCTGCATCAAATAGGTGTTTATTTTGGCAGCTAATCTTATTGGTTTGCATCTAGAATAAATCATTTGCAAATAATTACATCTGGCTTCATTAGTATTGGTTGGGTCTCTGAACTGTGTTTTTGTCCTGTTGATGGAAATCCCCTGCTTGTTCCACATGCTTTGTGCTGATTCTTTGCTGTTTCACTGTCCCTTTAATATTCCTTGCCATCCTTTGGGAGTTTTCTTGCTCACCACATCTTGCTGCTGTCTCCAGCTCACAGCTATGATGATTAGGCTGGTTGTTCCCAAGTTTAGGAACCAGAGGATTTGGCATAAATGAAGCCTTTTACCTCAGAAATGTTTGCTTCAACACACTCACTACCTAATTTCTGGGCAGAATAGCTTACAAGCTCTGACACTTCTTATAATTTGAAGAAGTATCTCCTTCAAGTTGATAAATTACTGTTCCAGCTGTCTCTAATTCCACTTGTCTCTGTCTTCACCTGAGAAGTTGATAACCCTTGGCTCTGAGCCTGTTTTAAAAAGTGTCTTACAGCTTGTTTTAGATGGCTTTATCTTGCCCATTTTCTAATACTTGTGAAAGTGCAGTAGGAGTATGCATTATTGTGTCAAACTGAGAGTTTTGTTTATCAATTTGTCAGTTGCATTTGCTTTGAAAATGAAGCACAATTTGACTTTTTTTTTTATTTGAAACCCCTTGGTAAAGAAACTTAAACCTTGGCAAAAGCTACCAATGCTATTTGTGGAGCAATTAATTTCATACCTTGCTGCTAAGGTCTCAATGACCTGCACACCTTTGTTTTCCTCCTCCCTAGGTGTTTATATCCTCATTGGAGCTGGTGCCCTTATGATGCTGGTTGGTTTCTTGGGATGCTGTGGTGCATCACAGGAATCTCAGTGTATGCTTGGCCTGGTAAGTGCTCAGGGAAATGCTTAAATTTTTTGAATGGCATAATGAGAAAGGAAGGAAAATATTACTGTATCATTCAAGGGCAGCAGATGGTGGACCCAGAACAATCAGAGTGTTTAAACTCATGGTCACATATATAATCCTAAAATGTTAAATATAGTTTTCATTTCTGGCCTGAAATCCAAATGTTCCTACTGTATTTGAACACAGGATGACATCAAGAGGCTGGGTATGTCTGACATACACTGAAGTGTTAAGGCTGGGAGTATTGTGAACACAGAACTAAAATATTGATAAGACCAGTGCTTTCATTGCCAGTTCATCCTGGCCTCTGAAGGTTGTGCAGTCTTTAATCTTTGAGGCCAGAACTGTGGTATTTGATGCTTGAAACAACAAGGCTCTACTGTTCATAATCACAGGATGAGCTCTTCTAGTTGACAACTGCTCTGCAAGCCAATTACTGGAGAGCAACCTCATTGTTTTCACACTGGAGGGGCCAGTAGAGCTTACTGGGTTTGTGCACATCTGTACACTTGCAGAACTACTCATCCAAATAACCAGAAGACTTAGTTAATAAAAGACAACTACTATAGCCACTGAAAGAACAATTCCCCTTCTGTGTCACAGAAGAACCTAAATACAAGTATTTCTTGCAAAATTATGCCTCTAGCCCTTTATAATTCTGAGTATCTCTTTAAAGATAGTGGTGTTTTGGATCTGGTAGTCAGTGAGAGACAGAGCACTTTTATTTGTGTTTTATATACAACAAAGTGACCACTAGCTCTCTGGGTGTTGGTGGCAAGGTAGGAATTAAGTAATGACTCCTAAAGCAACAGGAGTGACAAACCAGAGTAAAGAATTGGTGTTAGCTGTTGTAATGTGTCTGAATGACTTGGACAACTTCAAAGTTGGAGTTAACAGATGATTTGCTTTAATTAACACTGATCAAAAAGCAGGACTGGTGCTTGGAGAGCTCTGCCAGACTTTCCGACGCTCCTGGGAAGAAGTGCTGACCCAGTGTCCTTTTTCCTGGTGTTACCAATGTCTCAGACCTCCAGCTGCAACCTGGTTGTGTGACAGCTCCCACAAGTCAGGACAAACTTGAAGTGTACATGTGTGATGCTGGTTTGCGGTGCTCTGGCCTTCATGAATAACGTGGTCTTTCTTTTCTAGTTCTTCTTCTTCCTTTTTGTGATTTTTGCCCTTGAAATTGCTGCTGGGATCTGGGGATTTTCAAATAAAGAAAAGGTAGGTTGCTCCTGAAAGTTGGGAGTGGTGGGATTCTGGAACAGGTTTCCCAGAGAAGCTGTGGCTGCCCCATCCCTGGCAGTGTTCCAGGCCAGGTTGGATGGAGCTCTGAGCAACCTGGGATAGTGGAAGGTGTCCCTGCCCATGGCAGGGGGGGCAGGACTTAGGTGATCCTGAAAGCTCCTTTCTGACCCCAAACACTCCATGATTCCATGAATGTGCCCACAGTCAGCAGTCTGCTGACATTGATACCAGTACAAGTCAAATCCTTATTATCCAGGGAATCTGGGGGAGAGGAAGAAGGCTGATTCAAGCAAAACAACACAAAAAAAATCTAACTGTAATATTTAAAAATGAGACTCTAGCAGGGAAGCCAGAATCCAAGAGGCAAGCCCTCCAGACAATACCTGGCTGAGCTGTGAGCTGAAGCAGGCTGGCTGGGAAGCTTCACTACTTCAGGAGAGGAGCTAGGCCAGCTGCAGCTGAGTGTTTCTGCACCTGAAGCATGACTGATATGGCATGTCCCTCCCAAGCAGTCAGGGTTCTGTCCTGTTTCAAAATAAGATGCTTGGTGACCAGGGTTGCTCCTCTGCTCACATTGTATTATACAATGGGGAAATACAGAAACTTCTGGGGTACAGTAGAATAGGGATATTGTTGGGCAGCCATTGGGCAAAGACTTGGTTCTCTCACTCCTCTTAGAAGCTCAGAGATTTGGAAGGGGAAACAGTCTTACCTGTTTAGGTGTGGCTGTTAAAGTGAGTGTATGGTTATTTCTCACCTGAAACAGGTGAGCCTTCTGTCCACTCTCTGTTTGCACGTGGCAGATGAATGGGTGTTGTAGGCTGCAGGATTTTTGATGACTGACTTGATGAAAATAAGTTTTTCATAATTAATACAAGGTATGACACTAATACACCATTGATAGACAAATCTTTGCTTTTCCTTAGATAATTGATGAGTTAAAGGAGTTCTACATGGACACCTACAGAAAGAGAACTCAGCCAAGTGCCAGAGAAACCCTGAAAGCACTTCAGTTCACTGTAAGTATATGGTTCCTCTTAACCTGGACAGTAAAGCAGCTGCTCCTGATACTGTTCTCCATGCCACCCAGTCCCCTGTGCAAGTCTCTTACTAGTTAAAAGAAACCAAAGATTGCTGAGATGGTTTTGTGTAGTGTAAATGAATTCAGGATGCCTTTTTTTGTCTCTGAGGTGTGTAGAACTAGTTCTTGTTTTTCTGAAACTCAGCAGCAGGCTAGTAAACCCTGGATCTGAGCTACTGGCACCCTAGTATGCACACCTGCATATCTGTGAGGGGTTCAGCTTTGTGTCTGTAAGGAGCACAGGCTGTCATCAAAATGGTTTTGTGTGCACTTAAAGAGAATCCAGCTCTTCCTTTCAGAACCTTGTCCTTTAATTTAATAAAGGCTTGTTAAAAATAGTTTTATAGCAGTCATGTTGACAGGACTTGGTCTGTAATAGAAACAAATGTAATTTTTTTTTTTTTAACCAGACTACCGAGCAGAAATAAGGATTATTTCACCTGTGTCTCTTTTTTGTGTTTTCTGTTGTAGCTAAACTGCTGTGGCATTACTGGAGCTCTGGAGCAGCAGTTTATGGACACCTGTCCAGGAAAGACACTGTCTGAGTCATTCACTATCAAGGTAAAGCTTGACTTTATTCACCATCAGCTCTGCCCAGTGGGTAGAGTGAGAAACACACTTTAGGGAACCCTCCCAGTCTGTGGGAAATCCCCATGTCACACTGGTGTGGCAGTCTGTGTCTGTGATCAGGCTGGTTGTGGAAAACAAACCTGCTGTTACCATGGAAAGGACAAGCAGGAAGTCTGACCTTGCTCAGGAAATGTGCAGTCTGTGTGTCACAGACTCACCGGTGGGGTGGGCAGTGGAAGAGCAAAACTTTGCCTAAAAAAAGAAACCCTCACAGTGCCTTGAGAGCTCTCACTGCATCTTCCTGGTGCTTGCTTGGGAGCTTGCAGTCACCTCCCTCCTGGATAGGGAGAAGTAGAGCTTGGGGTGGGAGCAAGTTTGAAGCTTCAGCAAGGACAGGGAGGGGTGGGTAAGGCATTGGGAGCTTGTTCAGGTGAGTTTGTGACTGTGAAGGCAATTCTCTGGATGAGGTTTCCCTGTTGGACTATTGCTGCAGAGGTACCTGTATGCCACAAATAACAGGAGAAAATGTTTGTGTAGTTTTTAACCACCCCTCTTCCTCTTTTCCTTAGAACCATCCTGTGCTCTTGCTTTGTGCTCCAAGACAGTTTCTATGAGTTCTTCTATGGTTCTTACCATGCAGGAATTCAATTAATGACTTGGGGGGGATGTTAACTTTAATTGACAACTTCACACATCTGCCCACATGAGACCCTTCAGTCTATATCTTTAGTCCTGTCCATGCAGTCTGAGTTGGAGTGTGTGGGAGTAGCTGAGACAGCATGCAGGTTTTATTGTTTGTTTTTATTCTGCTGTGTGTTTTAGCTTCATCTGTTGACTTCATCTTGTGATGCCTATTCCCAGTTGTAGAAAAACAGTGGATAGAGTGGAAGATCAAAGGGATGTAGCAGAGTGTGCCTCTAAGGAGCAGTGCTGTGTTGGTATTCTGATTGAACTGACACATTCTTGTCAGCATATCTCTTTAATCCCAGATTCAGTCTTTCTCTCTAGACTGGATAAGGAACAACAACAAGAAAAAGGTAGCTTTCAGCAGCTCACTGATGTTTGCTGCTGCAATAAGCAGGACAGAAGCTGGGATGAGACTTTGACCAGCTACCAGGCTCTTGATTTACACCTGTGTAAAAGTGCCTTGTTCTTTTTATTGGCCAGCATGTGTCTGTTCTGGGGAAAGGACTATGCTTACATATTATTTTTCTTTTTCCCAGTTGCATGGGTAATTTATTATCTTGGGAACATTAAACTGGCCCTTCTATGAATCTGCCTTTGACATGGATCCTAGGATATCCTGCCATTCCCATGCACTGTGAGTTTATGAGGTGTCTGCAAAATTACAGTAGCAATTGGCAATACCAAGAGTGGCTTTCAGTCCCTTTTGGTAAGGGATGAGCAATGCATCATCTGAAGTGCTGACAGGCATTAGTGACAAGCCCAGCCTGATAAACTGCATGTTCAGATTGAGAGGGGAATCCTGCTGTACTCAAGGTGCTGTTAACAGGTTTGAGATACTTGAAGAGTAGATTTAAACTTCTCCACCAACTCTTGTGTAGGACCATCTGGGGCTCTCTTTAAGGATGTGGCAGTAAAGGCCAGATCAAAGCAGCTTTTAAAAAATGAGTCTTCAAATGAACATTGTGTGTGTAGAGCACTACTGAACCATCTTTTCCATTTCAGCCCTGCCCTGATGCCATTGATTATGTCTTCAAATCCAAATTCAACGTCATTGGAGCAGTTGGCCTTGGCATTGCTGTAATGATGGTGAGTTTCCAGATTAGTTAGAGGGTGCTCAGAGGATACTCAGAGCAGAAGTCTTGTAGAGCAGTGCCTGGCCCAGCAGCCCACAAGGCCATTCCACTGAGGACAAGTCCCAGCAGGATCAGGGTGTGTGCTGCAGGGCCCTGAGGCAGTGCAGAGGCTGGGATGTCTCAGGCCTCCCTGCTTCTGCTTTGGATTAGGATCTGCCTCCTTGCACTTTCAGCAGTGGTGCAATCTTACTAGTGATGTGTGTATATATTGAGTGAAGATGTATTGGTCATGTTGCTGGCCCACATCTTAATCCTGATATCCCTTGGGGTTCTCCTTCTCTTCCCTTTATAACAATTACAGACTCTGCTAGAGGGCTAAAATAACAGGGCTGCTAGAAAAACTTGCTCTTCTGTGTCTGACCTCTCTGGAGAAAAGCACATGCTGGGATGATCAAAGATTTCTTAGGAGATATGGCAGTGGTTTGTAGCTGCTGGTGCTGTGCAGGGCCAGAAGTTGGTCCCTGAAGATCCTTGTGGGTCCCTTCCAATTTGACATATTCTGTGATCTATTTTCAAGTGCTGAGGTGAATGGGGTTTCTGGGAATGAACTTTGGCGATAGTGGGGTGGGGATGGCAGGGTAAAGTGTAAAAATACAGAATAAATGTGACCTCTGGGCTGGGAAGAGCAGAGATAAAAGCACATGCTTTGCTTTCCTGATTTCTAATCTGCTTGCTTTCTTTCCAGATTGTTGGCATGATATTCAGTATGGTTCTGTGCTGTGCCATCCGCAGGGAAAGAGAGATGGTCTAAGAGCTGCAAACCCAAGATCCCTGCACTATAAGAGTCCTCACTATTAACTTCTGCGTTGAGAGCATTTTTAAAATGTTATATATTTGTTACCTTTTTAATGCTTTATTTGGTACTGATGTAGGTTCGCTTTTTATGTTACAGGTTAAAAAGATAAAGGTTTATCTGACTCAAGACAAAACACTGTATATAAAATATCTGACTTTCTTGAAACTTACATAATTTGGATGTAATTTATGTTGGAGACAATTTGATACTTAATAAAAAGAGTAAGATATATTGTTTGTGGGGGAGAGGAGATGTTGCTATGTTGATTAATCCCACTCTTTGATGCATAGCAAGGAGTTAATGTTGCATAACCTAAGTGTTTTTGGGATGAAGCAGGATATAACTCCTGTGTCAATGCCCCATGTTGGAAGGGAGTGGGAGATGCTGTCAGAGCATGTCAGGGAAGGTGTGGTCATTAGTCTTTCCTTGGTGTGTGTGAATGAACACATTCCTAAAATGTCACTGCTCTAACACTTTTACTGTCATCTCCCTGGAGGGTGGCAAAGGCTGGCTGTCCCACAGGTGATGTGCAGGCAGTGGTAGCCTGATGCAGCCAGGCTGGGCTCTGCTTTGGGGCCAGCTGGGCTTCCTGACACCTGCTGCCACATGGCCTGCTGCCACAACTGTCCCCTGGCACCTGGCATGGCCTTGGCCCCCTGGCAGGGCACATTCCCTAGTGTATGCTCAGGATTTTTTTCACTGGCTGGCTTGGGGCTTTGTCTCCCCAAAGCCAGCCAGGTGCAGTCTCAAGGGCTTACAACACGTGTGCCAAATCTCAGGTTTCCAAGTGGAATAAAAATAAGTTGCATGAGTAGTTAAGTGTCCAGCTCAGCAGTTGCAGAGTTGAGACTGTCCTGTTTCAGTTTAAATGTGGGTATGGGAGAGAGCAGAGACACCAGGGTGGAACCCTTAGCCTAAAGAATTACTAAGTTGTCCAGTATTTCTACTCTAAGTGGCTTTTAAGTGGGTTAGTTTGGTTTTTTGGTTTTTTTTTTCTCTAAAATACTTTCTGGTGGGGGCTGCCTATGGACTTACCAGCTGTTCCTGTACCTGGTGCTTGCTTACTGTACAATCTCATCTGTGTTCTTGGAAGCTTCTGGTCTCTGTACTCTGGGTAATACAAATGTCTCTGAGTAGTCCTTGCTTGTTCCCCTTTTTCTCCTGCAGGGAGGTTTGGTATTTGTTTGAGAAATACCAGAATTGGTGGGTGTCAGGCTCTGCTGGTGCATGGATGTATTGTCATCTTTGTGTTACCCACTGTCACTTGTCTAAGGGAACCATGCAGCTCTCCTTTGTAACGTGTTGCACTGTTCTGTGTTCATGGGACTTCTTTAAAAAAAAAAAAGAGATTTAAAAAAGTCAAATGGTAATCATGCTTTTGTGTGTCTTGCAGAGACTGAGATGACTCCAGAAAGTTGATCTGATTTTCTTTTGTGGCTCTATGTGACAGCCTGGAGGGGATGGTCTCTCATGGGAATTTGAGAGCAGCCATGTCCCCACTGAGCTCTTGCAGAACTGAGAAGTAGCTTTTTCATCAGCTGGGTAATTCTGGGTATGAGAATGAATCTGGCACCTGGAAGAGCTGGGGTGAATTGCTGTCAACCATCAGAAAAGTTTACTGCTTGATTTAGTTTACTTCCTGTTCACAGAATCATATAGGTTGGAAAAGACCAAGATCATAGAGACCAGCCTGTGACCAATCGTGCCTTTGTCAACCACACCAGAGCACTGAGTGCCACGTCCAGTTGTTCCTTGGACACCTCCAGGGATGGGAACACCACCTCTTCCCTGGACAGGCCCTTCCAGTGACTGATCACTTTTTCAGTGAAACTCCTCCTGATGTCCAACCTGAGCCTCCCCTGGCACAGCTTGAGGCCATTCCCTCTCATCCTGTCCCTGTTCCCTGGGAGCAGAGCCTGACCCCCACCTGGCTGTCCCCTCCTTTCAGCAGAGCCAAAAGGTTGCCCCTGAGCCTCCTTTTCCCCAGGCTGAGCCCCTTTCTCAGCTCCCTCTGCTGCCCCTCACCAGTGTTAGGTTCCAGACCATTCCCCAACTCTTTTGCCCTTCCCTGATGTACTCCAGCACCTGCATATCTTTATTGAACTGAGGGGCCCAAATTGGACATGGGATTTGAGGTGCCAAGTAAGAGGGGAAAAAAATCACTGCCCTGGCCCTGCTGGTCACACTCTTTGATGCTGGTGCATGTGTTCAGATTGCCAACATCTGCTGTAGCTGTAGTCCACCAGCTTTTGGCAGAGTCCAAGGAGTTCCAGCAGGTTGTAACCAGGGGGAGGAGAGCTCAGCTGTAGGCTCAGCAGCCCAGATGGTGAGGTTTGGGCAGTGGCTGCAGAGGCAGCTCTTGAGTTGGCATCCATGTCAGCTGAAGATCCAGACATGACTACCTGCCCCTGCTCCTGTGTTCCACAGAAGCTGGAGAGGGGTTTCTTGGTATTTAGTCTTTAGCTTGCAGTGCTGCTGCCTTCCCCACAGTGTTTATGCCACACTCTGCCTCTTTGATACCCACCTTCAATCCACGTGTGTTTTTTTCAGCGCTATAGCCCAGTCTTTTACCCTTCTTTTAAACATCTGCATGTGGGTCGGTGTTTTCTGAGGAATCAACAGATGGGTCTTACTTTACCTGAGAGGGAAGAGCTGACCTTTATTACTCAAGTATTACTTTCCTTTTAGCAAGAACTTTCCTTTTAGCAAAACCTGGTTGCACTCAGCCTCAGAGCTGCAGGCTAGCCTGGAATGAGTACCACTTCAGTAATGAATATTAATGAGTTGCACATCAACTTTCACCTTACTGCAAGCAGTTGGGATGAAATTTCCTGAAGAATTGGGTTCTAAGGAATGGCAGCTCTAAAAATCTGAGTGTGTGGCACTGACTCTCTAAGCAGGGAGCAAGTTCCTGTCTTTGAGTTAGGTCAGGAGTAGAGTGTGACTTGGGTTAATACACAGAGGCAAAAGGGGCAACAAATGGGTTGTTCTGGAAAACAGAAATGGGGCATTACAATACTGAGAGGGAAATAGTGTTTAGGACAATGTCAGAGCTGTGGCAGAAGAGAGTGACACTGGTGGAATACTTCTGGAGGAAGGGAGAGAAGGATCCCTCTGAGGAATATGCCTGCCCAGATTCAAAGGGTTAGCAGAGAAGTGAGTATTGATGCTGGGAAAAAAAATGGAGCAGGGAAAAAATATTGTAGAGGTAGCATGTCTATTGGGTGGAAAAGACAGGATGAAGGAAAAGACACAAAAGTAAAACACTTCTGTCTTTTCTGTCATCCTTCCCCATCAGTAAACAAAGGTGCAGCTATGTTAAGGCCTTAAAGCCTGCCTGGAATATGAGAAACCACTCCAGAAAGAAAAAGGGCTTAAGCAGCTTGCTTTCCAAACAAAAGCAGGTTTCTTCTTTACACACAGGTGCTGCTAATTCTTTGTTGTAAATCTGCTTAAAATAGCTGTGGTTTATGGTTAGATCTGACACTACATATTATATTATCTATGGGATTTGCTTGTGGATAGTGAAGAGCTGTGGGATCTGAGCAATCCTGGTCTAGGTATTTTCTTGAATTTGGATGGTAGAAGAGATGCTAACTGGTAATGTATGTGCTGTTAAGGACTAAGATAAAATACTGCCTGTAAGACTGTTAAATCATAAAATCACAGAATGGTTTGGAGTGGAAGGGAGCTTAAACATTTATCTCCTTCCAGTCCCCCTACCATGGGCAGGGACACCTTCCACTACCCCAGGTTCCTCAGAGCCCCATCCAGCCTGGCCTTGGACACTTCCAGGGATGAGATGGGAATTGCTATGAGGCTGCTCTCAGCTGTGCCCCTTGGTTGCTGTGATGAAAATAAGGACAGATAAAGCCAAACCACTGAAAGATGTGGCTATTTATTTGTTGTAACAGAGCACTATGCAGAATATGGCAAATTATACTGGGAAGCAGCCTGTTACAAGCTTGAGAAAATAAGTGTTGGACTTAGGGGAAGGATGTAGCAGTGAAGTCCTGAGGAACTGGATAACCTGTATTTGGTTATCTACACGGTAATTTTGCCAGAAAAAAAAGATTTTTAGACTTCCTTTGGAAAAAGAGCTAGCTTGCCTCAGGAATGGAGGGAGTCTCAAGCTGGCTGCATGGTCAGCACTGTGGGAAGAAGGTGTGTCAAAGCAGGGAGAGCCTGGCTTTCCAGGGGGACAGAGTTTATTGCTGGGGAATTTCTTCCTCCTTTACAATGGAGCTGGGAAAGTCATCTGTGGTACAGCACATTGTCATTTAACAGCAGCCCTGGCACATGAGCACCATAACTGAGTACAGGTTAAAAATGACAGTGGGCCCATTGAAGTGGGGAAAGGGTGTGGGAAGCAGCTGGCTACAGTGGAAAGAGAGGGGTGGGCCTGACACATTGGGAGGGTTGGAATAAATTCTGTCCTCTTCTACGCTTCAAAAACTCAAATCCTTATGTTTCAGCAATTAACAGTCTTACTCATAGAGGGTATAAAGATATGTTTGTAGAAGGGGAGGATGTCATTACCTGCAGGGTGACTTCCAAAAGAGTTCCTAAAGGAATTGCTCCAGTTAGAAAGAAAAGTCTGGATTTATCTGACAGGCTCTCTAAGTCATGACTATACTTCTCCCTCTCCACCCACCAAGGGAAAAGAATAGCAAGTGCATGCAGACAGTTTTTTAGGAGCTGCCTGTACCTCTCCACTATTTTTCTTCAGATGAATCTCCAAGCCCAAGCAAGCATTGCAGAAGCTGGGCTCCGAAAAATTGTCCAGGGGGCAGAGGGGGAAGCAGTAGAGCCTAAAATGCCAGCGATAAATGTGAGTCAGATGCTATTTCCATGGGGGATGTGCCAGGCTGAGCCCTGTCCTGCTCTCTTGCAGACACTTGCGAGCCTCTGCAGGGAGCTGCCCAGCCAGCCTCCATCTGCAGGCAGTG
This sequence comes from Phylloscopus whistleri, assembly GCA_017589585.1. Lineage (NCBI taxonomy): Eukaryota > Metazoa > Chordata > Aves > Passeriformes > Phylloscopidae > Phylloscopus > Phylloscopus whistleri. The sequence continues at coordinate 1,482,562 of JADMLD010000723.1, forward strand.
GTTAACACACTGCCAAGGCTCCCTCAGAACTGCTCCAGCATCTTTTTCATCCTGAACATCCTGGTAAGTCCCATGAGGGATGTCCCAGGGGGACCAATGCCTGCTGTCCCTGGTCGAGAGATGCTGTCCCAGCTGCAGAGCACAAGCACAGCCCAAGCTGGGGTTTGTTGGGTTGCTATGTTTAGGGGGTGGTTTATGCTCATGGCCACTGTATAATTATGATTATAAAATAGCCACCTCCAGTTTCTGCCTCTTGGCAGCTCTCAGGAAACGACCTAATTTGAACTGCCAGCAGTGAGGACCTTGAACCCTATCAGAAGTCACTTTTAACTGAACCTAGAACCTCTAGATATTTCCCAGGCCCTGCTGGCAGTGACAAAAATAGTTAAGCGAGGTTTTTCCACTGCTGGACACAGGCTTCCACATGCGTGACTCCCACAAAATGAATCCACAAGGCAGCCATTCATGGCATGCTGAATGCCTCCTCTTCTCTCACTGCTGATTTTGGGATCAATAGAAATCCAGGCTGGGGCTGAGAACTGACCTTTTATGCCTTGTTCTAATGCTGGCCTTTAGTCCTCGCCTTGCCCTGCACTGGGTGGCTGCACTTCTGCTCTGCCCCACCAGCACTACCGCTCCCTTTCCAACACCAACAGGGCAGGTCCTGCTGGCTGAAAGGAGCTGGCATCTCCAGCTGCTGCTCCGTGGCTGTGTGTGAGGGAAGAGCAGGGTGGAGGAGAGCTGGGGAAGCTGCACCACTGGACAGGTTTTTCAGCTTCGGGCTGGCTGCGCCTCCAGCTTACGCCAGCGCCGCCTCTGCTTGTGGAGAGCTGGGGGAGCCCTCACCAGCCCTTTCCAGACCCACAGGCTCACCTCAGCTGCAGGTCTGTAATTAAAAGGAACAGCTTTAAATATCCTGGCAGCAGAGATGCAGGGCAGGAGCAAGTTCTCAGCAGGGACTCAGATGTCCCACCATCATCATCAGCACAGCAGAGGAGAGGTGGGGCCAGCGTTCAGCAAGTCATGATTCATGGCTTGGGCCACTTGCACAGAGTGAGTGCAAACAGATGGGGAAGGTTACTGTGGGTGTTCAAAAAAGTTCCTCTTCTGTTGTGGGATTAGCCACTCCTTTGCAGCTGTCTGTGGCTTTATTCTGCATGAGAGTGAATGTGGAACCATCAGGGGTGCCATGGGGTCTGTCGCTGTTCTCAGGTAGAAGCCACATAGCTGCTCTGTGCCATGGGGTGAGTGGCTGCTCCACAGGTGGGAATGGCTTTGTTTGCACTGTGAGTTTGAGGGGCAGCTGCTTATCCTGATATGTAATACCAGGGGATTCCGCCCTTACAGGGTGGCTGCTTTGTAGCATGGGGCCATTCTGATTTTTATACCCTTAATCATTACCATCATTGGACCTCCAAGTAAAGAAAATTATTTTAAATTATATTAAAACCATTTTCATGGTTTTACTGCTATTTTCCTTATTTTTAAAATTTTCCTGGAAGACTATAAACCTTCAGCTGTTAGGTGAGGGACTTTTTCCCCTCACACACAGTCTGTGCAGCCTTTGTCCTCAGCACTGAGCTGAAGGTTTGTGCACGGTGTGCACATCAAAAATGCTCTAGAAAAGAAACCAAGGTGGCAAATATGGTGTAAAGAGATGGAAGAGTCAAGTCACCCTCCCTCCAGATTGTGCAGATCCTGTTTTAATGGCAAGTGTGTGAGGTGAGTGAGGCCTTTACTCCTGTTCATAGCAGGGTCAGCCATGAAGTCAGAGCAGGTTGCTCAAGGCTGCACCTAACCTGACCTTGAAAACCACCAAGGATAGAACCTGCACAATTCTCCTGCTCCCCTGCTGGGCTGGTGTCCTGATGAGAAAGTTTCTCCTCCTGAGTTTGAACTTCTCTGGTTTCAACCTTTGCCTGCTTTCTCACCGCAGTGAGCAGCCTGGCTCTTTTTGGTTGTTTCCCCACAGCTACTGGAAGGCTGCCATGAGCCCCCTCCCAGCCAAAATCCCTCTTTTCCAGGCTGGACAAGCCCCCGTAGCCTGATCATGTTAATGCAGCCCAGGCTGTCATCATTGCATGGTGGCCCATTAGTAGCCAAGGTCAGAAGAACTTTAGAGGAAAACAATACACAGTTCCTTTGGTGTTTTATGGCTTGTTGTTTAAGTCCTCTTCTAGGACTTAAGTGTGGAAAAAGAAATAAAACTGAAGGTAAAAACAGGGCAGGAAAGCTGAGCAATCCGCAAACACCACCTGGCAGGTTGTTCCCATCATGGTCTGTTAATCCCCTACTCAGAGGGAGCTGCTCCTCCTTGTGAGGGCCAGCCTTCCTCCACCCTTGCCTTGGCACTGCAAGTAGGAAAAGCTGATTTTTGCTGCCACCAGTTCCCCTTCCTGAGCCCGTCAGTGCATCTCGTGAGCTGCCACCTCTGTTTTTCCAGCCCTGCAGACACAAGTGACCACATCCCTTCCCAGAACAGCGAGCCCCTTGCCCACTGCTGATGGCAGCCTCCTTCCTCAGGGCCTGCTGGCAAAGCTCCCATCTCACTCCTGGGAAAGATTTCTATTAAACAGTGTAGGTTTTCCTTCTATAAGTGGTTTGTTTTACAATCTGAGCCACGTTTATCTGTAAAATTAGCCCTGCAGCTGGTCCTAGCAGTTCCTCTCTGCTTTTTGTGATTGGAGTCTGTTGTCAGCACCTCGTAGTTTCCAGAGTTCAGCTGTCTGGGCTAAGGCTTTCTCTGCTGCCTTCTTCCAGGTGAGTGGAGGATTTATTTTTGTGTGTACTGAAGTATCTTTGTTACTGCTAAAAATTATTTTAGCAGAAAAGTGTTGTTTTGCCTGTACTTTAAAAAAAAAAAAAAAAAAAAAAAAAAGCATCAGCCATTTAACTTGAGGCTCAGCCTCTGTTTTGAAAGCAGTGCCTGAGAGTTGTGGATGGTTTCTGCCTTTTGTTAGAGAGGTCCCTATAAGCTTTTTAGAAAGGAAAAGTCATGGAGGTGTGAGCTTCTGGAAGACACCTTCATCCATACAGTCCTGATAGGCCAGGAGGGGAAGTCACTAAAATACCTGGGCACCTAAGCTTGTCCTTGGGACTAGGAGGCAAAACTCAAGAGCTCAAAACTCCAGAGCTTCGCCTACACTTAGCCCCCAGGCCCCTGGAATGTGCAGATAGTCATCAGGCTCTGCCTGGGAACAGGAGCTGTTCCCTAATGCAAAACAAATTTCCTGAGCCTGGTCAGAGCTGAGTTGAGTGGCTCTTGCCTCAGGCTTGCCCCCAGGAGGAGGTGCCCTCACCTGCCTCCCTGGGAAGGCCTCCCTGTGTAGGAAGGTGCTTCCCAGATGCTTAAGGACAGCTACGGACTTGCCTGGAGGATGGATGTGGTGTAGGCGCTCCAGAGGCAAATTTTCTCAAGGACATGGCAGGAAGAAGGGCATTTTATGGAGCAGATTCTCCCCAGAGCCCTTTGTCTGCCCAGGGAATGCATCCCCCTCACCCTTCTCTCTAGATGAGCACCCAAATTCCTTCTCCAAGTGCAATCAGTGGAGGAGACCAGGCTTTTCCTTCCTTTTTCACAAGGCTCTGGTTCACCCAGGTGCTCTGCACACCTCTGCTCTCAGCTTTGTGTGGGGGAACACAAACTCTTCTGGAGGGACACCGTGATGAGCTACACCCTGAAAGCACCAGACCTGGCACAGCCCAACAAGCAGCTGTGCTACTGACACATATCCTGAGGTCCCAGGTACACCTGGGAATAGCCCTCTGCCCCTGGACAACACCCTGTGGATTTGCTGGTTTCATCTGCATTTGCTTATTTTTTCCTCCGCCACCCCTGGGCTTGTGAAACACAAACAGAATGGATGCAGCAAGATTTAAAGCAGGGATTTGTCTTTAAAGGGAGTGTGGGAACATGAGGCTGCAAGTGAAGAAAGCATAAAAGCCAGTCCTGGTCTATCACTAACATTTCTTTACCTCCTGCAGCTGTCCCAGCCTCTCCTGGCTGGGAGGCACCTGGTGCCCAGGCATTGCCCCAGACCAGGGTGCCTCATTCTGGGGTTTTTGGAGCTAAGGCCATCAAGGAATACAGGCTTTGGGGATCCTTACTGATATCCCAAGTGCTCAACTCTCCATCTCAGGAGGTGCATCTGCTGTGCCAAACTTACTGATCTGGTTTCAGGTGGCCTGGTAAGGCAGCCTGGTAGCTTTCTCTCTAGTCAGCCCTCCTGGTTAACTGGTTCATATCAGTTCTCTTAGCTTGATACCAAACACTCCATGGCAGCTTCCCAGAGTGATAAAACTCTTGTTGTTTTTCCACAGAAAAATGCAAAATCCCATGGTAACCCCTTTCTTTGTGCACATCCCTAGAGCTACCAAGTAGTGACAGAGCCATCCCAAAAATCCTGGGAGAGAACCCCAGCCACAGTAACCCAAAGAGAAGGAGCAGGGGCTGAGAGCACCACATTCTCCTCCCACTCCTACTCCCCTTTCTGGCAACATTTTAAAATACAGCAGCACATCATCCCCTGTGTTTGCTAGGAGCAGCATGGAAAGCTTCCCTCAGGTGTCCTGTGCTGGGAACAAGGTGGGACTTAGATCAGGGGAAAATAAGCTGAAGACAGGGGCTTGGAAAGTAAGGGAAGGGAGAAAATAGGAGAGAGTCAATGCTGGAAACAAAGCAAGGAAGGCAAATGCAGAGCACAGATACGAGGATAAAAGTGAGGGAAAGCAGCAAGTTGTGGGGAACAACAGGAACAGGTAATATTTGGGAGAAAATGTAAGGGCCTGGGCATACAGGAGGTCAGATAAAGTGTGAAATATACAAAGGGCTCTCCCAGCTTGAAATGCTGGCACCACAACAGGGTCTAGCAAGTGGTTCTTTAGTTTAGATAATGAAATCAAAGACTCCAACCTTCTGATGGTCAATATGTGGCAGCACAACCCCACACCACGAACTAGCATTTTCCATTTATTGAAAAATAGAAAACCAAAAAACCCCAAATCAAAACCCAAGCAAAACCACCAAAAAACCCCAGACAGAAGCAGGGCACAAGTGAGATTAAGACTGCAGTTTCAGGTGATGCTGGCATGAAGAGGAACATGCATTGCAGTAAAGATGTGCAAGATCTGTGCTTCCCTTCTGGCAGGATCTTGGAGGTTCTATGGAACAAATCTAGGAATTCAAGGAAGAGATAAAGCAGTTCTGTGATGAAGGTACAGTGATGTTGTCCTGCTTCAGGCCCAAAGGGATGTGAGGCAATTCAGAGGTTCCTGAGGTAAATATAGTCTTTACTTACCAGATCAAATGTGCACAGGCAAAAAACAGGCTGAAAAATACAAAAAAAAAGAGAAGTTGTACCTTCCTAGCAGCCTTTACTAGTTTTTGAATTATTGACTAATTTTCTGCATTTTTTTGAAGTGAAACATTTATACTTTTCAAAGTGCTGTTTTACCCTCTAAAAAGTGGCTGTGTTAGGGCTTCCTGTCATTGCCTGCTCCATGGAAAGTCTCTAAGCTGGGTTTTCTTTGCTGCCTGGCAGCTCTGTTCCAAGCAGGATATTTTCCATTTTGCATGCAACTGCCAGTAAAAAAAGTCCCAGAGAATTCCACACGTGCCTCTGCACCTCTCCAGATAACAGCTCCTTTTTGTGTTAGTGCAACTATGGTGTAGCTAATTTTGTGCAAATACCTTTGAGACCAAAAGGTCTGAACCAGAAGTTTAATTTAGTCGATGCTGTGTGGGCCCAAGAGTTCCTCGCTCATTTTCCCCTGGCTAGGTCGGGTTTTGCAGATCCAAGAAGTTAAAAAAAACAATTCTTATTTTAGTATTTTATTCAGAAGCATCACATTTGTAAGTCACTATTCAGAGCAGAATAGGGAAATCCCTCTTTTCTTCCTCTTCCTCCTCCTTCTATTTTTTTTTTTTTTTTCTGTGCTTACAGTCCCTGAAGCAGGGCAGGATGGAGGGTGTTGGTCCAGCACTTCACTGACCAAGAGTTTTGCCCATGGGAGGAGTCCTGCCACCAGCCTAGCACCTGCCCAGGCTCCAAAGCAAACACTCCTACAAACAGCTTTCACCAAAGCCAAGCCTGCTGAAAATGCCATTGCCAAAAACAGCAAAAAGATTCTTTAAATCCCTGTAGGACTTGGTGACGTTCCTCCAGCCTGGAGGGCAGCACCTCTGTGCTCTGTGTTTTCACAGATGCAATCATCATCTTCTGCACAAGCCAGGGTGCTGCTGGAGGCCCTCTGGCTCACAGCAGCCAAGCAGAGGAATGATGTCACTGAAGTCTGCACCCACACCTCCACAGAATCCCAGGGTGGCTCAGGCTGGAAGGCACCACAGTGGGGCAGCTGGTCCCACCTCCGTGCTCCAGCAGGGCCATCCCAGAGCACAGGATTGTGTCCAGCTGGTTCTGGAATATCCCCAGGGAGGAGACTCCACACCCTCTCTGGACAATCTGTTCAGGGCTCAGTCACTGCCCAGGGAAGAAGTTCTGCCTCCTGTCCAGGTGGAACCTCCTGGGCATCAGTTCCTGCCCCTTCCTCTGGTGCCATTGCTGGGCCCCACGGAGCAGAGCCTGGGCCCTGCTCTGAGCCCTCCCTGCAGACAGGGACACCCAGGGATGAGGGCCCCTCTCAGCTGGGGCTCCTCTCCAGGCTGGACAGCCCCAGCTCCCTCAGCCTTTCCCTGTCAGAGATGCTCCAGGCCCTAAATCATCTCTGCAGCCTCTGCTGGCCCCGCTCCAGAAGCTCCCTGTTCCTCCTGTCCTGAGGAGCCCAGAGCTGGACAGAGCTCTCCAGATGTGCCACACAGGGCTGGGCAGAGGGGCAGGATCACTCCCAGCCTGCACCCCGGGCTGTGTGTCCTGTCCACCCACCCAGGGAGGCTCAGTGTAGCTCAGCCTTGGGGCACCAACTATTTCATTGCACAGGGAATTGTCAGAGAGGAACTAAACCCATTCCTGCATTCCTAATTTGTACCCTCTGTGACCAGCCACATGCTGCCCACTTCGTCTCGCTTTTTCACACTTACCCAGTTGCTTCTTGGCCACAGTAGAGAGAGAGACATATTCCTTCACTTACTCACTCTTCCCCAATGGAGAGGCTCTCCCGTGGGAGCAGCTCAGCACTGCAGGGCAAGTCTTACCTATAGGGAGGCAGGGAGATGGGGATTCCCTTTCCATTTCCTCCCTTTGTGCAGACAGAGTTTAAAACAGTGTTTGTAATCAGTGGAATGACTCAGGCAAGCAGCTCTGGCAGGGTGGGGAGCCTAATTTGGAAAAAAAAAAAAAAAAGGCAATGACTTTTGCTTTATGATACATTGGTTGGTACTCAGCCATCAGTACACAAAGGGCTTTTCTTCCTGAGCCATTAGCTAAATGAATCAGCAGAGATTTCCAGCAGTGTTTCTCCTGAGTCCCATCTCCTGTTCTCTGCAGGCTGGGAGGGCGCAGGGTATCCCTCTGCCACTGCAGGGACAAACAGGACACAAACAGGAAGGTGCCTTTTTCAAGATGTGAGGTTTCTGTAAAAATAAATCATGACTCTTCTGTGGACAACAGCAAACACAAATGATGGGAAATATTTTCAGCCTCTGCCGTTGGAAGGGAGCTAATGCAAACAGCCCAGCTGGCACAGCAGCCTGACGCCGGGTGTGGGATGGCTCACAGCCCTGCAGCTCCAAGGCTGCCACAGCATCCCCAGTGTTCCCAGGGCTGTGGTGAGGAGAGGACAAGCCCCTGTGCTCTCCAGGGCTCTGCTCTGACCAGCCCAGCACGCCCACACCAGAGCACAGCACCCAGACTTGGGGTAGGGATCCCACCATAGGGTCTCCAAATCACCTTAATTTCAGTTCCTTCATTGCCAACAGAGGCTGAATGATGCAGCTGTCCAGAAGTCATTGGAGCACCTTCCCTATGGAGACAGGCTGGTAAAGTTGGGGCTGTTCAGGCTGGAGAAGGGGAGGTTGGTGTGTGGACCCCTCACAGAACCTTCCAGTAGCTGAAGGGGCTGCAGGGAAGCTGGAGGAAGACTTTTCATCAAGAACTGTAGTGAAAGGGCAAGGGGAATGGCTTCACACTGACACAGAGTAGGTTTAGATGGGACATCATAAAGAAATTCTTCCTTGTGAGGGTGGTGAGGCCTTGGTACAGGTTGCCCAGAGCAGCTGTGGCTGCCCCATCCCTGGCAGTGTTCCAGGCCAGGCTGGATGAAGCTCTGAGCAACCTGGGCCGGTGGAAGGTGTCCCTGCCCAAGGCAGGGGGTTGGAACGAGCTGATCTCTAAGATTCCTTCTGACACAAACTCTTGCATGTTTCTGCAATTCTAAGGCTCCCAAGACACCAGGAAGGGTTTGGGCACCTTCTGGAGCCTTGTGTGCTGCAAGGAAGAGGCTGTGCCCAAGCCCCCAGGCAGGCAGGTGGGATTGACACAGGAACATGCAGGTCTGCCTCCCCCCACTCCTAAAAAAACCAAAACACCCAACTTCCCAAAGCAGCTGAGATGTGGCTGTGTGACTTCCCTGCTAAAGGTGAGAAAGGCAAAGATGAAATCATCTTCCCACAGAAGAAAGGGAGACTGGTTCCCCACCCCAGAAACTATGGAGAGGCTTTTATCTGTCACAGCAGGGAGTGCTGGAGGATCTGGGTTCCCTCTCTGCCCCAGCACCAGAAGGTGAGATGGACCCAAGCAGCACTCTGCTCCAAATCCCTGAAAACAATCAAAGGACAAAATTCTCCATCTTGTTTAAAGTACCTAAAAATCTACAAAGAGCACAGAGGGCACAGGAAGTATCCCAAGAGGATGGCTTTCAACCTGTATATAACTGGAACTTTTAGACTCCTGGCTATTTACAGCTGCCTTGCTGTAAAATCAAACACTTCTCAGCAGTTCTTTTCTCCAGCACCCGCCCTTAGGAGACAGCTGTCACAGCCCTGGCCTCTGAAAAGCTGTTGCCTTAATGTTCAACATTTACTAACCCCCTTTTCTGATGGATCAGGCAGACATGGGATGTGGGACACACAAGAAGATCAAGGAATGTGTCCCTGAAGTTGATTTGATGGCTGAGCCCTGCAGGCTCACCTGGCAGATGCATTATCAGTGCTGAAGGTGTGATTATCATTAAGTTAAATGAGGTCTCACAGGTGTTTCCATGCTCAGCACTTACCTATGAAGATGGAGGGCACTGGCAGGTGATTGATTTGGGTTTGGTTTGTTTTGTGGGGGTTTTAATGTGTTGTGCTTAGCACAGCTGTATGAAGGGAAATCAACATTTACCACCCAGCAACAGATGATTGTCTCATCTGATTTATAATCTTTACAATAAATGCAAAAAATTATTCCTGCTGTTGAACTGAATTAATGCTGATACTTTCTAATTTATCCCACCTTACAGAAACTAAGAGGCCTGTAAGAAAAGGTTTCTCTAGTTTACTAAAACTGAAGAGTTAGTTCATGCGAGTTCATGTACTCTCATCACATAAAACAGGACTTGTTTGTAGAAAATAGTGTCTTATTGCTGGCCAAGGCACACAGGAAAAGATTAATATACCAAATTTACCTGGTTACACATCAGCTATTTAGAAGTAGCACAAGTTTAAAAATTAATGATGCTAAAATATGCAAACAGGGGATAGACACGCACATATGTGCACTGACAGCTGAACAGCCACACTGTGGGCAACTGTACAAAACCTCACCGTGCTTTTCCGCTGTGAAAATAAGTTTGTGATAATACCCTCACTCCCATTTCCAGTCTTACTGCATGAGTCCAATAGAAATACATCCACAATCTGCCTTGTCAGCTCGAAAAACAACTCAAAAAAACCCCAGCAACACTCGGTAACACACACAGCTTTCTCTGTTTGTACCAAGTCTGACTCACTTCCAAATCCTGACTGCTTGGCACTTCCAGTTCAAATAACAATAGACAGGCAAAACAGTTCTCCACACTTCAAAGGAGGTGCCAGTCAGGCAGCCATGGAATTTGGAATTTTGATCCTGCCCACCCTAACAAAATGAGCCTTCTTGAGACTTAACACGAAAAGGGAACAGGTAATGAAAGCACCCACAGTGACTTGTCCAACACACACTAATTCCACTACAAATTGCAGCATGGAGAACAGCACGAGGAGCCTGGAGTGCTGGGATTCCAAGACAGCAGTGCAGCATGGATTGCAGGTGCAATAGTGGGGGGTCGCATGAGGATGGAGGGCTCTTCACCTTGGTGGGACACCTGCCACATGGTCAAGGGCTGTCACTGCTTCTGCCAGAGGGAAAAAAAACCCTGGTTTGGCTCCAAAGCCAGCAGGAGCACAAAGAGGATGAATCTAGCCATCCATGGTAGCCACCCCTTCCTCCTCTTTCTGATAGGAAAGAAATCTCAGTTCAAAACTCCAAGCCCAATTGAACCTGGCAAGTTTAACGTACAAGCATGGAAATAAAACTGGACCATTCCCAGAAAAGTTTATGTTTTACCCAAAAGCTTAAATGCAAAGGATTGGCTATTTCAAAAATTTCACTGTGCTCATTCATTTCCCAAACCTTTTGAGACTGAAGCACATAAAACTCAGTGCTCATTGTCACATTTGGATTGGGAACGCTGTAGGCAGATGATGTGAGCTGGGCTGGGGGCTCTGCCACCAGACCACATCCCAAAAGCCTATTTCTGAAAATGTGCAGTTCTCAAACAGCACACTAAATTATTTTCTTCATCATTCTATGAGAGGGGGCAGGTAGGGCTGAACAAGCTGTCATGCTGTTGGTTTTGTCATCTTCCAAACCTGGAAGGGCTGGTTTGGGATCCAGGCAAGATTCCCAGCCAGCCCTCACTGTGATGAATTTTGCAGTCATCACCACCAACAGCTTTCAGAGTGACTTGTAATTGCAATGAAAACTCCCATTCACACCTCTTGGAAATATTGGTTTAGGCTGTTCAGCTGAGGATGAGTGAAACAAGTGTGAACTAATGCACATTCCCAACCATTCTCAGCTTATTACAGGCAAGAATTAATTTTTGCTGTAGGAAATGGAAATTCTGGAATAGCCACACAAACTGTAGGCTCAAAATCTGTCCCTGTCTATACTGCTTAGTCTTTCAGCAGTGCTCAGCCACTGCCAGACATAAACCAGCGTTTTACAGGAGGAAGAAAAAGGAGAGGAGCTGCAGCATCCAGCTCCTGCCACACACTCCATGGCCAGACTGCAGAGGCACTAGTACAGAAGACCTGGTAATGCCTAATTTCACAAGGTACAAGAGGGGCATCCACATGACAGTAAATATAAATATGGGCATTGTTTGTGTCTAAAAGCCAGTGGAAAGACTCAGAGTGAAACACAGGAAGTAACAAAGGAAATGCATGTCCCTCTTCCTACAACACGATGGTCTTTCCTCACAAGAGCACAGCCTGACATCGATCTTAGCCATTCATATTATACATCCTCTACACATCCAGGTGGTTATAGCTCCTCTGGGAAGCACAATTCCTGGGGACTGCAGCTCTCAAGAATGAACAATCTCTTCACTGGACCCTTTGCTCCTGCTGCTGACCACTGATTTTGGAGACACATTTCATCTGTTTCCCAGGCAAAGCAGGAGCCGAGACAATCAAGCCAAACTCAGACAGACCAATTCAAAGGTGTTACTAAAACAATTAATAACAGACAGGGATCTGGTTACACTGCCAGCATTTATTTATGCTGCTGTTTATTGTTACAGTTTTACAATGAAAATAATTTCTTCAGAAGTAATTCAAGGCTAGCAAAAATACCAAATCACTGGTGGACTTCCAACAACACTTCTTTTGCTGTGTGGAGTCTCTAAAATCAGGTGTAGTTGCTGGAGTTTCTCCTCCTGTTTTGCATATATCTTATCCTCCTGGCTTCTCTTCCCCTGTATTCCAGGACAGCAGATAGATCTTCTGACACCTGCATGATCTGGAATTTTCACCCATAGGATTCTGGTTCCTGTATCAGCTCTTTCCTGTCTGAGGGCTGGTCAAAATTAGAATTTGTTAAGAAGGATAAAGCCAGGAGATATGCCAAAAAAAAAAAAAAATTAGTAGGAACTTTTATTGAGTGAAATATCCCTGCTTCTTTCTTCAGCAAGAAAGTAATCATGGCAACAAGAAAAAAAAACAACCAAAAAAAAATTAAAAAGTGCATCTGTTGCAAATAACATTATTCTCTCTTTTTTTCACTCTTCCTATTTTGCAGAGTTTAAAATGGCAATTTTTCCTCTTCCTTTTTTTCCTCAGAGTGCAGCATCAGTCATTAGTTTCTTCTTTTATTTCTGCAAAAAACCCCAAACAGATTCATAAGAAAAGGTGACACAAAATACCTTGAACTTTTCAAATGTTTTGTATCTCAAAATTAGATACACACCCCCCACACAGACACCCTTCCAAAGAATATTCATGCCATATGACACCTTTCAACAATTCTAGAATAAGGTAATTCTGTTTCTGAGATAAAAGCCTGAGACTCCAAACAGAAAACCCTCCCATCCCCTTCTACCTTCTTGGTGAAGTTCTGCCTTGAAGAGAGGTGTTTATGCTCTAGAAGTTTTAGAAATAATCAGTTCTGTGTAGCCACACAGCCCACAACAGATGATGTCTGAGGAAACACAGAACTTTGCCATCTATTTTACTGACTTTTCTGTCCCCATTTCCAAAAACAGATGGATCTAAGAATTAGATATAGGATAGGTATAGGATCATGGGAGCTGTCTCAGGCAGCAGCTGACAATAAAAAATAATGCCAGAGTTTTCATCCTGCATTCAGGGGAGCTACTGGTGGATTGGAACTCTTTCCTTTCCCCCACCTCCTTCCCCAAGAAAACAATCAGCTGGTTACCAGCAACAGTCTCTCCTTTCTTGCTGCTGCTCTCTACGTCCTTTTTTTCAGTGAGTGCTGCCAGCTGTGACTCTGTTTGGTGGCTCTGGAAGGAACTTTGCTCTGGTGGTGTCAGCCCCTTTTGTTTCCCAGTCTGTGCCATGGATTCCAGCCCTGTTCCATTGGGCACTTGAAGGAGATACGGCTCTGTGACGTACTGTCCTCCTGCCGTGCTAGAAAAAGGCATCTGGGAGTGCAACTGATTGGAGAAAGGAGCTCCCTGCATGTAGAAATCACTCCAGGACACGGCTGGATAGGCAGGGATGCCTGCTGAGGGAAAAGCCACCAAGAAAAGAAGAATAATGAAAATAATGGAAGCATGTCTAGGTACAAGACGTGTGTTGTGCTTTGCTCAGTGCAAACACAGCACTGCAGTGCAGCAATCACCACATGCATCAAGGATCACTTTGCTCTTTACACTGCAGTGTATTTAACCAAAACATGGTTCTTTAGAAGAAAAGTTTAGGAAGTTCATAGCACTGTTATAATCTAAAAAAACCTCCATGCCACTCAGCACTGATCCTGAGTGTATGTAATGACAGTAGAGACACCCCCAATTTTTTTTTCCAGTCCCATTTTCCAAGTTAGCTCTGCCAGGCACAAGATGGATGTTTAATCTTCACTTTCATGTACAAAAGCTGTAAACCAGGAAACAGGAATGTTTTGTTAATTCATATCCATAATTCAACTAAGCTGCTCACTTCCTTATGTGCTGATGTAATACTCACAGGTTTGTCTGCACTGACAGACTGGTTTCCAGCCTTGCACTTTGGAATCCTGGAACATTTTCAGGAAGAAATTCCTCCCTTGTGAGGGTGGTAAAGCCGTGGAACTCAGAGGAGTTGTGGTTGCTCCATCCCTGGAAGTGTTTAAGACCAGGCTGGATGGGCCTGGTGTAATGGTCTAATGTCCCTGTCTATAGCAGAGGGTTGGAACTGGATGAGCTTTAAGGTCCCTTCCAAACCAAGCCATTCCAGCATTCTGTAATTCTGTGAACTTGGTCATCCCCACTGCATAACAGAAAAGCCATTCACTGCTGATTGTGCTCTGGACAGAAGTGTGGAGTAAGAGAATATCAATTTTGCCTCTGTTCCTTCAACAACCTTCCAACTTCACCAGCTTGCACCTTTACACACCCCTTGATGCTCATACAACATGCCCCAAGGAATGCAACACACACTTGGGCATCAAGCTAGAAAAAGTAATTTGATGCAGTCTGGGGCACAGCCCTCTCATTATTTCTGGCACTTCAGACTGGAAAACCACAGAAAATAATAATTATGCCTTGGAACTAGAGCTGGGAGCAGGGCCAAGTGTGTTAGATAGCATGGGTGCTGCCAACCTGTTCTGCACAATGTCAGCTGTGAAGAGTGGGGACAGGAGCCAGCTTGCAGCCTGATGTGAGTCACACTTCCCTCCCTGACAAGGTCCACAGAACTGGTACAAAAACAACAGCAGCATCTGTGGGCTGAAACTCTTTGTTCTCTCATGTCATAAGACAAGGGATGGAACATTTGGAGCATGACCTTAATTTAACAAACCTGTCAGTCCAAATGAATTAACTCCAACAGTTTGCCATTTGATTATACTTGGGCATGAACAACTTCAAAATACAAAGCCCAGGCAGAAAACAAGGAGATCAACAATGCCATTTTAACCTAGGGGTTTTTGGTTTTTTCAGAAAGTTATGCTGGAGTGTCTTTATTTCAGTGCTGTTGCAAATTCAAGTCAGAGGAAGAATCTATGTCCATACTCTCTTGGCTCCTGTCTCTCTCTTCTTTTGCACTACCCTAAGATCCATAACAATTTCAAAGTGGTTTCTGCAGAAGCCAAAGAGTGAGAAGGCTGTTTTTCCTCACTATCTCCAACTATCCCATCTGCTGTGGCACCTTTTCCACTTTGCACCCTTGACTCCCACCACATTCAACAAAAGGATGTTCAGGTACACAAACAGGACACTCCTGGAAAAGGAAAGTTATTTCTCCAGTTCAGACAAAACCTCTGCACTATCTGACACGTTCACATATAACACTCTTCCTGACATGTGCACTCTGGGTTGCAACTTTTGATTCAAGTGAATGGGTCACTCAAATGGCACTTAAAAAAAAAAATCAAGCATACAAGGAAATTGGTGCAGGCATGTGGACATTCCTTCTTTCTGTCACAGTCATCAGTGATCCCACTGAGCATGCTGAATGTTTCAGGGTATTATTTAGTTACTCCAGAGGAGTGGGATACCAAAATGTTTCAGAAATTTACCTGAATTGCCACTTGGCTGCTGTGGCATGAGTGGTCCCCCTGTGTGGTTTTGTACATAGCCTTGGGCAGCTCCATAGGTTATGGCTCCACTGTTGCCAGGTGAGTCAGGGAAAGCTGGCTGGGACTCCAGGGATGTTGGAGGAGGAAGCTGGTCACTGGAGAATATATTGTTGGCCAGGTGACCTTGGTGACAGAACTGGGAGAGCTGATACATTCCCCCCTGGCTGCTGTACTGACAGTAGGTGGCCTCCAGGTTGTCTCCAGGCTCCAGCTGCTCCGAGTAAGGGCAGGAAACTGGTGAACTGAAGCTGCAGAGAGCAAGGAGAGAGGCAACCCAGAGATCAAAGGAGAGTCAACAGCTACACCAACCTGTCCAATTAACAACTCTTTTACTGCCAACCCTTCCTCCCAAATGCCAGGCACAGGACAAGGGCAATAAAAGCCACTTAAGAGAAGCGCTTTCACAGCAGGATTCTTGAACAATGGGGATTAGTGGGGATTATCTTCCCACTCTCCAAAGCACGGCCCAAAGCTTGGAACACCCTCATCTTCACTTGACAGGCATGCAATTCTGAGAGCACTCTGAGTACAAGGTAGCACCTGTCTCATAGCAGGCACCCTCTCCTATTATGCACATTATACAGCTTTATCATACTCCCTTTAAAGGATATTGTCACATGTGCATCTCACTTTTCATTAATGCTCCCACCTAATTCCCCATCCCCTGTCCCACATTCACCCTCCCAAGGCTTCTCCCAGGGGCTGCTTTTTCGTCTCCCTCAAAGACAGTCTCATCTGCTCCTACCCTTCACTCTGGACATCGTAAGAGAAGGTTTCCCTGGAGCCGTTTTCCTGACTGGCCAAGCTGCATTCACTGCTGGGCGTGTCCAGCAGCAGGGGAACGATGTGGCTGTGGGGGTCGAAGGCCAGGCTGAGCTCCAGGCTGGCCCTGCGGATGGGAGGAGGGCTGGAAAAACTCGGGAAGCACTCCCCGCCGCTGGAACTGAGGTGCAGCTGCGGCAGCACCTTGCTCTGAGCTTGTGCTTCACAGGGTGCCACCATTCCTGCCACCGAGGAGGCTGTGAACACAACAGAGAGACTGTCACACCGTGCTGTCACACTGGGGATCTGCAGGAGCAAGCAGAGGGAATGACAAGAGGAGCAGGACTGAAAAGCAAGATGCCAGTGAAAGAGTGGACGTTAATTGATGGGAATAAAAATAAATGAGTACCAGCACTGCTGTTGAGAAGCAAAAAGGAGCAGCAGCAAGCTCTCTGGAACACAGGATGATGTTTATTGGTTAAATAAAATTACCTTTGTGATTTCAGTCTCTGCATACTATCTTTATCCAGCTCTCAAGAAGGCAGCCAAATGAAGCAAAGTACTTCTTGGAAAAGAGCCAGGAACAATCCCCCAGTCATCTTCCATTTCTACTGTCCTCTGGGAGGAGTGAGCTGCACAGATCACCCTTTTGAAAAAATGAACTGTGCTTTGAAAGAAACAAAGCTGTGCCTTTACAAATCCACTGTCTAGGCTGCTTTGAAACACATTTTCACTCCTGGTTTGGCCTCTGATGAGTCATGCCAAAAACAAAAAAATTAAAAAAGTAGAGATGGCAACTGAAGGTCCTTGGGAAAAAGAAGATGGGAGATGGAAAAGGAAACCAATGCCTTTTCGTTGCTAGAATCTTGTTTGGTGACCTGTATCCTCAGTCACTGCTGGAAAAGGAGAGAGGAAGAGTTTCCTACAAAACAGCCTCTGTGGAAAGAGGACAATAGAGGAAATTAAAGGTCAGAATCAGGTATGCTGGTGATCCAGAGTAACAACTACACATGAAGCTCAAGGAGCTTGGGCATGGTGCACAAAAATGAGTTTCTCTCTTATTATGGCAATTAGCAAATGGTTTCTCTCTTCACAAATGTAGCCATCAGGTGTGCAGGAAGCTGCAATGATTTCTCCAGTCTAGCTAGGCTGAACCAGCACAAGGATGAGGAAGAGAAGAGAAAATATCACCAGCTGCTCAGGTAAAGCTCTCCCACACGTCAAAGCTTTCAGGGAAATTCTGCAGCTGCACTTCACCCTTGCAGGCATAGAGAGTAACATCAAATGCACTCCACCAGGTGTGACTCAAAGGCCTTAAACACAAACCTAAGCATTAAAATGCCACAAGCATTAGCAGCCTTTAGAGAATTCTGGAATGCATGTCCAGAGAGCTGATGAGGAGTTTCCACTTCAACATCTTGCAGCACTGTTTCTCAGATTCCCCAGTGTGCTGGGCAGTTTTGTGCCTCTTACTGCATCTTCCCACATTCTGTTGTGGTTTTTTTCCAACTCTCTACAGCCATGGAGAGAAGGAATCACAATGTTTCAATGAAAACTTTGCAAGTTTTCAATAGCCCTGATTTTGGGCTCAGTCAGAAAACTGAAGCAAGTTCTAGGATGGCATGTCTAAAGCATTCACATGCCCAGGCAGTTCACAGTGGTTTATTTTGCTTGTTTGAACACACTATTTATCCATGCCAGGCAGCATCTCTGATGTACCTGTCACATTCCAGGCTTTTGGCTTAGCCAGAAATGAAACTGAAGTTCTCTTCTGATTTTTTTAAACCCTTCTTTAGCACTGGCTCCCCTGAATGAACATTGTGCTCTGGAATGTTCACATAAACGTTATGGAACAGCGGCCATGGAGGACACAACTTACCTGAAAAGCAGTCTATATCCAGGTACAGCTCCAGTTCAAGAATGACAGCAGGATGAGCTGTTCTGCAGATGGCCCTGCTCTTCCTCAGCATGAACACAAGCAGCCTAGGAAATCACTTCTAAATCCACTTTCATACCTACTAAGATTTTTTAATATTTGCAGTGCTTAGTGCAGATAATCCTTGTGGATCATGGCAACAGGACCCCCGGCAATGAGACTGTGAGACAGCACCCTCCATCTCCAAAGAGCTGGTTCAGCCTTTTCTAAAGTCACCTCTGCTTCTCTGTCCTTTCAAAGAGGCACTGAAATTGTGTCCTCTAAATAAAGTCACAAATGCTGTAAGAAGAAACAATTCCCAGAGAAGTCATCTCTGCTGAATCTGACATATCTACAGAAGATTCCAGAGTTGTTCCATGAAGAATTCTGACCCCTGCCTTGAGATAATACTTACATTGTACAATTCTGTGGCTCTTCCTGACACTGATGAAGAGAGAGAGAGCTTCAGAAGGCTTTCCAGTGAACATAGGAATGTAACAGTAGGATTTTTATTTCTTGCTTCCATTACTTCTGAGTTCTCAGTCCATGAGACAACCTTGGGAATTTCTGGAGAGCAATTTAATAATTTACAGCTTCAGATCTCTGAACCAGTCCTGGCACTACACTTGACTTAAACCTAGAATGGTTACTCTGTTTCAAACCTTTACTGGAGCATCAAGGGCCATCACAAAGCTTTTCATAGATTCGTCCTTGTCTTGAAATTATGAGAAAACGTATTTGCTCAAAATTTGTTTGAAAGCCAGAGTCCAGTAAGTGAAGTCATGGGAGCTTGTCATTTATTTAATGTTCTTTGACAGACCAGATCCAACTTCATCCAATTGCTCCCAAGATTTCCATCAGGATCCCATCTTTGTCAGTGAATTTAATCACCTTGCCATTTGCTTAAGAGTTACCTGCACAGGCTGGGCTCCTGACAGGTGTCCTCAGCAAGGCAGACACATGAAACAAAGGATTTCTTGCAAAACCACCAGTGGGGCAGAAAGATCTCTGCCCACAAACCAGAGGCACAGAAAGGAACTTTTCTTTCTAATGAGTTAACTCTAAAGAAAACATAAGCCTATGAATCACAGATATATATCAGTAAGAAATCTCAGAAGACCAAGAAAAGCTTCAAATAACTGTCAGTGTCAAAAACCCCCATTAATTTCAATCATGCTGGCTAGCAAAAGTGAAAAAAAAACCCCAAACTTAAAAACAACAAAAGCAAAAAAAAAACCCACCACCCATTTCTAAGATCAAGGCAAGCTCATAATTGAAGTTTGGAGGCACAAAAAGCTCTTATGGCAAGTGTGGCTACTATATCCAAATCAGAAGCCATAACTGCCAGCAAGGTAACACACATCTCAAATACAACTCACTGACATTTTTAATCAGCTTGTTTGGAGAACTGGTAAAACCACAGAAACATAAAAAAAAAAAAAAACCAAAAAACAAACCCACAAACTAACAGACAGGTGGAAGTACTGGGGAGAGCAAGGAAAACCAATGGAAATTGCAGCACTGAGCACTCTGCAAAGGTCTTGGGTAATAGGTCACACTGTTCTTATGCACTTAAATAATTTTCTTGTCCTGCTGAAAGTGATTAAAAAGGAAAGCACCTGAATAGCCACTCCTCCAGCAGGACACACTCTGTGGGCCCAACTGCACCACGATGCACAGATCACAGAGGCTTTTGCTGAAACCATCCATGAGCTGTTTCCACAAGAGACACTACTAAGCAATTGGTTTTGCCTTGTAAATAGATAACCTTTCTTATTAATCTGTTTCCTTTTTGTTTTGCTCCTGTTAATTTGCATTTTATCCTATCCAAGTTCTGTCTCCTTCATTTTCTGAGATATCCTAATAAAGAAAACAGGTGGTCCATGGATGGCCCTATTTCTAGGCAAGCTTTTTTTCTGAACAAGGGCGTTGAAGGTATTCAAGTCACACTGGCTTTCATTTTCCTTCTGTTTCATCTTTTGCTTTAATTCTTAAAGAGAAGAAGTCTGACTTTGCAATGGTAAACAACCACAGAAAACAGCACATTTCATTCCCCATAGCTCTGTTATCCTGCACCTAGTAAGGCAAAACTGCAACTGGAGCTTTCCAGGTGATTGTGCCATGCAGATCTCTCTTCTATGAGGACTCTCTACATGTACTATCAGTCTTTTCCCTCAGAGGGGACACTTGCCCCTTTTTCTTCCTTACACATTGCACCAAGAATTCAGATGGGACTTTTCTTTCCTATCAGAAAGAATTGTTTGTGTTTCCCACATTGAGAGCTGCACCCCAGTGTGCAGATCCCCCAGAAAGGAATGGCTCAATGCAAGCAGAGTACAAGATCATGTCCCTGACTGAAACTTTATTTCTCTGACAGACATTATCTAACGGGGCAAATGGCTTCACACTGACAGAGAGCAGGTTTAGGTTGGATATTGGGAAGAAATTGTTTCCTGTGAGGGTGGTGAGGCCCTGGCACAGGTTGCACAGAGAAGCTGTGGCTGCCCCATCCCTGGCAGTGTCCAAGGGCAGGTTGGATGGGGCTCTGAGCAACCTGGGAGAGTGGAAGGTGTCCCTGCCCATGGCAGGGGGGATGAAATGAGATGAGCTTTAAGGCCTCTTCCAACCCAAACCATTCTGTGATTCCCTAATATTCTCTCCTGACTAAATAGCGTGTCTGCAGAGGTACTTTAGCAACCAGGAGAAGTTCCTAAAACATAGAAATCGGAGGATATTTGGCTTGTTTCCTTTAAACTATTTGTTTTGCAAAACTTTGGTTTCTATCCAATTAAATAGAGGGCTCAACAGACTACACCACTTCACTCTGAAAGCAGTGAATTACTCAAACACTTTGAGCATATGTACTCTGTTGCAAGAAGTGGAAAAACTGGAACTAACTGAATTACTGTCCTCTTGGTTAAAAAGGTCATTGGATTGACTAATGGAGCCTTTGCCTTGAGAGGATGACAGGCAAATTTAAATGACAGAAATACTAGATTAGGTTATAAAGAAAGTGTCTCAATTACATACTTCTAGCAACACATGAAGCACTCTAAGCTTATTGATGCAATCTTACAGTTGCTTTCCACCATACCAAACTAACTTTAAGGTAAAAGCACTATTAAAAAATTCAGTAATTCTTAGAAAATGAGTTGCAGGAACTGGCCTTAATACTGATAACTAAACACTGATACATTAGAATATAATGAGGGGACAGAAAGAATGGCACGAAATTCCAAAAGAATTAATTACACTGGGAAGCAGGAAAACACACACAGCAGTACCACATGTCAGCCAGCACATCTACTGCTTGGGAAATCCGTCCCTAAGGAAGTGGTGGAGTCCTCATAACTTTGGAAATCTTTTCATATTGTGCCAACTTGGAAACACAAATGTAGCTAGGAAATGCTTTAGGGAGCACCCCTGACTCTAGGGAATGCTCTTGGACTGCACACATCAACAAACAATTAGACAAATCCTCTCTCTTTCATGGCCATCAATCTTTTAACACAGCTTGGGTAGAAAACTGGTCGAACAGCACACCCCACTGACTTAAAACTCCACTGCAACAGGGATTAAATTCAGCCCTCAGCTCTGGAACTCAGCTACTCTCACTACCTCAAGGTCTCGCACAAAATGGAAACCTGCCCTGCCTGGAGAAGCCAAGGAAGCCCCTTTGGGTGTTTTAAGGTGTGGAGTTCCTGATGGAGCCTCTACAACACCAGCAGTCCACAGAGAGCACCTTCCTTACGCAGCTCACTTGGCTCAGGCTGTAGCCAGAATGTTTCCATCTAAACCAGAATGTGGGGAGCGTGGATCTGCCATGGAGAACATCAGAACCAGAACAACACTTCCCTCATTGTTTACAGCAGCAGCACCAGTGCCAAACAGCTGTTATGGAAGAATGCCCTGCTCACTTATCCTTATGAAGTCCTATTCAGAATTCCTTGCTGGCTTGTGCTAGGACAGAAACAAGGACTGCAAATCTGTCTCCAGAATTGGCACAGAGGCACCACGGTGCTGGTACACAACTGGTAGAGACTTAATCAGCAGTGAGCTGGTATACCTCCAATCACAGAATCACTGGAAGAGACCTTAAGAACCATCTCATTCCACCCCCCTGCCATGGGCAGTGGCACACCTTCCACTATCCCAGGTTGCTCAGAGCCCCATACAATCTGGCCTTGGACACTGCCAGGGATGTGACATCTACAGCTTCTCCGTGCCAGTGCCTCACCACCCTTGCAGGAAAGAATTTCTTCCTAATATCTAGCCTAAATTACCCCTCTTTCAGATTGAAGCCATTCCCTCTTGTCCCACCACTACAGTTCCTGATGAAAAGTGCCTCTACAGCTTCCTTGTAGGCCCCTTCAGATACTAGAAGGTTCCTCTGAGGTCTCCACAAAACCTTTTCTCCTTCAGAACAGCCCCAACTTTCTCAGCCTGTGGAGTGACCTGGTATCACTTTTTGCACTGATGGCATAAGGCTCTGACATGGCCCTTCCTAAAGCCTTTGGGAACCTCCCAGCTCCACCAGCTAATGCTGCAGCTGTGCAAAACACTTGTGCTGGTCGGGGTCTCACCTGAGGCAGAGGTGGGGGATGCAGGGTGTGTGCTGAGCAGGCTGGAGGAGTTCCCAGCTCCAGGATCTCCCGCCTGGGATCCAGCAGTGTCAGGCAGTGGAGGTACAGGCAGAGGAGGTGCCCTGCAGCAGACACAGAGGACAAGGCAGGGCATTATGACCAATCATGCACTCTTCTGTCCAACAAGGGGCAGGTCCTACATCACCAGCAAGTGGAAAGGGAAGGCACTGGCTGACTACAAGCACAAGGAATGCTGTACCAAAAGGCTGTGGGGAAGCAGCCCCAGGTCACTTGTATAGGACAGGCAGCAGGAGCAGTGCAATGAAGTAAGGTGCTCTCCAATCTTTCACTTTAATTTCTCCTCTTCCACTGAATTTTTCCTCTTTTCATTTGGTTTTCATCATAAGAAGACACTCACTCCAGACTGCCATAAATACATCCCCATGGAGATTGATTTTTCCCTTCACACATTCACCATCCCTTGAAAGACCATCTATCCTCTTACATATTCCCCTTTCCCCCATTAATGTCCTCTGCTCACATATGAAAGGTGCTGCCTTGTATTTCTTCAAAGAAGTCCAGGACTTTCTAAGACCGATCTAAGCAAGCACCATTTCCATCACCAAGTGAAAATCCATGGAAATGGAAAGCAGTGGTGGGAGAACTGGGTTACAAGAATCCCCAAGCACACCCAAAGCACTGGCCGATGCATTTGTAGAAACTAAAAATGAAGAGATGATTTCATAAACTTTTCCATCTCATCCCTTGCTTTCTACATGACTTCAGACAGAGCAAGTTCAATACTTTTATTTCAAAATTAATTTGATTAATCTGTGCTACAAGTTAATCAAAAGGACTTCTAGGAAGGTCCACCACAATTTACCCAGAGATCTGACATGCTATCTAGGTCTGACTCAATGCTCAGCTGTTCACTGTTTAAAGGTAAGGGGGAAATGAAAATATTTAATTTCTTAGATATCAGTTGTGGAGAAATGACAAAACAGAGTAAATTGCTCACCCATAACCCTCTGATCCAAAGGGGACTGACAGAGCTGATGATGCTGGATATTTTATGTTGCCTTTTATACTCAACTTCTGCAATTTCCGCCACTTTGCCCTGCGATTCTGAAACCAGACCTGAAAAATGGGAAGAAAGGAATGCAGTCAGGGAAGAAACCATCTACACATGGGGACACTGGCAATGTCCCAGCCCCTGCCCACCCCTTTTCTGCACAGAACCCACAGGCAGCACTGTCCCCCAGCAGGCATTACCAGGATACGCTGTGGGGTCACACCAACCACAGCTGCAATCTCCCTCCTCTTCTCATTGTCAGGATAGTGATCTTCCTGGAACATCTTCTCCAGCTCTTCTAGCTGCTCTAGAAATGATGCATTGTCCAAAGAGAGAGAGATGGGAAGTATGTGACAAGAAAATGAGAAAAAAAATTAACAAGAGAGGAAAACAGAAAAAAAAATGAACATTTTTACTATACATGAGTAACATAAAAGATTTTTTCCTACATAAACCATAAAAATAAACAAAGATCTTTTGCTGTTTCAAAAGCAAAGAGCATTGCTAGTGATGCTTCAAACAAAAGACACTGGGCAACCTTTATTAGTGGAAGTCTTCACACATCTAATGGTGTGGAGTGCAGTGCAATACCAGTTAGAGCAGATCAGCACAGGGAAGGGAACACCAAGTGCCACTTGCACTGCCAATGTCACTCTGTGCCAGTGTATGCCCTGGGATCTACCTGCACTATAGAAGGTGCGGGGCTTCTTCTTGACAGGTAAGGATTTTTCTCTCTTGGCCACATCACGGCTGCCTCTGGACTCCAGCACTGAAGAGCCCTGGTAGGGATTCTGAGCTGCAGCACTGGCTGGAGCACCACTGGATCGGTGAGGGGCCGGGCCGATCTCCTGCCTGCAGGGAGCTCCAGCCACTCCACTGGGTGCTTTCTTAGTTTCTTCCTTCTTTGCCTCCATTTCAGTGGCAGCAGGGCACTCAGAGTGCTCTTGTGACCCTGACTGACCCGTGGTCTCCTGTGCTAATCCAACCTTCGCGTCATTGCAGAAATCGGACGGCTGCCCAAGCATTGAGGCAAATTCGTGCTGGCCATCAAGGACAACAGAGCCTTGGGAAGACGACCCAGCTGCCTGCAGAGTGCTGTATGCCCCATCTTCTTCCACCTTCTTTACAGAGCTGTTCCTATCTTCTATTTCCAAGTCATCCTCAACTTCTTGTCTGGCTGTGCCCGGGAATGCAGGCGGCACACTGCTTCCTGCGCCGTGGCCACCAACAGCATCAGCATCCACCACAAAGTGCTCTGTATTCAGCAGCGTGTTCTCCTTCTCATCCTGGCACTCTACAAGGCAAAAACGGGGAAAAAACCCTCCAAACCCCACCCCACATGCCCACTGCCTAAGCTGGATGTGCCTGTGTTGGGAGTTTCAGTTATGGGGGAAGGAAAAGCCCACAAAACAAAACCCAACAGTAACAAGAACCAGAGAGCTCAAAATAAAGACAGGTGCTGCCAGGAAAGCAACAGCAAAGAACCTGATATGGTCAAAATGGAGATATTCAAACATGTGATGAGAAAAGCCTTATTTTAAAAGCAAACTGTAAGCCACAGAAGAGAGTCATTCCAGACACAGAGAATAAAGGGAAGCTTGCACATTACAAATGCAGTAGTGGGAAAACAGCCCCAGGGATAACACAGGTCTCTGGAATAAGCAACAGAACAAAAACCAATGACCTGGCAAGAAGATCCTGTCACCTTATCAAAATGAGCAAAAGAAAGACTGAAGCAAAATTCTGGTCTACTGTGTCAGCAGGGATTACCTGACAAACGTCATCACTTTTTTACTTTTATAGAGTTCTATCATACCAAAGCTGGCCAAGCAAGAAAACATTAACTGTACAAACTTCTAATAACTGCCTTAAATTATTTCTCTGCAGCTTCAGCCACACTTCTGAAAAACAGACTTACAAGACAGGGAGTGAAATAGAGGAATAAGGACAAAATTAGGTACAGAAATCTAAGCAAGCTTAAAAAACACAAACTGTGTTACAGTAAGAGAGATTGAATCATAGAAGACAGGTCAGAAAGAACACAGCAAGAGAAATAATTAAAATAGGCAACAGAATAATACAGAAGTCTTATACTTTCCCAGCTGGCACACGAATAGAAAGTTCCAGAAACCTCCCGAGTGGCTCAGAACATATGAGTCAGTGTGATTTCTGCTACTGGAAATTTTTAAAAAAGTGATTATTTCATAAGAATAGGAAGCAGAATAATAAACCCAAACCCATGTATTTGCCTCTGTCTAGAGAGAAGAAAGTTTGAACAGACTGTTGGCAGTACTTCAATAGCATGTAACAAGAGAGAAACTTGGTTTTTTAGCTTATTTTTTTAGTTTAATTTTTTTGGGAAAAAGATAAAATCATTTCATTTCACTGTGCTCTGCTTTTGATATAAATTAGTGCAATGCCAAAATAAAGGATTTGCTTCTTCCTCAATGTCTCTTTCTGAAACAACTACGAACCAAGGAAGAGCCCCACAATTCCAAGCAGACGAGAGAAACTTCATAGAAGTATGAGGGGATGGCAGGCTGCTCCAAGAGCATCTAATTTGCTTTTTACAGGATTAAGAGAACCAAATTAGTTGCAGGGGAAAGAAACAGAAGCAGGAAACTATGCAGCTATAATAATTTGATCTTGTTAAGCAGCAACAAGTTTCCACTGCAGTTAAATGGGATGAAATATACTGATGGGGAGGGTCAAGAACTCAATGAGGCAGATGTCTCCGGTCTACATAATTCCTTTTTCCACCATCCTCCTGGTTGCATCTGAGCTTGTCTCATTCATTATGTGAAAAAAAGAGAGTATTTTCACATGATTTGAGCAGGGTTTACACTTGTTTCTATGCAAACCCCACTATGCGATTACATCACAAAAAACGTGTCCAAGTCTTATGTGAGTACCTTGTATCTGTAGCTGAAATGGACATCTGGGAGTTTAATATTCTTCACAGAAATAGTCCTCCAAGTGAAAGTAAACTGCTGTGTTTTATTTCTAGAACAGACAGTAAAGACCTCACAACCATTTGGGACTGACAAGGAAAAGAACTAAAATGAAAACCAAGTTTGGAGAGAAAGATGGGCGTCCCTGGCAACAAAGAGGGAGTTGTAAAACCACTCCTTTCTCCCACCATTCAGAGACCAGACTGAACATCACTTTGTCCCACTTTTGGACAAACGGAATGTTAAGTAGAAGGTATTTTAACCAAGTGGGGGCATCAGGAATAGCTAGTTTGGAACACCTGGACTTGCAGGAAGCCAAGCCCCCTTTTCCATCTCACAACCACCTCCACGGACATTCCTCGGAACAAGCCAACCACTTGAACTGCGAGGTTTTTAGGGTTGTTTGGGGCATTTGGTATAGGAACATACACACACACACGGCAGGTGAGAAGAAACGGCTTCAGAGGTCCCTCCACACAAGGAGGAGGAAAACTGGACAGCGGGGGAAGGTGCAAATGAGAAACCCCGAGGCAGCGGGAGCCCCTGGGTGTGACACAAAGGAAAGCCCCCCTGCCCGCTACCCTCGGCCAGGTGCTTTTACAAGCCAGGGGACACGAGGGCGAGGGAATCCATCATTCCCTGCCGCGGGGCCAGCACACGGCGAGGCTGAGGGAGGCTAATAAGCGCCCACATAACATCGCTGAGGAGCGATTAACCTCCCCCGGGGCTGCTCATTAGGCTCATTGCCGGGTGCCACCCCCCCCCGGTCATTAACGCTAGGCGGCATCACTCATGCCCCTGCCGTCATCCATACCCTTACCACAGCTCATTCTCAGTTTTTTGGCTACCCGCTCCTCCGGCGGCTGCTGCTCCTCGCCCGTCCCGTCCATGCTGGCTCCGTGACCGGCCCGCTCCGGCCCGGCCCGGTTAATGCCCCGCCCGGCGGCGCCTCCTGCCCGGCGCCCGCCGCCTCATCAAGGGCACCTGCAGCGGGCGAGGCCGCACTACCCCCACACGGCCCCTGTCCCCACACGGCGGGAACGGGAGCGTTCCCGGCTCCCGTGAGGATATGGGGAAGAATGCTCCCCGTGAGGAGCTGGCTGAAATACAGCCGTGTGAACCTTGGTGTTGCAAAACTCGCCCAGCCGTGGATGAGGGGAGCCTCGCTCTCTGCGCTGCTAGACCCAGTCCTGGGCTCCTCAGTACGAGAAGGACCAGGAGTTTCTGGAGAGGGTCCAGCGGAGGGAAACAAAGATGATGAGGGGTCTGGAATGTTACAAGGAGAGACTGCAGGGCCTGTTCTGGCTGCGGAAGACTGAGAGGGGATCTCATAATCCATATGAATATCTTTAAAGGGATGGCCTGAGGATGATGCCAGACTCTCTTTAGTGGTGGCCAGTGAAGGACTAGGAGCAATGACCATGAACTAAAACACAAAAAGTTGAATCTCAACATGAGGAAGAACTTTTTTCCATAGAGGGTGGCAGAGGACTGGAACAGCTGCCCAGGGAGGGAATGAAGTCTCCCTCTCTGGGGTGATTCCAGACTTGTCTGGACATGTTCCTCTGTCACCTGCTCTGGGTAACGCTGACTAGAGCATCTCTAGAGGTGCCTCCCAGTCCTAAGGATTCTGTTCTTTTCCTGTGGCCTGGTAGGAAGACATTTGTTTTTTAACACGCTCTGGCTGCAGGTATCCAGCAGCCTCTGGCTGCTCAGCAGCTGGGGGTTGCAAGGAACAAATGGCACTTCCTGACTTTTGGGCGCTGTAATTTGTGTCCTTTCAATGCTTAACAATTCTTAGTAAAAAGAAGGCTCCTAACAGAGCAGCACCAGGTAGTGCTTGCATGAAGAATGAGACTCACTTGTGTTCTGATGCACCAAAACAGAACATCCTTCATCCTCCTCTTGTTTCCTGGCTCACCATCACATTGCTGGCACAGCACTGTTCTCCTCCTGAGGGTTTCCTCAAACCTCCTTTGTTTCAAAGGTTCACTTTTAGCTTCTAAGGCCTTGCTTCTGCAGATGCTTTCACCTGAGAGTCGTTACATCAGGTTAAATGAGTGTAAGCTGAAACATCAGTGCCAATGTTTTGGAGCCAGTATAATTGGTCTAACAGTGCTGAACCTGGTTCAGCCATCAGCTGCAAGAAGTTGGGGCTAAAATGGCATTTAATTTGTTAACAGCATTCAGCTGACAAGACACAACAATCTTGGAGGTCATGGGACCTCTTCAATATTAGAAAAAGTGCAAATATAAAAATCACTATCTGCTTTAAGAGTTGTTTCTGAGCAAGGTTGTGTTTATTTTCTGAATTCTGGTCTTAATGCTGAAAATAATATGAAAATAATAAGAACTGTGGAGAAGGCTTTCATTTATTTTCCTTGAGGAGGGACCAACACAGGTCTCCAGCACTGGGGTTTTTTTGAGCCATACATACATGTGTGTGTGTGTGTGTGTGTATAAAACTACTTCATATCTATATGTATTTTAAACTACATGAAAAAATGTCAGCAGTCATAAAATTTGATTTTCAGACATACACCATGACTTTCTCAGTTTCTCAACAAAACTTTTTAAATGCAGCTCATGCTTGTACTTCATTGCTGTCCTTGTAACAAAAATAAATTAGTGTAACTGCCCTCTGAGGGTTGTCTTTAATTCTTTTCTTTTCAGTGTAGAAATCCTGAATTTCTTTGTCCAGATACACTCTTTATCAGGTTCCTGGGGGAGATACAGTGGCACCTCTCACAGAGTCTTTGGGAACAGCAGGAAAGTGTTGGGATTTGCATGACATTCCCTATACTTCTATGTAATACTGATTTTCTGGTAAATCAGGTTATCCACATTAGATAATGTGGGGAGAAATCCTGACATAATTAAGACTGTCATAGGACACAGTAGGACTCTGCTAACTTGATTCCTGCATTGTGTATGTGCAGTTGGGAGAGATATTGTACTAGTTTGATGAAGTTTGTACAAATCAAAGAGATGTCAGTTTCAAAAAAAAAAAAATACTTCAGTGTAGATTTGTTTATGGATTTTGGTGGCAGGATGGTGCTGGGGCTAAAAGTTTAACTAGATAGTGAGAAGTTGAGGCCTGTCTGAAATGTAAGAAATCAAGCACTTGTTCTTAGAAGCATAAGCTGACCTTTAAATGCTCCTCAACCTACAAAGGTCTGACATCAGGAAACAAAGGCTGTGACAGGAACAAGTTAACCTTTGATCCAACTAGTTAAAAAGAGTATAGAAGTGCTGTCAATCATGACAATAGCACCCTTGAAGTTTCCTATGTCAAGTGAAATTTTAACGACATACGGAATTTAGCACAGAAACCACTTTGGGAGGCTCTAATGAACAATCTGTCAGCTTGCTTTCAAGAGCAGAAGTTGAAAGAGTAAAGAACTCTCGACTTGAGGTGTTAAACAAGATGACTTCTAATTTAGAATGGGAATATGTATGGCTGGCTCCTCCTGGATGAAGCTGAAGTGGATGTGGGATGCCTCGACTGCCTGTGTGAGATGACCAATTCAGACGTGCTGAATTGATCCCATGGCAGTGTTTTGTGTCCCACCTGAGACACTGACAATCCTGGGGACCTGGGAAATGCATAAATTTATGACAGCCTGAGACAAGCAGGCTTTTGGGATATCTAAACATTCTGGGTCTTGTGGAGGATTATAACCCTTCTTATGTGAGTCTGAGGTAGAGCTCTGCTTTGGGTCTCGAGACCAGCTCCAGTCCTTCTGGGGGGGAAAAAAGGTGTGAGCAGATTGTTGTCTGGACCATAGATTAAAAATTGAATAACTGAGTCCTGTCTTTCTGCTCTAGTGGGCTGGACTTCCATTTTCTGTAGTTCATCCCTTCAGCTTACCTTCAGGTATGGATGACTAACACCACTGTGGAACCAGCAGCATCAGCTTTCCAGGGCTGCGGATAACACTGAAGAACCTTAAGGCTGGATAAACCCAGCTTTCCTCACTGCCTCTGCTAAAGAGAGCTGTTTGTACTTAACAGTCACTTAGAAAGGAAAGTTCTAGCAAAAAAACACTGCATGTATATTCACTAAATTGAATTACTTACATTTGAGAGGAAAACCTAAGTAACAAGGCAAGCAGAAAGGTTTTTAACTGGAGAAGTGCATGAGTTTATTAGGACTAAAAGCAACTCTTTTTTTTTCTTTTAATCCAGCTAAAATTATTGATATAAATAGGCTGTAATAAGCTATTCTAGTACAATGTAAATGGGATTTAAAGGCAGAATGTTACAGAGACAGAAAGCTGGAGATACGAAGGTAACTAATTCTTCAAATATATTAAATGCAAGAAGGCTACAAGTGGCTTTCTTTGGTGTATAGATTCTCAAACTTGATCTTGCATTGACTGAGCTGAACACTTTAACACAGAAACAGTATTTTACAGATGAAGGCATATCCTCAAACAGGTTCTGCACAAATGCATGTAAACTGGACTTAAAACCAGAGAGTTCTTAAAAAGAACAAAGACCCTGGTGCATATTTTGACTTTTATCTACAGTGGCTAAATATTTCAGTGTTCTCCATAAGTGTGCAAAATGGTGCATGCAATACCACATCAGCAATCAGAGTAAGAGCAGCAGTAAAGTGCCACTTCATTGCATGTGCCTAGTCCTGGTTATTTTGTACAGGGTGTGTATCAACACAAAAATAAGTCTTTGTCAAAAGTCACTGATCTACTTCCAGGGGAGGCAGAGTAAAAAAAGAAAAAGGTCAGTTCAGATGGCTTAGTGGGATGCTTGTTCAGAAGAGAGGTGACCTTTGTGAAGCAGATTCCTCAGCATGATACCTCTTATGTGGGGGAAATCATCATAGTGGCTTCCAAAAACTCTGCTTACTTCCAGTGGATTTTGTAATGCTGTCAAGGACTCTTAACAGCATTTGGGTACAATGAAATATTTGCCTGTCTAAACCCCAGTAGATTTGCATGATCTAATACATCAATTGCCCTAAATGGAAATTACACTATGGAGATCAAGGCCATGAAGGTATCCAGAGGATATTCAAACAGAATATTCTCCTCAGCTCTGTTGTGCTTTGCACTTAGCACCTTCCTTCTCAGGAACTCGAAGCTCTCAGGCTGCTAATACTAGTGAATTTAGCCTCACAACATGCAGTGAGGTAGGTAAGTTTACCCCCATTTTGCAGATGGCAAAACTAAGGCAGAACTCTGAAGTGACTTGCATAAGGTCCCGCAACTTGTCAGTGGCAAAACCAGGAATATGTGTTCAGAAGTCCAGACCCCAGACCTCTGTCTGATTTAAGTCCCTCCCTACTACCACAAAGCAAGCAATACATGCAACCTTTATTCCTCCTCTTGCTGTCATCGTCCTGCTGACACAGAGGAAGCTTTTCCTGATTGAATTCCCGCTTTCTTTGGCAAAAAGCACCTGGTCCTGTCAAAGTGCTGCGTATTATGCTCTTCACAGAGGCATTTCTTCTGAGGCACGATAGAAAGCCATGGTTTCCCCACGGCAGGGAGACTGTACAGGTCCAAACAGAGTCTTATTTCTTGCAGAAGACCTGCTGCTTGGCATTCTTCACCCGTTGCTCCTCCTTCAGGTTCTTCTGCCGCACGTGTTTGCTGGAGATGTTTTCCACGTGTTCCGAGGGGAACCAGCCTCTCTCCCGGTCTGAGAGTTTTACTCCTTCCATCCATCCTGTGGTGTGGGGAAAAGCACAACATGAGGCAAAAGTCATGTGTTTTTTTCGTTGTTTCCCCCAAAAAAGCCACCTCCAAAAAGACCCTAAGAGCAAAGGAAAAGATCCTCTTTCAGCTTCCAAATAAAGCATCCTAAAGTAGATGAAAAGATCCCTTTGTCCTCTCAATGCTACAGTTTAAGACAGGCATTGTTCATTCTGCTCACCATCATTGCTGTACTGCATAACCATGATGATATCTGCCTTCTCCAAAGCCAGCTCATCGTTTTCCCGAGCCTTGTAGGTCTTTATGCACTGAACCTGTGGTGCATCTGAAGGGGAGGAAAGATCACATTGATACACAGGAAAGCGACAGTAAACCTGTGGGCATCAGCTCCAGAGGAGGTGGAGAATAAGAAGCTGCCCAAATAAAAAGCAGAGAACTGGAAGGGACGCTACAGGTCTTCATCTAAAACGAGGAGTTAAAATAGGTAAAATAATTGGCAGAACCTGGCACTGAAGGAAAGCCCATGAGTACATTCTTTATCTACAAAACCCCAAGTATTCTGCCTTGGAATCCTTCTGGGGTGTCCCACCTCACAGTGCCTGTGACTCCTGCCAGCCAGCCCGCCCCCATTGCTGCAGCAGCAGAGCAGTCTCACCAGGGCGTTCCAGGAGATCCGGTTCTCCCCGCGGAGGAGCCAAAGCAGAGATCCACCTCAGCTTCTCACTGCTGGAAAACAGCACAGGATTGGTGTCAGCATTCAGTGTGAGGGACAGCAGTCTGGTGACTGAAATGGGGTGGGGGGTGTTTGCTCACACAAAGGGAAGCAGAGGAAAGGAGGTGGGAAAAGGCAAAAATTCCCATTTTTGGAGGCTGATGGTATGACATAATGTGGTAGTATTGTATCAGCAGCTATGATGAGAGAGGAGGAAGGTGGTCACAAGGAAATAGTTATAGTAAGAGGATGCTTTTCAAGACTTCTGCTCAGCAGCTGCATTTGGTATTTCAGCATTTGAGTAGCTGAGGGACGACCATCAGGCTACTAGGAGGTGTCTGGCTATGGTAATGGGATATACCAAGGGTAAACTGGAGCTCTTACTGTGTCTCTGTCCGAAACAAAAACTCCACTCTTTTTCCCTGGTAATTCTGAAGCAGAAAGAGACGGAACAGATTCTTGCTTGTCCCGTGGAGTTTCATCTCGCACTTCTCCCCGCGCACGTACGAGAAAGCGGCGTGGTCAAACACAACGAAACGTCCACCCCTGCAGGTGAAGAGGAGGAACAAAACAAGGGGTGAGCTTTAAGGTGATGAGGGTTACAAAGTGAATCCATGTAGTCTGCAGGAAAGCAAAAGGCTTTTAATGAGTCTTCATCTGCTTCAGACATCCTAAGCAGTACTCTTGTTAGAAGTCTCAGAAGGCCAGAGAAGAGAGAGAAGGGATTTAATAGAAAAGGGTAGAAATAGTAAGCTCTGTCCTGTCAGAATTTTATTTGGTAGCTTACAGCTTAAAAACGAACCCACCACCCTCAAAACCCCAACACAACTAACCAACAACTCTCTTGACAAACCAGTGATTCACACATTTCACCAGTCCTCATACTGTGCTTTAGGAAGAAATTATTTACCAAGTAAAACTAGAATAAACAGTTATTGTTCAAGTGTTTGACATTGTAGAGATGCAAAAGCAGAATAGAAGTGTTGTGCTAGGGACCACAAGGTATGTTTTTATATTACGATATATAATTAAGAGTTGGGACTATCAATTTCCACATACTTGCATGATACTCACATCAGGTCGGGACAGGAGAGTGACTTGGCAAAGGCTGCCACTTGCTGGCAGGCAGAGGGAAAGGACTCTGTCACCAAAGCACAGACCCCGAAAGAGACAGGTATTTTAGAAGGGGCAGCAAGAATTGTGTTGAAGCACTCACTCCTTGGGCCGAGACAGGAGCAGACAGTCATTGAAAAGGTGCAGGTAGATGGGTCGGGTGGTGACTTTCCATTTTGGACTCAGGTTGTTGAAGTCCAGTGCTGTCAACTCACCACACTTCACAAGTCGCCTCGACTGTGAGATGAGTGGGAATATCTGCAAGACAAAAATAAATATTTATGCACAAGAAAACGAATCCCTGTGAATTTTGGATTTGTATTTTTGCCTTTCTCTTTGGGAATTGTGCTTTCAGTTCTCTGGCTGGAGAGGTGTAAGTCATGGCAGGCACCTTCATGTGAAGGCTGACATGAATGACTGGGCAAGGAAAGCACTGATGAAGAGCTCACCTGTGGATGCTGTTCTGGTTCAACAGCTCTGTGTATATCAGAGAGAAGAACAAAATGTGGCTTTTGGGGAAAGACAGAAAATACTGTAGGCTAGAGCAAGGCCCAGGGAATGGATGAGCTCACCTTACACTCAAATTCGATCTTCTGGCTGAGGTAGATCAGCTCTTCAGTGCTCTTCATGCGCTGGACATTCTCATTGCAATCCTTGATGAGCTGCAGAGGAAAACATGAGTTTTCAGATGAGCTGCAGTGAGGTGGGAGCAGAACTGCCTGGTGGGACCAGTACTACTCCCAGGAGCCCCTCAGGACTCAGCGTAAGTGACAATTCCTTAGGCATCCTCCTGCAAAAAAAGTATAGATTACAGAGAATATTCTGAGTTGGAAGGGATGCACAAGAATCACTGAGTCCAACTCCTGGCTCTGCACAGACACCCCAACGATCCCACCCTGCGCATCCCTGAGAGCATTGTCCAAACGCTCCTGGAGCTCTGGCA
Organism: Phylloscopus whistleri; assembly: GCA_017589585.1. NCBI lineage: Eukaryota > Metazoa > Chordata > Aves > Passeriformes > Phylloscopidae > Phylloscopus > Phylloscopus whistleri. Next base: position 1,517,503 of record JADMLD010000723.1, read on the forward strand.
GCCTTGGGGCCGTGACCATTCCCTGGGGAGCCTGGGCAGTGCCTGACACCCTCTGGGGGAAGAACCTTTTCTGATATCCACCCTGACCCTCCCCTGACACAGCTCCAGCCGTTCCTGCTCACACAGAGCAGAGCTCAGGGCCTGCCCCTCCTCCTTGTGAGGAAGCTGCAGAACTGCTGTGAGCTCTGGCCTCAGTCTCCTCTCCTCCAGCTGAACAGACCAAGTGACATCAGCCACTCCTTTTGTGTCTTCATCTCCAGGCCTTTCACCATCCTGGTGGCTCTCCTTTGGAAGGTCAAATCATCACTAGACAGAACAATCCACCTTATGAGGCTGTACAAATTGTAGACAATTGTCCCAGAAAACTTTAAACCTTGCCTCTATAATAAACAGGATAAGAGGAAGGGATGCAATAGAGTAATGCTGTGGGGTTTTTTAAAGCAAGATTTTCTTGCAGGGACAAGGGTGGGAGTTGATGATTTATTAGAGACAAAGGTAAGGCTGCAGAAAGGGTAGGCACCTTTACCTTTTCAAGTGCATCATAGGCCTGTGTTGCTTGCACTTCCTCCTCAGACCCGGGCCGAGTTCTTTTGAGGATATTCTGTGTGAGAAAAGATGATTTTCATGATGCAAGCAGGGAAAGGTAGACATTACCACCACTGAAGAGTAAGATAAATAATAAAGCAGAAGTAGCTGATGGCACATGGAGACAAGAAGGCCAAAAATCTGAGATGCAGAATGTCTCTTGTAAGTCACACTGACCAGGGCATTCCTGTAAATCTAAACTGTATTAATTATCACATAGAAGTTACATAGCATAGGAAGCAACCACTAGCTAAAACACAAATGGGTATATGAACAGAATAGAATTGTCCTTTTCTCCTGTTAAAAAGAGGCTCAAATAGTCAAAAAGAAGAATTTCATAGAAAGAGCTCAAAATTAATTCTTTAGGAACTGGCTGGTCCTCCTTATTAGTCAACACTGCAGGCAAAGCGTAGACACAGGCTGCCTTCCAGAGGGCATCCAAGTAACCCTTGCTTTGTTTTCTTACAGGAAGCCAAAAAGTTCAATAGAATGTAAAACAGCATGTTCTGAGAAGACTCCATAAATTCTTTATTGAAGTACAATTAAAGTAGTGTCACAACAAAGCCCTAAATGATTCACAAACAGCACTGCCTCACGCAGTGCCACATCCATCATTTCCTGAACACTTCCATCCATCATGTCCCTGGGCAGCCTCTTCCAATGCCTGCCAACCCCTTCTGGGAAGAAATTCTTCCTGATGTCCAACCTGAACCACCCCTGGTGCAGCTTGAGGCTGTTTTCTCTCATTCTGTCCTTTGTTTCCCAGGAGCAGAGCCCGACCTCCACCCAGCTGTCCTCTCCTGTCAGGGAGTTGTGCAGAGCCAAAAGGGGTCCCCCCTGAGCCTCCTTTTCTCCAGGCTGAGCCCTCCCAGGTCCCTCTGTTGCTCCTAGACACAGCTTGAGGAAACTTGAGGGAAGGCAGAGAATCATCACAGTTACCTGTAGGAGGAGTTTGAGTCGAGTGATGCGCTGGAAGGGAAGGATGAGGAAGGATTTAAGCGAGAGGCGCTGGCACACTGGATCACTTTCCAGTCTCTCCAGGACTTGCTGGAACCCTGCATTTCCATTTCTGTGGGAGTGGCAAAGAAAAAAAAAAAAAAAAAAAAAGACATCCAGGCATCAGAGTAAATAAATAACCTTCCTAGTATCAGATTTCAGGGAATGTTGGAGTACTCCCAACAGTCAGGCTTTATCCCTGGGGCAAGAAGGTATAAAGAAACTGCACCACTCTGCTGCTGAAGAGCAACTACGGGTTTCTAACAGCTACAGGATGGCAGTACAGCTGTTATTATCTCTCTCCTCTTTCCACAGCCCTCTGCAGTAAAAGCCAGAAGTAACATCTACATTTCAACTCCTTTTATCAGCAGTGCTCCTTTCATGGGGACAGTGGTGGTTTCCACTCTGGTTCTCAGTGATCAAGACTGAAGACCATTCTCCAGGATGGTCATTTTTGCTTTCTTCAGTAGAGGGCAGACAAACAGCCTGCAACAAGATCAGCTGTGATGTATTCTTTTCCTCTCCAATGCTATGGGACAGAAGCCTGCAGGAGCTCTGTCATGCCATTGAACTGAGGAAAGTTCTTCTGGGGGTGTAGTCAAGAGTACTGCTCAACAGCCCATTCCTGCAGCATTCCCCATCGTTTGAAAGTCAATATTCATGGAAGTAAGGGGGAGAAGGGTGCAGCAAGTGAGAAAAACTTACAGTAGCCTCTGGAAGGTTTGCTCCTGATACGTCTGGTTTGTCACATATGGCAGATACACCCGGCGGAAGTCGGGGGCATGTTTCAGAGCCACGTCACACACATGGAAAGTGAACATGTCCTCTTCAAATTTCTCCTCCAAGTCAAAGAGGAAACTGCAGCACATGGATGTGGTGCCATAAAAGAAGAGGGAAGTATCAGTGTCATTTAGTCTTCTAAAATGCTGACAGCCCACAGATAAGCACAAGACAGCTCTTTAGTTCTAGAGAGAGTGTAATGTCTGGACAATGATAATTTAGGGCTTGGTATCAGCAAGGAAAAAGCAGAGGCAAAAGAACTTCTATTCTTGAGAGGTCATGCTTCTACAGGCATGGTCAGGAAACAGCTGGAAACTAAGACCTCACCAGAATAATCCTGCTAGTAGAAATGGAAAAGGTAGCAGCAAACTGTACCAGCTTAGTGATTTATGTAGTCAAGCCTTGCAGGAGGAAAAGCAGAACAGAATCCTACAACATACAGGATTCCTTGCATGTGGGGTCATGTCCACATTTCATGAATTACACTCTATTGATTCACATTAGTTTCTGTCAAGTGATGGTTGTAACTTACTTTTTTTTCCTCTTTTCCCCCTCCCTTTTCATCAGTGCTCACACAGCTGCCCCTTTTGTCTTGTATTTGGCAGGAGTTGGTTTGGGTTGGGGTCTAGTTAGTTAAGTTTAATTGTAGTTGAAAGCAGTGGCACAAGGCTACGGTTACCATTTGCAACATTTTGATCCCCTGCAATGAGCTCTGTGCCCAACTGAGCCAAAACATCTGGGATTTAACACCAGAATTTACACTGCCCCGTCACCTAAAAAGGCAGATACTCCTTTCCAAGCAGTGTTGGTGTGCCATCCCTAGGTGCTGTATCTGCCTTGAACAGTGAACAGGCAGAAGAGGAGTGAGAAATGTTCCTGATGGAAGCACAGGGCCACGTCTCACCTGGCGCTGACATCGCGCACATCGGAGAGGCGGGAGAAGAGCCACTGGCGCTCCTGGTTGGTGAGCATTGCCTGGAGCTCTGCTGAGCGCTGGAAGTGATCCACTGCCACGTTCAGACTGCGCAGGTAGGAAGCCTCAGATATTATCAACTCAAACTTGGCCTTGGGAGAGAGAACAAGGGAGCACAGCGTCAGTACACTATGCAAGTCTGTGAGGAGTCTTACGGAGAGGAGATGGGACAAAGAAGGAAAACCTCCCAGCACACGATGTAACAAGTGTGTAATTACAGAAGAGAGGCTTTAGAAATGAAGGGCAAGCATGCTATTATAGCCTTTCTTTAAAAAACAGACTAGTGGCATGACTTAAAAATAGCTACTTGCTCTCATTTTACTTTTTGTTTCCTCTCAACACCACTTTCACAAGGTTCCCCATTTTTCAAGCTCCCATGAATTCCAGCATCTGTACCACACATGTTTTACTCCTTCATGTTTCCCATGCTGTTGTTTTCACCTCTTTTTCTGGGTTCTCCTGTTCACTTCTCAGATCCTCTCATTTTCCTTAACCAGTTTCTCTGTACCATTGTGCTGAATCCATACATCTCCCTGTCTCCTCTAGCCCTGCAGCTCACACAGGTCAATTTTCTAAACTCATATTCTACCACAGAAAATACAATTTACTGTGGTTTTACTAGCATCTCTCACAAGCTTATGTGCGGGAGTATGCTGCAAGTCTTCTGCTTTTATACGCCCCTTTTGCATTGAGCATACTCAAAACTCCTTATCTTGTTCCCCCTTTTCCTCATGTTTGTTTTCTTGGAGTTATTGATACGGTGCAGAGTCTGTCCTTCAGTGCTTTTCTCTAAAATCCAGCACTTCAGCACTGCTCTACTTCACACCCCATGCTGCTTTGAGGGGTAGAAGTGACCTCTGCCTCAATCACCTGCATTCCCACATCACAGTTCTTGCTTTCTGCTTTAACCCCTCTTCCAGAGACTCTTTCTTGACTACACACCACCCATTTACCGTGTCACATCTGTCCCTTACCTCTTGCAGCCTCTGATCCTCACGGGACATGTTGAGCAGCATTCTGCTGCCCCTTATCATGGGGATGTCCTGCCAGAGGGATGCATTAGATGAGACTGACAAACGTTGCAAATATGAGTCCTGAGGAGACAGCACTTTCCTCCGTAGCCTTGGGGAACTTGGGAAACTTGACTCTATATCCTCTGGATAATCCACTCTCTTCTGGCTTTGGATGGCCTTGTTCAGAGCCACATCACTGTACTCCTGATACAGCAATCTTGCTGTGAAGAAAGACACATACATTTATCTTTTCTGTAGTAGCAACTCACCCTCTGCTTCACCCTGGAGAAAACTCTGCCCTGGATTGGGACAGACAAATTCAGGCAAAGCTTCCCAGCTGCCTGAGTGTACTGCAGGATTCCAGCTGCTTTCCCTGCTCTCTAACACTACATCCTCACAACCACCATGTGGCAGGAGTCCCTCTCCTTTGTGCTCACTGCAAGAGTGAGAGATGCTGGTGGAGAGGGAACTGCCACAGCACCCCAGGCAGGAGGTACTTACAGGAGTTGATAAGTTTGGAGTGCCGGCGCTTGAAGTTCTCTGTTGTGTCTGCAGGTTTCTTCTCTCTGCCAGGGAATAAGGATTTCAAAACACAAAGTGAACGAAGGGCACAGCACTAGAGATGGCTTATCCAAACCTTAGAAACTGCTCTACAGTCACTGTCACAACAGGAACATCTCTTTTTCCAACAAGCTCAAGCTCCACAAACTTTACTTGACACAAAGGGCAAAGTTTGGCTTAATGGAAAGGCTGTCCTGAAGGCACAGAAATACCCTACTCTGTTGCAGTAGGGCCCTCTTCAAGAGAGCATAGACTGAAACAGGCCTAGGGCATTTATTTGAAGTTTTTCACTCTTTTTCATCATCTTTGGTAACTTGGAAACAAGGGAGGTGTCTGTGCTGAGCAGGGTTTGGGGCAAATTCTAAGGGTCTTTGAGAGACTCACCGCATTATAACTGTTTCTGAGCTGACTGGTTGTTCCCTGTGTGCCTTGTGAGCTTCTTCCTCTGAAGGAACAGAAGAAACCTCTGTGTAGAAGACAGTTGGAAAGTAAACACATCAGTCCATTTTTAGATCTTAATCTACAATCCAAATGACACACAGATACCACTTACATACCCCACCTAAGTGGCAGTCTTGAGTTGGAGCACAGGTGCCCTTGTGACATTTTATTTCTGGGTCAGAAACATTCTAGTTTTAATAATCTGTGACATTACTTACACTTTACATCTGTTAGCTACATTTACTTTTCACACAAAGAAAAAAAGGCTGACATTTTAGGAAATGACAGTAACTTTGAGAGCTTCCCTCTCCAGTTATGCAAGCAAAGATTCTGCCTGTGTGCTCTGTTTGGTGCCATCCTTACATTTTCAGCTACTAGGGCCAGGCATCAGGAGATCAGTGGAGCCCAAGAGTAAAAATGGAGAAATCCTTTTGGTTTGTGAGGGATTTAATCAAATAAGGTGTGAAGAAATTCTAAATCTGAAATATCTGGAGGCAGAAAAATGAAGAAAGCCCAAGGACTGAGCTGCAGTTATGGGTAAGGGAAAAGACAGTTCTATTCCCTTGAATATTTTAAAATTTGGAATCAAGAAATTACAGATCAAACATATGAACAAATCTTGATTCAAGTTCTGCCAAACCTTTTACACCCCTCCACATACCCCTCATTTTCCTCTCTGCCAAAAATCCAGCATGTTTCAGAGCTTCAAAAATAGACTAAAGAGCTAAAGAGAAGCATTTATTTAAAGTTCATGTAAGATAATAGTAAAGAACAGACATACATCCTGATAGCAAGTACTGCTGAATGAGCTGCATTACAGAAAATGCATGTTTTCCACTTGTGACATCAGTGATTTGACTTCTGTGCAAGCTGGGACCTTGGGTTGAACAAATTTGCATTCTTATCTGTACTCTCAAATTCTGAGCTCACAGGAAAATCATCTTTTTTAGAAGGTCAAGTGGAAACCTAAAATCATTTGCCAGTTGCAAAATAAGGGAAGGCAGCAAATAAACAACTGATAAGAGATATGGGCTACTGAGGGTGTGTGCATGGCTCTTCCTAACTGCCTCAGGGATCCATGAAATAAATTTATTGTTATAAATATATTATAAATAATATAATAATATAGTGTGGAATGGGGGGACTGAGCCTCAGAGTGCATCCCTACTCAAGGGAACAAGCAGCATACACATGGCAAGAGAGAGGAAGGAGGGGACAGCTGGAAAGGGAAGCTTGGGGCAGGATAGGAGGGGGCTATAGAACTGGAGCAAGGAATATCACCAGAAAGGCACAAGAACCATGCCAAGCTCTCAGCTCTCATGCCTCTCCATCACATTGTCTATTTAATTTAATCGTACTTCTTGATAACTGCACTAAGCTGGAGGGGGGAAGGAGGAAGGGAAATGGAAGAGAGGACTCACGCTGCAAGATGTCTGGTGGTACTGACATCCTCTTCAGGCCCTGACGGTGCCAGTCCTTGGTTTTTACTCGGCTTTTACTTGGGTTTTCTTGATTGGCTGCTGGCTCCTGCACAGCTACCCCAACCTTTTTTTTGTCTGGCCAGCTTGATGATTTTTCCAAGGGTGCATGTTTGGCTGTTTCTTCCTTTGGCAGGCGTTCTCCTCCTTCCAGCCTTTGCCTGACTCTCCTCTCACCTGTTCTCTCTGTCACTGCCAGTGGAGCCTGGATGTTCCTTGTGTCCACACTGAAGCTGCCTGTGGGCTGCTCCCATCGCAGCTCCTCGTCCTGGCAGGTTGTTCTGGTGGCCGGCGACGACAGAGGGCTGAGCTGGAGGAAGTGGATTGGATTGGTGAATGCAAGCACTGGAGGGAACTCTGCAGAGTCTCTGCTCTTGGAGTCTGGGGATGTTATCAGGCCTTCCAATGAGGGCCAAGAATGGTGCTCAGGTGAGGATTTTCCACTCTCTGTATCCATGTGAGGATCCGCTGTTTCAGGGCTGGTGTCAGAGCAGCCAACCAACATTTCGTTTCCAAGAGCTGAAAAACTTTTGGTCAGCAAACTGACCCCTGAGTCATCAGAAGTCTCTGTATCGTGGGGACCTGAGTCACCAAGATCCCACTCTCCACTCACTGGAACAAGGTCATCTCTCTCTGCTAGACTTTCTCCATCAGAAGCAAAGGCCACGGAGTTGGGATCATTTGCAGAAGTGGCAGTCCGGAGAGGATGGCTTGGAGCAGGGTGAATGGCTCCCAGCCTACCATCATCCATCCCACAGCTGAGGGGAGGCCTGGAGTGCAGTCCAGGAGCCAGTGGCTGGTAACCTTCAGGGGCTGGAGGTGGAACAAGGTGATTTGCATGGAGTGCAGGGGCCTGAGCTTGACTGGGCCTTTGGACGTGGGAAGGAGGATGAGGAAGCTGTTTGGCATCAGGCTCAGACACCAGAGGTAGGCTTGAGTGGGACACAGGGGACAGAGGTTGTCCTTGCTCGTTCACAGCAAGGACCGTATCATCTTCAGAGGGCCAAGTTAGGGTGCTCAGGACACTGGAAATTCTGGATCCAGGCTCTTTTTGGTATAAACTGCAGTCAGGCTCATCATATAAAGGCACTTGTGCTTTATGATCCATATTTGCTTCCGTTTCTTTTCCTTGGATAATGGCACTTTTTGGGGGAGAGTTTTGCAGAATTGTCTCTGGGTGGCTCAGGGGAGTGGAAGTCCTTTCTGGTGTTTGGGATGCCTCCAGAGGCCCTGCAATACTAGCCACAGACCTCCTATCCCCAGGAAAACTCCCTTGTAGAGGAAGGGAGCTCGTGTACGTTAGAGAGAAAGAAGATGGATCACTAAGGTCCTCATGAAAGCCTTCCTCAGAAGTAAGGAGTTCATGGGAAGTCTTGGCCTCTCCTGTATTTGTCCTTACACCAGCAGTTTCTGCTGGTGTTGGGTCCCACCCTTGTGCAGGAGCAGCTTGGTTGGGTGGCTTCCCTGCAGAGTCTGGCAGCTTGTTCAGGTTGGTGCCAGGACAGTGCTCAGGACACACAGGGGCTATTCTGGCACCCTCCTGCTCTGGAACAGATGCTGACGCTGCTGAGGTGAGCTCTGAGGGGGAAGCTGGAATGAAGTCCCAAAGCTCAGCTTTTCCTGTAATGGGATGAAGATCCATGGGATCAGGTTGCTCCAAGTTACTAGTACCAGAGGAAGGGTGTGCTGGAACAAGAGCCTCTGGGTTCTCTGCACTAAAAGGTGCTGTCACCCCTCCACAGAGTGATGCATCTCTTTTATCAAACCTCTGGACAGCTTTTCCATGACCACCAGTGTGCTCATTCTCCCTGCCCAGTCGTGTCTTATCATCCCAGTGAGCTTCTCCAATATCCTGACCACCTATGGAAAAGCTGCCTGAGTCCTCCAGGTCTTCTGCCTGGTCAGAGACACAACACATGTGTGGAGCTTCCCCCTCTGGGTTCAGGTTATTTGAGGACAGAGGGCTGACAGCAGGTGGCTGACATCCAGAGCCTGCTTCTGTGACATGAGCTTTCAGCAGCACGTCCTGGTCAGGATGCTGATCCACAGAGACAGGCTCCCCAGGAGGAAATGCTGATCTCGTTTGCTCAGACAAGGACGCATATTCCAAACCACACACATCCACATTATGCCTGGGAACAGAAGGTATCTCTGACTCAAAAGCTGATGATAGAGCCTCTAGTTTGAGCTCTTCCCTCAGTCTGAGCTCTTCCCTCTGCAGTTGTTCCTGCTCATTTTGTTCCTTGTTTTTCTGATCTTTGAGCTCCAAAGGTTTGCCTTCTTCCGGCAGATTCTGCTCTTTGCACTCTTCCTCCTCCTCTTCTGAGGATGCTGCCTCCTCCCAAGCTGGCTCCCTATGCTGTGAAGCATTCACTTCCTCTGTCCTTTTAGCAGTACTCTTTCCTTGGAAAGCACTCTCTGCTGAAGGGGGAAGTCTGCCCTCAGTTTTTCTGTGATCATCTTCTAGATGAAGGCATTTGGAAGCAGATGAGTTCTCTTTAGGAACCATTCCCTGGTCTTTGACCATGCTGGTATTCCTTGTTTCACCAGCAGAGGCATTTCCTTCTTCTTGTAGTGAACTCGTTTGGCTGTCACGTGTCAAGGTGGAAGACAGCTGATGGAAAGAGGAAAATTCTGTATTCTCTTCCAAACCCTGGGGTGCTTTTAAGCTTTCCTGAACATCTTCAGAAGTGTAAGGTTTAGTTGTGTCTTCTACTGCTCCCTCTGAGGTAGGCTGCTCATCAGATGCTGATGCCAACTTTTTGGTGCTTTGCTCCTGCTCTGCACCAGCATCCACCTCCTGCAAAGAATCCTTGGAGATGTTATCCAGAAAGGGTTCAGCCTTATAATGCCCTTCTGAAACAGTTTTACACACCAAAAAGCACTTAGGTGTCTCTCTCTGAGAGGAAATGGCAACAGCCAAAGGGGATTTTGTTTGCTGGGCCTGAGGGTCTGAGCCATGAAAACCCAGTTCTGCTTGGCACTGAGGAAACTCAGTGCTGAGGTTCACAGCCTGCGGGATGGGGCTGCCAGGGGCTGGCTCATCCTGGACTCTGCTGTGAGAGGAAGGGTCCTGATTGCTTTCCAGGTCAACCAGTTCCAATTGCCTAAATTTCAGAGCATAATCCAGTCCACCCTCCTCTAAAAGCGTTTCTGCTTCCATTTCTGTGAGTCCCTTTTGAGGCTCTGTATCCCCTCGGCCTTGTTCCAGTCCTGCTGGCACTTTTTGCATAGAGTTAGAGGGTCTGCCCAGCATCTCTGCTGCTTTTCCTGGAGCAGCAAGGCAGTCCTTGGGCGTGCTGAGCTCTGCTTCTTTCGCAGAGTTAGACGGGCTGGTGCTCATTTCAGCTGCTGTGTGAGTGGCATGGTGCTCTCCTTCCACGGCTGAAGAATCCCAGGCTTCCCCAGTGATGCTGCTGGCTCCTGGGGGAGTGGTACCTCCCTCACTGGTTTCTTCAGACTCCATCAGTGACACATCCTGCTGAAGAAAAAAGCATTTTTCTGTTACTACTTCACTGATACGATGGATCTAATTCACTGCTTCTACTGAAGCTGATAAAAACCAAAGACAAAACCAACACCACATACCTAGTGGGTGATAAGAGCTGGGAAACAAACACAAAGACTCAGAATAGGCAAACACCACATGTAAGCTTCCAGTATGAGAGTAACACGAAAATAACCCCACTGGTGTCTTTTCAGTTTCACATAAAAATGCAGAAAGTGACTTTGGTTGAAGAGCAGAGGTACTGAGCTCTCTGCAATGGCCACAGGGCAACTTCTGAAAAGTGGTGGCCATAGCTGGTTATCTCAGACCCAAAAGAGGGTACCAGAAGGCATCCTGAGAACAAGAAAATTTTCAAAAATCTCCATTGATTTTCATGGGGCATGATGGACAAATACTCCTGGTCTCTTCTAGTGGAGTTTAAAAGTTCTGTCTGATTTTCGTCTGTTGTTTGGAGCTGATGGCTCTCTTTACAGATCTCTCTGTAGGTCTGGACCTCATTGCAAATGATTGCAGAAATTAATTAACAAGACATAGGAACATAAGAATTTGATTAACAGGTAACTAGGACATGACACAAGACACGAGATATTTGGAGGCTGTAAACCACATGGGTTGAGAGGAGTAGCTCTGGTGTGTGTGTGGACTAATCTACAGACTATAAAGGGAAACTACATCATCATTTAGTCTGCTTTTTTAGGGAGGGGGAAAGAAAAAAAAAATCTCAGGATTGTTGGACAGTTTCCCAAAGGATATAGTGGAATTTCCCATCCACTATTGCATTTGAAGTTCAGGCATGACAAAGCACTAGGGAATGCACATTTGGGATATGTCTGTGAAAAGGACAGAAGAATCTGATTCACCACTTTTATCCCTCTGGCTTCTACCATGACCCACAATCCCTACCTGGAGAAAAACTGAGAAAGAAACAAACCTGAGAAAGAAACAAACCATTGTGGCTCCCTCTCTTTTCTTCTGTGGTGATTTCCTTGTGCTACAGTGGCTCTACAGTCACAAGTACCAACCTCTGTTCCCACACAGAAAGTAAAAGCAATAAGGGCATAATTACATCTGAACTAATTGTCCCAGTTAGCTCCATGGCCAAGGCATGCCTGGCCTGAAAGCTGGTTTAGCTTCTATTTTCCCTTACGTCAAGTGAAACAAAACACCTGCTCTGAAGGCAAGGAGCTCTGGAGATAGAACTGAAGCATTTTATACACCTTCATCATGGGTATTGTCATCACAGAATGGTTTGCATTGGAAGGGGCATTAAAGATCATCCAGTTCCAACCTCCTGCCATGGGCAGGGGCACTTTCCATTACCCCAGGTTGCTCAGAGCCCCTGAACAAAACGTGGCCTTGAACACTGCCAGGGATGGGGCAGTCACACCTCTGGGCAACCTGTGCCAGTGCCTTGCCACCCTTGTATTAAAGGATTTCTTCCCAATATCAAATCTAAATCTCTCCTCTTTTGGTTTAAAGCATATCCCCCTTGTCCTATGACTACCTGCCCATGTAAAAAGTAGCTCTCCCTATATCTGTAGACCCCTTTTAAGTACTGGAAGGCTGAAATGAGGTCTCCTTGGAGCCTTCCCTTCTCCAGGCTGAACAACCCCAATTCTAAAAAAAAAAAAAAAAAAAAAAAAAAAAGAGGAAAATAATTGAGTTAGCTAATTGAGTTAATTCATCCATTAACTACTTCCTGTGTACTTTTTCTCATGTAATCTTTAATTTTTGTTTATAGTGAAAAGACAGTCTTTCTTACAAAACCAGGCCAAAACCAGGGTTTTTCAGCAATTTGGATTTTCCCTCCCAAGCAGTGAGTAGTTGTAATAGCTATAATTTTAACAACCAGTTTGTTTCCAAGGGATATGTCCATTCAAGGAGTTCCCACGGGGTTTCCACCAGGTCTTGCTGCTGTCAGCTGCTACTAAACTACCTGGATGTTGCTAAACTGTGTTTTCAAAGATTCCACATCAGATCACTCTTGTGCTGTGCTGCTCTTGGCTCTCCTGGCTACCCCACCTGCATCTCCTCAGCTCCAGGCCTAGAAGAGTACTACTTCTCACACCTAATACAGACAGGCTTTTCCAAAACAGGCTCCCCAGGAGCAGAGAGACTGTTTAGGGAGACACAAGCTGCTGGCTAAGGAAGGTTTACTATTACTAAAGGTAGGATGGCTCATAAAGATCTGAATAGTAAGGTGCTCAAACTCAAGCCCACACTTTGTCAGGGGAAGAACTCTTGCTCACTGTGCTGTTTCACAGATGTACACAGCACTGAATTTCCTCTTATTAAGCTGAAAACCCCAGTTTCCACTTCCATGGCTCTGTTGCAAGGGATTTGGACAGGCAAAAGGACGAGTTTAAAGCTGCATTTGGAGCAGTTCCATGATGATATTGCGAGGCAGGGTAGAGGGAGGTGCACAGCACATCAACACTGAAAGCTGCCAAGTGAGATTTGTCTCTTCATATTACTGCCAGGTGTTTTGCACACCTCAGGGAGAGCAAGAGAGGAGCTTTGGGAAGTGAGGCAGGAGAAGGAGCAGGCAAACTTTGTGCCGAGACAGGAGGGGAGGACTTATGCATCTTGACAGGGAAATTGTTAACCTCCCAGTTGAAGGCTGGGTGCACCACAATAGAAGACACATGTCTGCAGTAAGAATTTCATGAAGATGGAAGAGGAAATAATAAAACAAGACTGACAGTACCTGTAGTCTTCGCATGCAGAGCAGCTATGTACAAAAGCCCAGTAATTATCAGAAGAGAGTGCCTGTGGAGCACTGCCATGTTTAACTCCAAATGCAGGTCTGCTCCATCAGAGGAGGGCCAGGAGATCCCCAGGACCTCAGCTACCCAAAGCAAACTTTCAATTAGCATTTTCAGCAGGCCAACAACATGACAGAGCAGCACACAGGACCTGTCTAGTGTCTTCCACTAGGCAGGATATGCAAACTCTCAAAGAAAATTCACTGTTTCCCCTTTTGGGGCATACTGATCTTTCTCATCTCTCACTGGATCAGATGAGGAGCTGGCCATCATTCCCTCGTATGCTCTGTCTGTGGAACAAGATAAACTGATGTTGTTGAGATAAAGACACTCAGGCTTTTCTCCCAAGAGGGCCTGGAAACACCAGACTTCAGTGCCCATGCACTCAGCTTTTAGGTGATTCTGGGTGCACAGAACCCCTCCAGTCTGGAACAGTGAGAAGGAACAGCTGGCCACACACCAGCATGGAAACAAAGGGGTGATGCTTGGTCCTGCTGCAGTCACAGGCACAAAATCTGAGAGGAGAAGGGTGAAGGAGGTGGCCTGGTGAGCAGAAAACGACACCAGTGAAAGGATATCAATATCATATTGAGGGCACAAACCCTCCACAGCTTTCCCAGATTACAAATGGCAATGTGAATATTGTACTTCCTTCCACTGTGGGTTAATTCACCTGGACAGAAATGACAAACACTTCTGGTTTTAAATAGAAAGTACCTCACCTTCCCTCCCCCCTTCCTCCAACAAACAAGAAAGGAGCAATAACAAGTTTTATCAAGCACAGACAAGCCCTTCAGCTAGCCAGGAAGCAAGGCTACATCCAAGTGGAACCCTGAGATCCTCCTCCTCCAAAAGTGGGGAGAGACAGAGCTTTCTGCCTGCCGCCTCGGCGCTCCCCGCGTGGTGCTGGGTGCCGCCCGGCCGCCCTCGGCCCTGCTCCCCATCCTGCTCCCCATCCTGCTCCCCTGCCTCGGGCCATGGGGCAGCCCACACGCCCAGGCTGCTGCAAACACGCTCCCAGCAGAGAAAGTCCTGCCCTGCGACGCGGGGATGGAGCTGCTCCAGCCCTGAGCTTCTGGCAGTGAGAGGAGAAAGCTGTTCAGGACAATGTTTGAGCAGCATGGGCGAGGACACCTTTTTCTTACTGATACAAGGTGTTTCCCAAGTAGTCCCTAGTTTGGGCTAATTCTTGCTGGAGCAGCCACAGCCTGATGCAGAAATGCAAAAGCTGGCTTTAAGGGCTGCAGCTCAGGCAGGAAAGAGTTTCGTGTTTGGCTCTTAACACCCACCCAAAAAACAACCAGGCTGCCCTGAGCCTTTTCCTGCTATCAGGTTGGTTTAATCATCCCACAGAGTTCAGGTACACTTTACAAGGAGCTGAAAGAAGGGAGATTTAGGTTAGATATTAGGAAGGAATTCCTTCCTGTGAGGATGGTGAGGCCCTGGCACAGGTTGCCCAGAGAGATTGTGGCTGCCCCATCCCTGGCACTGTCCAAAAAGCCAGTTTGGATGGGGCTCTGAGCAACCTGGTCGAGTGGAAGGTGTCCCTGCCCACAGCAGATGGGTTTGGGACTAGGTGATCTTTAAGGTCGCTTCCAACCCCGTAACATTCTATGATTTGAATCAGCTCAGAGCCAGATTTCTCCTTACAAAATCCAGAGCTCAGTGTGCAGGACAGCACCATCTCTCCCAGGAAGCCACACATTGGACTTCCACTTCAGTGAGACACCCAGGAAACCAAACACAAAGCCTGCCCTGCCACAATCCTCAATTTTTATATTTCCTCATCTAGTCCTGCCATGCTTGGGCTGGCCTCTTCAGCTGCATGTCCCTCCACATGAGAGATTTCCCCTGCACATATTCCCCTGAAAAGAAACAGTCACCAATCTTCACACACCACCCCGGGCTGCTCTATCGCTGTACAACCCATCCAGGGAGGTGAAGGAGGGGGGTCAAAACTCTTGAGTTCAGGAAGAGATAACACAAGGTGCTAGAGATAAGAAGGAAGGAGGGAAATAATGTAATGTGGAGTCAGCTTTGAGGCCATGGAGAGCAGAAGGAGCTTGCTGACAGAAAGGACTTAGAGAGAAAGGAAGATGATCTAAAAAAGCAAAATAATGTAGGGTCTACTGCTGTGCTACACAGTGCTGGTGACATTATGGGAACCAGGAGCTGCCTCAGGTGTCTTAGGCAGGGGAAAACAAAGCAAAGATGCCAATAGCACCTGACCTCCTGGAAAATGCATCTGAGCTGCTACTGAAGCTTGAGAAACGCAGGTGAGACCTCCCAGTCACTTCAGTGCAGAGAGTTTGCCCAAGTTTTAACACATCCAGTTGCAGCTTTCACTTGTCGTAGGCACACTCAAGATACACCAAGCCTATTAATTATCTAATGACTCACTAACTGAGGGAAAAAAAAAGGATACTTTTCCATACTTTTCTTACATTGGTTTCTATTTAAGTAGATTATAATACTTAATGCTAACAAAAAACAGGTGTCAGAGAAACATAATTTTGGGTTGAACACAATTTCATCTTGGAAATTGGTACAGAATATGGGGCTAATAGCAAGTGAAGAACGTGGCTTG
This sequence comes from Phylloscopus whistleri, assembly GCA_017589585.1. Lineage (NCBI taxonomy): Eukaryota > Metazoa > Chordata > Aves > Passeriformes > Phylloscopidae > Phylloscopus > Phylloscopus whistleri. Next base: position 1,533,190 of record JADMLD010000723.1, read on the forward strand.
GATTGTACGTTGCACTTCCTAGAGATGCAATAAAAGTGATTCATTCTCAAGATAAAATGGGGCACCTGTAAAGCAAAATACCCAGTTCACTCTAAGCAGAGGTTAATTATTACTTTTATTCATAATAGGTAAGCCTTGATATTCCGCAGTCTTCCAATATGAGGATAAACAAGAACAGTGTGTGATTCTCACTGCTAGAGCTCAGTAGAAAGATAATTGACACTGTTTGGTGAAAGCAGAATTCCCAGAGCAGAAGCAATGTATTGAGTCACTGCAAATTGCTCAGTGCAAGTCTCTCTACAAACTCTGGGGATGGAGACACAACTGACAGAAACATCTGGAGCACAAAAGGAGGCAAGAACTTCCCAAGTTACTTTCCCCATGACATTTTATGCAGAGCTGGCTGCTAGCAGCATGCTGTACACATTCCCAGATGGCCTGTCTGCCACAAACTCGAGGAGCTCCCAGTTCCTCTCTGAGCAGGATGACTCAAGACCTTCCTGGGACAGATTCTGAGCAGGATGACTCAGGACCTTCCTGGGACAGATAGCGGCAGAAATCCCAGAGTCTCTCCCTACGCTATGGACACGTGAGCCAGAATCCCACGCTGCTGTTTTTGAGTCTCAGAATAAAGAACGCTCATGTTTGCACCAAACCATTCTGACAGATGCAAATGCTCTTAAGACATCAAAGGACCGGGAAACACACTTGAAAGCTTGGCCTTGCCCAGCCTGCACAGTGGAACCATTTGTGAGCACAGCTGTTGTCACGTTACCTGTACCCATCCTGAGCACAGTTAAGCTACAGGCAGATAAGGATGAACAATATTCAGCAAAGTGGACTGGGACAAAGTGTCCTGCCCTGCAGAGAGGGCCTCCAAAGTTATCCTGTCTGATGCAAACATGTAATATAACCTCTTTCACAGCCAGATCAAGTTCCACCTGGAAAACTGTCAGATTTCTGGTGAGTTGTCAGAGCCCCCCAGAAGATAAAGCTGGGACATTTCAGCAGTGTGGGATGACTGACAAGCTAAACACTGATATAGATAGACCCAGCCATAAATATACTGGCAAAATCCTGCTTTTGTATCAATAGGTAAAGCACATCCTATGCAACGGAAAAAAAAAAAAAGCTAAAATACCCATAAAACTGCACTTGTATATCATTCCATGGTAGTGACAGCACAGTGTCATCAGCCATAACAACAGCAGAAAACTCTGTCATGATCTGGTTTCAATATTATATCATCAATTGGAGAGAAAATAAAAAATCATTGGATTGAGAATCCCATGAGATAGCAACCACAACAACAAAATCACACATTTATCTTCACGTTGTGCCCTCAGAATGCATGTTTTCAGCTTTAGTTCCCCATATCAGTTTTAATTACTTTATGAGTCCTGCAATGAGTTTTATTTTTAAAAGTTATGAGATTTGTATTACAATCAAAAATACTTGGCAATACTGTAACAGTGATGGAGCTTTGTACTGAAAACTGTAGCTAAAGAAAGAAAAAAAAAATCCATCCAAAAGGGATGTAGGGATGTATGTAGGAAAAACAGGTTTTGGTACAACCCTCCCCTAACCCAGCTCAGGGAACAAACCATTTTTTTCTTGGATATTTAATTGGTGTCCTTAGATTGAAGAAGCTACCACGAGACAAGTTTGCTATTAGAAGCAAAAAGTATTAGATATAAATAAAATGTTACAAGAAATGTAAATGTGGGAAAGCACCAGCAGGGACCCCTTCCCTCTCCCTCGTGGAAAAATAGCTTCACACACCCAAAGCCACAGGAATTGTGTGGGTGCTGAATAGGAAGGTACTAATGCAAACACACGGAAAACTTGTTGCTACTCACGGTCTAAGGCTTGTATGGCCAACTGGCACAGGTTTATTGTGCACATCACAACATTTTATGTTTCTCATACAGTCCCACTTCCTAGAATCATGTGGTTCTGGGAGAGTTTTGGCTTCCAATTTAAGAAAAAATGGGCATATGGCTTTAATGGACGTGGAAAAGGCCAGAAAAACTAAGTATGACTCAAAAATTAGATCTCACTGTCTGGGTTTATCTTAATTTCTTAATCCTAAACCTTAATTTGTAACTAAGTGGAGGAAGGGACACTCCCCTTTCCCTCTCTGGCTGATGCCTGTTTTTCAAAGGTTGGGACTTATGACAGTGCAGAATATTTAGGCCTGATGAAGTGAGTTACATGAGCTACTATAAACAAAAAAAAAAAAGCAGTGAAATACACTGTGATATAGCTGGGTTAACAAAGATGAATAACCAAATTTATTTGGCCCAATTTAGGTATTTGCAGATATCCTGCAAGGTTCATTTGTTTATATTCCATTCCTTAAAAAGAAAAAAAGAAACTAAAACAAAAAAAGAATTTCTTCAATTCCTTCTGCTGCTGACTATACAAACTATCCAACACCACCTGGAATTTGATCTTAATAAATCTCGATTAAGACCTGACATGGAACCCTGAAAATCCAAAACACCTGAAATCCAGAACAGACCAATTTACTATGCATCCAGGTTGCTGCCAACATCTCCCTTGTGCCAATGCACACATGACCATGTATGAGCCATCCCAGGGAGTTGTCAAGCCAAAAAAAAAAAAAAAAACCCAAACCAAAACAAAACAACGCAGGAGCAGAGTCATTTGAGCAGCCATAAAGGTGAGACATAGGAGAAAAGATAAGTAAGTAAAGGTAAATCTGACAACTTCCTGCAGTAGTTGTATTTGGAATCAGAGAATGGTTTGGGTTGGAAGGGTCTTTAAAGCCCATCTCATTGCCATCCCCTGCCATGGGAAGGGACACCTTTACAAAAGGCAATATGAATTTTGTACTTCCTTCCACTGTGGAAGCAACTTTCAACTGATGGAAGCAACCTTCCACCATCCCAGGTTGCTCAGAGCCCCATCCAACCTGGCCTGGAACACTGCCAGGGATGGGGCAGCCACAGCTGCTCTGGGCAACCTGTGCCAGGGCCTCACCACCCTCACAGGGAACAATTCCTTCCTAATATCCAATCTAAACCTCCTCTCTGTCAATGTGAAGCCATTCCCCCTTGTCCTGTCATTCCAGGCCCTTGTCAAGAGTCTCTCTCCATCTTTCCTGTGGGTTCCCTTCAGGCACTGCAAGGCCACAATGAGGTCACCCCAAAGCCTTCTCCTCTCCAGGCTGAACAATCCCAATTCCCTCAGCATGTCCTCATTGCAGATGTCCTCCATCCCTCAAAGCATCTTGGTGGCCCCCTCTGGACTGGCCCCATCAGGTCCATGTCCTCCGTGTGCTGGGACCCCGGAGCAGCTGTACAAGCTGCACGAGAGGACAAGAACACGGGGCCAGGCAGCAAAGCAGGAGCAGGAAAGCAGAAACGTGGACTTAGCCCTAGGTTCTGGTGAAACCACACCCAGGATCCACAGGCCAGTCCCTGACGCTCCAGTGTAGGTGTCTCTGGGTGAGTGCCTGCCAAGCACTGCACACACAGAGCCAGGTGCTCCCTCGGCAGCCCACACACACCAGCAGCAGAAGAGCATGGAGGTTTTACACCCTCACTCCTGGCCCTCTGCTGGGAACACGTCTGCTGCCCTCCCAGGTGAGAAGCAGGCACCAGGGGAAGCAGGATATTCTGAGTGGATTTACACCCATTTCCAAATGAGCCATTGTTTTTATGGTTTAATGTTTTCTTGTCTCGTTATTGCCGCTGACTCTGCTGTTCCAGTGAACCCACAGAGAGCCTCCTCCCTGTAGGAAAGGGCTGGCTCTGAGGGGATGTTGCATGAAGAGAGGTGAATTAGGAGACAGCCCCTGTGACCAACTCTGAAAATAAGTAACACCTATGAGACCCTAGGGAAAGCCCTGGAAGCCTCTTCAAACCATCTGCAAAGTCTAGCAGGAAAACACTCCAAAAGGAAGGGAAGGGGAAGACATTCTTGTGACCCTGTCTTTCAGATCAAGCTGTGAAAAGTTGTATGAATCAGGGGTTTAAATGCTGTAACTGATATACATCAGTCTTAGAAAATGTTTTTTATAACCAGCTTTACCAATTAGTACTACCTTATTTCAAGATTTATAGTAGTAATTACAGCCCATAGATGTTGTAGTTAAGATTTAGCATTAGTTCCTAATATTAACACAGCACATTATAAAAATTAAGAAAAAAAAAAGATAGAGCCATACAGGTACAATCTTTAAAAAAATAAGAAACAGCACACACAGATGAATACTGATATTCTCTGTTTCAGTATTATTTCCCCTTCTTTGTCAATGGGCAAAAGTTGTATCCACATACTTTCACATGTAGTACACCTCCAAGTGTGGATTAACTTAAAGCATTAATTTTATACCAGCTCAGAAATATCACTAACATTTCTTTGATGCATTAAAATATTTTCCCCATTTTAATAATTAAGCAAGTTTCAATGCACAAAGAACAACTAGAGATATTTTAATCCTCCCTCCCTCCATTTTCATTTTTGTGCATATGAACCAGGGGGCAGAGTCTGCTCCTCACCACCACCCTTCCAGATTTTCTAAAATAGCACTCCTTTATGGCTTCATGACTCTTAAGATATTAGCTGAGCAATCAGGATCCTAAGATTGCCCTTTGGGAGTATTTGAAGACATCAGCTCTGACTCTTCTTGACTGGCCTATGGCTTCCTTTTCCTCAGCCCTGTGGCATGTAACACCACCTCTCTCTTTCCCCTCCCAGGTCCCACCTTATCAGATGGCAATGCTGAGGAGTACACTAAGGTCTGTGTGCCTCAAATTCACCCCATGCTCCTGACTGCAGTGTGGCAGTGAGAAATTAGAAGATGAGGCAACTTAACAGTGGCCTGTGAGTAACAGTGGAAAATGGAGCCAATAAAATTTCCTTCGCCTCTTTTATGAGACGGTCACAAAACGCCAGCTCTGGCTGAGGAATGCAAAGTCCTCGCGTCCCCCGGCCTACGCAGGCGTGCATGGCATACTCTAATTGGAGTGGTGCACACCTTCCCATCCATGAGAGACTTCCCCTGGGAAGCCATTGGCACCAGGCAAATGAAATTGGAGACTCGGCTCCTTCGCCCTCCCATTACCTGCAACAGGCTTTGATCAGCGGGGCATAAATAAACACGTAAACGTCCCGTCTCTGCCAAGGTCAACGAGATGCAGCAGAGTCACCTCAATGAGTTCATTGCATTTGGGGTGGGGGAAAAGGCTTTGCTGTGCTTAAAAGAAAATCACTGGATGTAACAGCAAAGGGTTGTGGTGTGACCACTGTAGTTTGGGAAGGCTGAGAGCAATCGAGAGCCTGAAGGAGGAAGGGTTGGGGTTGTCAGTGGGCCATGCCCAAGAAGGAGGGAAGAGACAGAGCTCTCCTTCTTAGAGTCCTCTTCCCAAACACCTGAGATGGTATAAAATTAATGCTTTAAGTTAATCCACACTTGGAGGTGTACTACACGTGAAAGTATGTGGATGCAACTTCTGCCCATTGACAAAGAAGGGGAAATAATACTGAAATAGAGAATATCAGTATTCATCTGTGTGTGCTGTTTCTTGATTTTTTAAAGATTGTACCTCTAGGGCTCTATCTTTTTCCTGTATGGAAAAGTTGGTCTAACCTCTGCCAGACAGATGTCCCAGAAGAACCCAGCTTTCAGCACAGATCTTTGCTGCCTGTTACTGAAACCAACACCTCACCTCTTCCAGCGATTTGTGCCAGCGAAGGTGCTGTCCCCACAAGCAGGGCAAGCAGCATTGCTGCTTTTGATGCAAACATGGGGAATACCCAGCATTCCAAACCTTTGGCTATTCCTGCACTTGCCCTAACAGAAGGTGGCAAAGATGCACCCTGCTGTTTTAAGTCTTGCCTCTCCTCAAGCTACTCCTCAAAACTGCTTATGAGCAGTTAAACATGGGCGCAGTCACTAGAAATTTCAAGCCAGTGGGGCCCAGAAAGGATAGCTGTTATCACCAGTAACATAATCCAGGCTGGAAGAGGAACACACATGAGGATACCAAGAGTTCTCCTTCCTTCAGTGCCCCACTGCAGTCAGTCACTAAAAGGAGTCTCTGCAGAAGACTTAGATTGTAACTGGTTTTGACATATTTTTAGGGCAACCAAGAATGGTTCCATTCAGCAGAATTTCCAGTTCCTAATTCTAGCTGTTTGCAGCAGTTTCTGCCTGTCTGAGGGTCATTTGTGCAGTTGGGGTAATAGTAACCCCTCCTACCTCACAGCCATACTCTGAGGATTAGGCAGGGAGTGGCTGCTCACTGTACTGAATATGCAAAGGCCTGTTATAAACCCCATATCTGATTGCAACCATAAGCAAAGTCGTATTTAGGCAATCCCTTCCCCAACAAAAATATATCAACTGCTCACTCTGTTCTTTCCTTCCATGTCTTTTTGCCTCCAAGTTCTTCCAGATAACGAAACATATTACTAAGATATTTTCCTTTTGTGCTGTAAAGTTGTTTACTACAAATAATACAAATTTTTCACACAATGTAGTGTACACACAATTTTCACACAATATAGTTGTTTTGGCTCATTCTGGTATCACACTTGTACTGGAGGAGTCTCACTGCTCAGTCAGTGAAAGCCCCACTCCCACACTTCAGATATTCACAGTTGTCTATTTCTCACTGTGCCCACATTGAGTGGAGACCCTTTCTCCAATTCCATCAATTTTATGAACGTGGGACATACAGCATCAGTCATTTCTTGCTCCCACTAAACACAAAACTGTATTTCTCTACCAAACCACAGTTTAAAACCAAGCTGTGTTTTTGCACATGCTTTGCTTGATAGTTCTGTATTTGTCTCCCACATCAGTTAATATCTTTTTTTTTTCCTTTCAGTGCATTTTGTTCACTCTTTTTAGCAGTCACAACAAAACCTTTTACAATGCCACCTTTTCAATTAAGTTTTCAAAGGCAATATTGTAGTAAACCACTTTATAATTATAATACACTTCAGGGCAGGTTTGCTTCCATACTGCCTCGCTGAACGTGAGATTTCTGATCATGCCAGTTTTCACTGCATGCACAATGCAGCACATCTCGCATTTTCTTGTTCTGGTCTCTTCTAAAGTAATTTTGCTATGACTATCAGAGTCAGAATCAATCCATCTTTCTCCTTTTACAGTCAGATGCTTATTTTCATCTCTGATATCACTGTTATCACACACTCAGCAACTGGATAGGCAAAAATGATGCTGGTAGGGAACGAAGGAAGGAATGTCTGTGGTGCATCTGATAACACCCACTGGGCAATTCAGCTGTCATGATTCTTCTAGACACACAGACACAATTTTTAGCTGCTTTCATGGTCCTGACCCTCCTTTGTGACAGAGCACACACTACAATGACATAACTTGCATGCCTGGCCTTGCTCTTCCAGGATAAGGCACATTTCACTGCTCCAGCATACCACCACTCATTTTCCTCTCTCTGGCCCTCTCCAAAATGAAGAAGCTCCATTTACTCATTGTGCAGGGGCAGGAAGACAAGGTCAACTGTAGGAGTGATGTGAGAGGACAACTGCCTTCCCAGATGGCACCAAAACAAGCAGTGTTCACCCTGTGCTTACAGGAACACCTTACAGTCTCCATTTCAGCCTTCCCCACATGCCCTGACAGAATATTCCCTCTTCCTAGCCGTGCCCAGGGATGAGAAGAGAGTGACATGCAGTCATGTATTCCCTATAAACATCACCAGTTATTATTAAGAAATTACTGGGTGACTTGAGGGGTAAACCCATCTCCCTCAATCACTTGCACATGTACGAAAACATGCCACAACCCATAATTTGCTGTAAAAACAGTGGGATAGTCCCACTTCCCTTTGCCTGTCTGCCCACAGCATCCTCTCTCTGCCCCAGGGTTTGTCACAGCATAGAGTCATGACAGGGTTGTGTGTTGCACTGTAGCCCTGCCAGTGCTATCCCCCCTGCCCATCCTGAGATTCTGCTTGCCTGTACCTGGGACATGCCCTTCCAGGAGAAAACACCCTGCCTAGGAGCTGGGCTTCAGTGATCCGTGTGGGTGCCTTCCAACTCAGGGTATTCTACAGTCTTGTGGGGAGGGGTAGAGAAAGGAGAGAAAAGTGCATCATTCTCAAAGCACTCTAAGATCTGCCAGCTCTATTGTCTCCAGACTCAAGCCTGAAATATCTTCATGTGCAAAGCAAGTCACAGAAAAAGAGAACAAACAACACGACGAGTCACTTGAGCCATACCAACCACCAGGACTGAATCCTCACTGTTCTAAATACTGTGCAGTGCTCCTGTCCTGAAGAGCTGGCAGCAAACTCAGAACACCCTTTCTCCCCTAAATCCAGCAACAGAATGGAAATAGACACACTGCACCTTCACAACTTCACTAGCAGCCTGGCAGCCCTCACCTGTAAAACCAGACAGTGATCTCGGAGCAGTTCAGAAAGGAGAGTGACTCAAATGTTGCAGCTGGATTGTGTTTCATAGTCTAGAGTTACCCTTGGATGCCTGCACTGTGGAATACCTACAGCAAAACTTCTGCATCTAAACTCAGGCTTAACCCAAGGATTTAGCCTGGAACCCAGACCAACTAAAGACACCAACTACAGCATCAGAGCTTTGCTAGGCACTGGTATGGCATCTTTTCCTGTGAAAGCTATACTCTTCCCATCTACTCTTTCCAAGTTTGCATGAGCCACTCGTCACAGACAGCAATCTGTAGTGAAGATTTAAGGGCCCAGGTAAGATTTAAGCTATTCAAACAATCTGTGTAGGCATTTTTGATCATTAAACCAGTAAAGGTGAGTGTAAAGCACACATACCATATAGCTTGCACATCCTGATTTTTTGCAGCTGCCCAGTAAGATCACAGGCAAAGCATCTTCTTCTTCTACTCCTCCCAAGAGTGGCCTTTGTGTTAGTTTAACACTGTTTTGTGCATCTATTTCTATTATCAAGTGAATATGCAAGTGTAGCCATGGCAGCTACTTTGTGGCAGATGTGAACAGGCACCACTTCCAACTAGTTACAGGTCTGCCTGTAACCCACACTGGTGTCCCCTGATCATCCCCGGGCTTCTGCAACCTGAACAAATCATGCCCTAACATGACCAGGATCCTAATCCCTTCCCCTGCCTCCCGAGGGGTGTATTTTGGATTCATAAACTCTGCTGCTGGATTTGTTGATGAAGCAGGAGCCTTCCCTCCCCTCGCCTCCTCCAGTCACACCCTGTGCAAGGCTGGGTCTGCTCACCAGTGCACAGCTCTGCTCTGCACCCAGAGGGGATCACCCAGCTCGTGGATCCAACTGGGCACTACCCCAGCCTGGCTCAGGTAAGGATTTAGGAATTTCTGTGTATGATCAGCATTAGGAACCACCCCAGTGCTTAATGACTCTGAGCACCAGCAAGGCCATGGGCAGTGAATCTTGCACACTGAGTCCCTGCCTGCAGCTGGGTGTTCAATTTGAGATCACAAAAAGGTGTTTTGGTGTCCAAATGTCACACACTTCTCCATGACACTGCAAATAGGATACGTTTTCAGGAAGGGAGTTCATGGCCATCTCTGCTTTAATGCAGTACTCTCCCAGCAGCAGGTTCCTGTGCTTCCTCCCACCTCAGTTCCCTCCTTGTGTGCTAAACAATTACAGTTTTTTCAGCCACTCCTCCTCAACCTCTCCTAGCATCAGAACACCCTCTATTTTGTATACATTTACATATGTGTGTGTGTTTATCTATGTACATTTGTACACATGGCATGGTAATCACCTTCCCTCTTCTAAATTTTTCCCACTATCAAAACCAATAGCCTTCCCCCTGACCTTGCACTGAACTTGCACTAAAGTCATGGGAATTTCTTCTTTGACTTCAACTCACTTTTAATCCAACCCCCCAAACACGAGGTCAAAACAAGTCCCCACCACAGGCTCTGTTCCTCATCCTGCAGTGTTCTGCACGGGACTTGAAGGAATGGTGTCTAAAATAAAAGATGGGGAATGGATTTTGTCTCAGCAAACCAATTCTGCTTGAAGGGCAAGAAAGCTGGAGTCACTTGTTAATGGAAGAGACAAGATTAATGAAGCTTTCCCAAAAGGGCACCCCACCTTGCTCAGCACTGAGCACCACTGAGAACTCACATCTAGAATGCATGAATGCATTAACTTGGAACTTTTCTGCACCAATGAACCCTTCATAGGTAGCAGTGTGTCACAGCCAAGGCTCAGACCTCCTTCTTCTTACGTTAAACGCTCTTTCCCACACAACAAATTTCAACACACACTTGTTGACCAAAGACTTTAAAGCAGCTGACCTAAACCCAGTCCTGGCTAAACCCAGTTATCCCAAGCCACGCCACAGAGTTAACCTGCACTACTGAGCAAATCAGGGCAGCTGCTCTCACATGTCAGCTGCAGAGGGAAGGTGAAAAGATACACTGCCTTCTATGAAGATTTAAGGTAAGGCATGCTTGTGACAACTCCTAGTTTCACCAACACTTCACCTTGCCAAAAGGAGTTCCATCCTCTGCCCTTTCTCTTCTGGTGGTAGAGGTGCATGTGTGGTCTCACAACAAACCGCAGCAGAGAACCAGCAGAGATGACAACAGCCAGGCACGACGGCTTCTTTCAACAGCAGTGCCAGCTGAGAGGATTTGTGCAACCACACAGCCTGTTTATCCAAGCACAGAAATGTAGGAACTAAATGTGTGATTCCCTCTGGCATCTAATCCTGCTGTTAGAAGAGGTGGTCCCTCACGTTTCTCATGCCCAGTGTCACGCTACACTTCTTCAGCAATCTCTCTGGCCACAAGGCAGGCTAATCCAACTTCCATACTTTTTACCTTTAGGGAAGGGGGTTAATATTCAGTTGGAGCAGTGACTGGACTGATCTGAGGCTGCTTGGTCACCAGAGCCGATCCTAGGGAAGCAGCAGGAGCTTGCAGTCAGGACTGGATGAGAACTGGACTGTTCCTTCAGCAGCAGCCTGTTGTGCTGCTGGGCTGCTCATCCTGTGAAGCCCAGCTCCAAGCAACACGAGTTATTAAATCAGAGTTCCTGGGAAGCCCTGCCTGCACGCAGGGCCAGGCACCCTCCACCGCTGCTCTGAACCACACAGATCACCCAGACTCCACTTCCACAGCTGCCTCTTCCCAGAAGGAAGAGCTCAGCACGGCTAAGAGCCATGGGCTTACAGTACAACAGGCCATCTTTTGTCATCCTGGCAGCAACAGGCTCTGTCACCTGGCATGAAAACTTGTAGCAAGACTTTGTGGTTAGGAGCCAGGCCGGACAGATGGAGATAAGAAATTAGCGAGGGTAATCAGCCATTGGAATAATTTACCTGGGGAACCAGTGCAGCCTATCACTTGATATCTTGAAATCAAGACTGGGTACTTTTCTAGTAGAATTTTGGATTCGATACAGTGATAACCAGCTGGGAATGTAAATACCTGCCAGGGGTCAGGTGAAGGTATCTGTCCCCAGCTGGCTGATGCTCTCAACATCAACTGTGTGATTATCTCAGGAAAGAGGGAAATAACCTCTCTGTAGAGCCCAGGTGCCAAAACAATAGAGCACAACTGCATTTGCACTGAAGTCACTTCTGAGTACTTCATTAAAAGATTCAACAGGAGTTCAGTGAGGAGCTGCAAAGCGGAAAGGAATTGCAAAACTTCTGAGGCATGACTACTGAAATAAACTAGCTGTGGATAATTTAGCCAAACAGTAACTAAGCAAACAACATAAACTGGAAAGATACCAGATGACAGAAAGCACAGTAAACTCTTAGAATCAAACATCCTTGGAAAAAAATGTGATTCCAATTAAGAATTTGAAATCCCTTGCGGGCTGTTCCTTAAATTTTGCCTGGGATAACTGTGCAGAATGAATGTAATATGAAGACAAACTGATTAAATAAAACAGCCCACTTTAAACATGACTCCAAAGTAGATTACACTAAAAAGGAAAAAAAAAAAAAAAGAAGAAAAAACCATAAAAAACTATAGAATAATTTGCCTCTTTCCTGCTAGAAGGCACATGAAATAAGTGAACCATAAGAAAGGATAAGATTCAACAGAACAAGCACAAGAACATCCATCTAAAGTTAGCAAGATAAAAAGAAAAAAAAATGGCCTGTGGAACAGACCCTTACCATCAAAATCTATCAGGATGCACAAGAGGTTCCCAGAGGAAGTATTTTGTGTCCCACTATTTCAGAGAGCAGGAGCATCAACCTCAAAGCCCCGTTGCCTGCTGTCACGAGCGACTAGACCATACAACCCCACTGAGATTTACCCAGACCACAAGGCTGCTGTACAGGCAGGACAGGAGACAGGACAAATGCCACCCTCAACCACCACCTGGCAAAACGAGGTTCTACACAGAAGCCAGCTGAGCTCTTCCTAACATTAACAAAAACTAGAAGAACTCAGATTTGTTACAACTTCAAGTCTGATTACGGATGCCTCCTTGCCCAATTCAGGTGCAGTTCTGAAATCTGGGTCACCCATACATTATTCGTCCAAACCGAGCCACCTCCCTCCCGGTGCAACCCTTTAAAAGGACTCTGCCCTTATCCAAGCCATCTCTAAGTCATTTAGGTTATGAGAAACTCCAAAACACCAAGGAATCAGGTCACAAAATTTCCAATAACACATTACACGTGTGGCTTGGGCCAGGAGGAACAGGCACCCAGCTCCAGGAGAAGCCAACACGGGCATCCATATCCAGCAGCGCCCCGGCAAAGTCTGCAAAAAGTCAACACCAATGAGCTGACCCCAGATCTCTGAGCCCATAATTCCTACCAGGTTTGATGCAGTCTTAGCCAATATCTGGGAATAAACGAAGCATCAAGCAAGGACAAAGATGGGTGCTGGGAGGACGATGGGTCAGGTGAGAGCCGTGGGAGCTCCGAATCCCCCCCTGGCAGGTTGGCTGGGGCGCTGGGGTTGCCATCGGAGCTGCTGCGGTGGCCGGGCTGCGGGAAGGCGGCAGGAAGCGAGCAGCAGGCAGGGATCTCGCCTCTCGTTCCTCTGCCTTCCCTCGGTGACAGGCCATAAAAGTCACGAGGCAAGGAGGAAAACAAGGAGGTGTCCAGAGTTCAAGCACAGCACCCCCGCGACTCCCGGGCCGCAGCTCCCGGCGGGAGCTGAAAACCCGGCGAACACCGTGGGATCTCGCTCCTGCGTGGGAGGCACCATTTCTGCGGGAAGAGGCTCCTGCTGCTGCTTGGCAGCCGAGCCTGGGACCGGGCCTGCGCTCCGGGCCCTCCCTGCTGCCGGCAGCGGGCGGGGGAGCGGGGGGCGGCGGGTGGGACGGGCGCTGCCGTCGGGGCGCGGAGCCCCCGGCCAAGGATGCGGCCCCCCGGGACTGCCCCGGGCCGGGCGGACCGGAGCCCCCCTTCGCCGCCCCCCTCAGGGGGCACCGGGGCTCCCGCGGCGGCCGCGACCCCGCGGAGCTCCGCGCCCCGATGGCGCCCGCACCGGGCCCGCCGCGGGAGGAGCGACGCTCTCCTTCCCCGGAGATCCCTCCTCCCGTCCCCCTCGGGTCCTAAAATGGTGGGTCGGCCGCCCTCCCTCCCCTTCCTTCTCCCCCTTGTCCCGTCCCCCCCCTCCCCCTCTCCCCGCTCGCCCCGCGCTCCCGGAGCCCGCCCGTCGCCCCCGCCCCGGCGCCGCGGGGCAGCCGCCCCTCCGTCCGGCCCGGCCCGGGCTCCGCGGGGATCCGGCGCCAGGCCCGCGCCTCTCCCGGGAACACGGCAACGGCGATCCCGGGAATACGGCAACGCCTCTCCCGGGAATACGGCAACGCCGCCCCCGGCGGCCGCCCTTACCTGCGCCGGGCTCACATCGCGGGGCCGGGGCCAGCGCTGCCCCCCCCGGCGCCCCTCGGCCGCCGCCTCGCCGCCGCCCTGCGCGGGGCCGCAGGTATGTCATGAGTGCCGAGCGCGGCTCCAGGTGAGCCGGGCACACCTACAGGAAGGCAGGCGGGCCGCCCTGATTGGCGTGCGGGGCCGGCGGCCGCGCTCCGACGGCACCGCGGCGGGGCAGGGCCGGGCAGGGCGGCCGAGGGGCCGCGGCGGACACGGCGGCTCTGGCCCCGCTCCCGGCCCCGGCCGGCCACAGCCCCCCGACACGTCCGAGCGGAAGGTACTTTCCTTAATTTTTTTTTTTTTTTTTTTTAATTCAGTAGTAAGAATGTGGGTGAAGGTCCCAGAGGGGAAAGCCACATGAGGAGCGGCTGAAGTCGCTCGGTTTGTCCAGCCTGGAGGAGACTGAGGTCAGAGTCACAGAAGTTCTGCAGCTTCCTCACGGGGGGAGCAGGAGGGGCAGGCACTGAGCTCTGCTCTGTGTGACCAGGGACAGGACCCAGGGAACGGCTGGAGCTGTGTCAGGGGTGGGTTAGGGTGGATTTTAGGAAAAGTTCTTCACCCACAGGGTGGTCAGGCACTGAACAGGCTCCCCCGCGCAGTGGTCACGGCATGCAGCCTGACAGAACTCCAGGAGTGTTTGGACAACTGTCTCGGGCACAGGGTGGGATTGCTGCAGTGTCCTGTGCAGGGCCAGAGTTGGACTGGGTGATCCTTGTGGGTCCCTTTCAGTTCCAGATATTCTGTGACTCTGTAATAGCTGTGTCCCTCTCAGGTTTGGACACAGCACTTGTTTGCTTTGCCTCTGGAATGCACCTGACCCACCAGCCCAGGTGTCTGAACCAGTTTAAGAATCAGAGGTGCTTTTTATTTTTTAAGCTTCCTTCATTATCCGAGTTTCTTGTTTTCCCACTCCTTAACTTCACATGCGTGAGCCCTTTGTGTTTCCTCCCAGCAGGCGGCTGGGGGTTCAAGGAAAAGTGATGGGTTGTCCTAGGCTTTATAGGATTACAGGATCCCAGGCAGGATTACATCCAAGATCATCAGATAAATGTAAATTAATGAAACACACAAATTAAACTGACCAGGACGTGGGTAGAAAAACTGTAGACTGCATTAAAAAGCTGAATCCACAACTACAATTTCTGGGCATTCTGTCTCTTGTAGGTACACAGGTGCTTAAAGGGATACAGGATTTATGTGAGGGTGCACTTTGCCATGGTGTATTGTATAGGTCTTTGCTCACCAAAATTGCAAAGTGTGCAAAGAATTATCTTAGACATCATTCTTAGGCTGAGGAAGGCATTACCTGTATTATATATTCTGTCTCTTCAAGTTGATATCCAGAGTTGTTTCTTTGCTAAGTCTGTTTTTTTTCTCCTAATCATTTCCTGAGGCTTGCAGGTGTGTATCCTCCAGGATGTGCTCTGAAGATTTCAGCAAAAGAGAAAGAGGGAGCTTGGCTCGACCAGAGAAACCCTGCAGCCCACAGCCAGGCAATCCTGAACCCATGTGGAGTCTCCCAGGCAGGAAAACTCCCCTCAGAAGTAGCACAGTGAGAAGTCTCCCCAGCCAGCCACAGAATCATCCTCGTGCCTGCTGCTGCCTTCTGATTCAATTACTCCTTTCATTCATTTGTGTGGGTGCCTTTTTTCAGCAGAGTGGATCAGCTCCTGCAGCTGAGATTCCCATTCCACATCACTGCATTTACAGTCAGCAGCGAGGAGAGGGATGCTTCAAATTCCCAGAAGCTGACTCTGGATCATGTCTCTCTTAGTTTGGTGTCAGACCTCTGGGACATTATATAAATAGCCAGTGCATCTTCCCACTGCATTTTCTAAGTTCCTAGCAGCTGGCAGCGGGTTGGAGTTGGTCATCCTGATTGGAAAACTGCTCTTCTTCTGTCCAGAAAAGGGCAACTTATTATCTGAGGTGGGCTTAAGCTTTCCTCCTGTCCTTGGCACCTCCAGCAGCTGCAGAGGCAGTTTTCTTTTTGGTTTTGTGAACCATATCTTGAGATACCTTGCTTTCTCTGCCTGCTGCACAGAGAGTTTGAGTGCCTGCACACAATCTGGAACCCAGCACAGTGTGAGCAGGAGAGGGCCTGTGCCATGCTTTGAGTATCCCAGGTGGATTGGGCTGCACTGTGTCTTAGCTCACCAAACTCTGGGCTGCAGCAGCTGAGTGCCTGGTGTGCCCCTTTCCCTTCAAGGACATACCTCCTTGGGGTGTATACATATATATTAGCCCTGGATGTATATCCCTGGTATGTCCCTTCCCTGCAAAGAGGCCCAGCAGCACCGAGAGCAGAGCCCTGTGCCCTGAAGTGCTCCTGCTTCCTGCAGTGCCTTGTGCTCTCGTCAGGCTGAGGGGCAGTTGGGACATTAACCTCCCACTCCTCCCACTCCAACATCCTCCTCGTAAACATCCCGTCCCGCTCAAGTCCTGTGCTGTCACATCCTCTCTGCTCTGCCCAGACGCTATTCTGGGTTTAGTTCTATATGCAGAGCACACGGCTGGGCAGGCCAAAATCCAGGCAGGCAGCAGGACAGAACAGTGACTTGGTTCAGCTGCTGACATATCACAAGTACTGCAGAGGAGGGGAGTTGTTTAAGGGTCTTCTTAAAACTGAAATCATCTGCTTGAGCCCTCCTTGGAAAGCCAGTTTGCTTCCCCAGGCGTGTTCAGCAGCTGTACCGTACTCCAAGCAGACTCAAATGTGCACATGGCATGAAAAACCTTTGTAATCATGGAAGGGAGCAGAACAGAGGGCTTGGAAGCTGCAGCAGAGTGAGTTTACACAAGCAGCAAGTTAAACACCCATCCCCGGTGAGTCAGTCCCGGCCGTTTCCTTCATTTCCTCCAAGGCTTGCCGTGAACATCCAGCGGTAGCGGCCCTTCTGAAATCCAGTTGTCTCCTTTCCTGCCCCTTGTTTACAGCTTTCCTTCAGCAGGGAGCAGAGTTCCAGCCTCCAGCACTGCATTTCCACTGCAGCAGGCTGAGAGAAGTGCTGACCCTCCCCTGGCCTCAGCTCAGCTTTGGTACCGCGGTGCTCCTGTTGCTTTTGTGGGTGCCAGCACCTTCCTGAGTACAGCAGATGCTGAGGTAAAGAGAGGAAAAAGTGTCACAGTTGCACAATACAGCTTTTTTAAAATCTTGAATGCAGCTGTATCATGGACAGAGGTTCCTTATCCCTACAGCCATACCTTTGGATTCAGAGGTAGGGCAGAAAGGATGCAGTGGGGTGTTATGTTAAGTGTGCAAACTATCCCTCAGAGATGTGGGTTGGAGCTTCCCTGCTTCAGATTGAGGTGTATCTCATGTTCTGATTTCCCCACATGACAGCAGCTAGGGAGGAGGACTATTTTTAGCTTTTGTTTCTTGGTTTGTTTACAGGAAGTTCTTCATTTGTGGGAGTGAGCTTGGGTGCCTTAGTCTGAGAATCCGCTTCAGTGCCAGCTGTGGATGCAGTTACAAGGGTGAATTCCTGCTGTTGTCTGGGAGAGACATCATTTATCCCAGGTGTTTAAGAAACTATGGGCTTCACACAGACAAATAACTGATTTCTGGGATCTTTCCTGGAATTTGTTCAAGGAGATGTCCAGGTGGCTGTGACAGAAAAGCTTAGCAAAATACAGAACTGGGAAATTCCTTTGGGTGATATGGCTAGAAATGCTTTTCTGTGTGAAACTAGTTATAAATCCACATTGCTGACATAACCTGAGTTAATAACAGTAGCTCTGAGACAAACCCCATATTGTCAAAGAACATGAACATCCCAAGACAGGAACAGACCAAAATGGGCTTCCCCCATTTCCTTCTCAAGTGCCTTCTGGGAATTCCAAATAGCCAGCAGCCAACAAGTGACCTAGATGCAATGCTGTGTTTGCTCTTATGGAGTAAAACCAGGAGCAAAATAATCCACCCAAATGATATATCTTTATAATTCTTATTCAACTTCATCCAGGGCTGGTTAGTTTTTTGGGTTTTTTTCGTACAAAAAGCAGTAAGAATTGTTTGTACAAATGGATACCTGCATATGAGCCATGGAGAGAGTTTTTTGTCATGATGAATTATGTGCCAGTTATAGTGAAGGTCTACTTTGGATGGATGAAGTGTCAATGGCCTATTTAGTGTGCTGTACAAAATTTTTCCAAAATAATTGCAGTGCTTGGCCTGATGTGCAAGTCAGGCCATTGTCCTACACAGCTGAATTCCCCTTTTTTAACAGGGTCTGCCAGGAAAATTCAAACAAGTGGACAAGGCTACAGACTGTCTTGAGACAAAGGCTGCTGTTAGGGGCATGAGAGTATTGGGATGGTCTGGAGAGTCCCTGCCTGTCAGCCACCAAAGGTGGTAAAAGAATGTTTTTATTTGCATACATCCTGTAGCCTGACATGGCCCAACAGTTCACTTGGTTATAAGCTCCTGCCTGTTCCAGAAGGGATGAGGTGGTTCTGAACTTGTGGATGTCAGCCAGGGGAGGCTGATAGGCTTTCCCAGCTTTATACAGCTGCAGTTCAGACTGATATCAAGGAAAAGGTTCATGCCACAGCTTCAGAATGGTGTGGGCTGCACACGTGCAAATGTTGGCTTCATTGACCTTCTCCGATTTTGATGGAATTGAGGGTAGGAATGGCCAGTCTCAAACAGCAAAAGCAGGCAAGATTGCCTCAGATGTAACTTTAGGTTCACTAAGGGCATAAAAAACATCAAGTGGGCAGAAGACAAGACAAACTACTGCTCGAAGCATAGCTACAAACCAAAGAAAGAAGAAAGAAATCCCCACAAAGTCTCTCCTGCTCAAGATTTCACATGAAGAACTGCAGCAAAATGTGACTCAGAACTTCACATCTATTTGCTTATATACTGTTTTTCAAAAGACAGAAGGAAGTAGCTTAAAAGGTAGTCCAATTCCATTAAAATCCTTTTATTTGGGTTTAATAAAATATGGATTCCTTTCACAAGCAAGAAGCTCCTTTGAATAAATATTGGGGGAGAAAGGAGCTATACTAAAGGGATTGTATTCTCTGAAGCAGCTACCCAACACACTGTGTTGATAAAACACACTTTAATGATACACACTGTGGTCAAAGCAACCTGTTTCCTGCACACCAGTAGCATTTGGCAACTCAGTGATGGAATTCTCAGTAGAATTCTAGTGGAACAGTAGTAAGCTCTTACATTTTTAGGAGGATTTCCCTCAGCCAAACTTACAAAAATTATATTTGATATGCATAACACAGTATAATATCACATTCTTTTCTTCCTGTTGAATATATGGCTTTTTAAGCCTTATTCCCACCTGATTAATATATGGAGATTTATATCGAAGTGTCCATGCAGGTAAATAATATGAACTTGAATTTAAAGGGTTTTTTTTCAAAATATATAGTGCAGTGAAAAAGTGGCTTATGGCCAAGAACATTAATGAGGATATTTTTTGATACTTTACTCTGAATGTCAGCAGTGTCTTTTACTGAATAAAATTATTTCAGTAATTTCTGGCCTGGAGTCTACATATATCAGGAGGTCTGTGGGTTACCTGAGGAGGATCCACAAGAGATAACCAGAAAACACAGTACCTGTAAACAAGGATCCAAAGTAAACAAGGATCCAAAAAATAAAAGCAGGTTGAAAACCCTCAGTGCTTCATACTATTAAGATGCCTCCAAAAGGGCAGAAGGACATTATGAAGAAAAAAATGTGTACTGGGGGAATGAGTAGTCAGACAAAGAGGAAGATAGGAAAGCTCTTAGTGGGCTTTGCCTTTTCTCCATCGTTCAAAGTTTTTAATTTTTGGTATTCCAGGATCACAACATTGATATATCCAGAAAACACCACACACAAATTTTGGAAAATCATGAGAACCGGTTGTGCAAATATTTCCAAACAGCTGTTCTTAAACAGCAGTTGATGTAGGCAATTCCAAGGTCAGTTACAATTTCAAGGAAATCTTTGGGCTTGTCCTTTTTCTGCCCTGAGATGCTCCATACAAAGGATACCCCAAGTTGCTTGTTCCTGGCAGGTGCCTTTCCCAGACTGAAATCCCCAGCTGCAGCTCCAGGTTTCCTGTAGCTCCAGGGAGCCTTTGGGAGGCAGCTCTCGGTTTCCTGTGGCGCTTTCCATTTCCGTGTTGTGGGATTCTGAACTCTGCAAAAAGCTGGATTTCCCCCCAAATCCTTCTGTGATTCTTCTGTTGCAGCTAAATCCCTATGCAAATCTGAAGAGGAGCCCTCATGCTGCAGTAAATTGTTGCCCAGTCCATGCTACCTTTCACACCCACGTGCAGGGAATTGCTGGATTGGAGTCTCAGCCTTGCCCTTTACCTGCACCTCACACACTGATGTTTCCCTTCCTTCCTTAGCAGTGAGAAAAAGCCTCAAGAGAGAGGATCCAGGATAATGAGCATTGTCTGCTTTTCCCCTTTGAGAAGTCCTGGAGAACGTTACTGGGGCTCTTAAAGTACTTCCACTCCATTTGTAAATGCTAAAGCAAGAACTTCATCAGAGTCTTCCTCTGTACTTTTATATGTGGGTGTTGATGGCAATAACTTGAGCTGCGGGGGGGGTGACACTCAAAGGCTTCTGTAGAAATGATTCTGAACAAACCAATCAATTCACTACCAGAACATCTAGAACACTTTGTTCTCCCTTTGTTTCTCAGAATCAGGTAGGCCACTTACCCTGCAGTCATTTCTTCAGGCTTTCTGAAGAAATGATTTTCTTAGTTTCATAGCTCTAGTTATGAACTCTAGGGATAAATTACTGTAAGGGAAAGGTGGAATATGGACAAAGTCACACCACTGCAGGTACTCTTCTTCTAGTCCAGACCTGCTGAAATAGTTGGGACCTCTACAAAACTGAGCATGGGGAGCAGAAATGAAAGCAGTATGCTGCCTTCGAGGGGCTTGCCAAACATTCCTCTGGTTCCAGCTGAAAGGGAGGATGTGGCTGTGTAGGAGCTGCACGTGTGCAGGCTTTTCCCCGTGCAGGCAGCTGCAGCACCTGAGTGTGTGCAGCCAGGTGGGAGGATGACATCCAGCAGCTTTCCCCCGTGCTCAGAACAGCTGCCTCTGCCCCAGTCCCATCCTGCCCATCCCTCCACACTCAGAAACCACTGTGCCAGGAAGTCGCTTCTTCCTGGCTGAGATCCTCATATGATAATGTCCTTTTAAGTGTTGCTTGTGGTGTAGGTCAGTAGTAATGACTCAGGCCAGCCCTTCACTTTCCTTCCTCTTGTTGGCTAGACGCAAAATCCAGCCCACAAGTTAATCTGTTCTGTTTACCAAAAAAGAAGATCCCCTGTTCATTAAAAAATTGCACACAGAAGTCCTTAGTTTGTATTAAGGTCCTCTTCAGTTGCTGTGAAATCAAGCACTTAAAAGTTCAGAAATCCCAAATTCTCCCTGCATTCCAGATGTAGTGTTTGGGATTTTTGTTTCGGTTCTCTTGGTGGACAAAACTACATAGAGTGTAGCTTTTATCGAGACAAACACAGTAATTGTTTATTATCGTAGTTTTTGCAGAGGAGGATAAACAAAGCTGAAATGTGCTGCCCTCTCTGTTCAGTGTCTTTGCACGAGTCCTGGAGGTGGAGATGCCTGGATGTGTGATAGTGTAGTGCCCCCTCATGGGAAGCTGTTCTGACACTGATTCCTGGCTGCATCCAGGTGAGAGAACATGAGCACAAACACCATTCTGTTTGCTATACCTGCTCCTCTGTATTGGTTGTTGTCACAAGCAGGTTTAGAGAGCAACTTGCCTTTTCCTCCCTCAGGTAGTTTTTGTTAGGATTGGGCATTGGATTACTGTTAAGGCTTTCTGTCAGATTGTTCAAGAAACATCCACCATTTTATTGTAGTTTCACCTTTTAAAAATATCAAATCTCTGGGATTTTAGCCACCCATGGTGGCCTTCCTGGAGGCCCTAAACTTAAGTAACATGAGTCCTGTAATTAGATAACCAATCTCATAATAGAAAAATGAGCACATATTCCAGAATCATCTCCATGATGTTGGCCTGTTGTATACTGAGAGAGGATTCCCTGTGCCCCTCACTCCCCTCAGTTCTGAAAAAAACAACCTTTCCCATAGGATGGATTACAAAGATGGATGTGAGCTTGCACAGAAATACAATCATGCACACGGGGTGGGGAAGCATTGTTTGTTTGGAGTTTTGGTGCTGTTGTTGAAGGGCAGACTGAAGCAGGATTGTTTCCTATGAGCAAAGGCACATTTTTCATGAATTTTCATGAGCTTTTGTTCTTAACACACAAAGAGGGTCTTTTTTGTGATTCACACTGTGTGATATTTTTAGTTTTCTTTGCATTTAGTTAGGAACAGCACAAGAGTAATCCTGCAAATAAAACATAAAAGCAGAATGACCCTATAAAAAGAGTGGGGTTTCTGCCTCAGCAAAAAACTTGGTTCATTGCCATGGAGGCTCAGGGTGTAAAGTGGCTGTGGTAAGGGCCACATCCTTGTCCTGTGGTCAATATGCATTGTCACAGACTCTTCTTTCTCTTCTGACATTTTCACACCTCCTGAGACCTGTCAGTTGAACTCCCCAAGGAATCAGAGAATAAAGAAACAAAGATCAAAAGGTTGTTTAAAAAATACCTTGTCACAACAATAAGTAGATGTTTGATGTTCCATTCCCAGGACCTCCCCCTCCCTTGTTAGTGATTCTCAAAAAAAAACATCTGAGGTCCATCACCTTAGTAGGGTACTCAACATCCAACCCCTGCTAGCCCTGTGCCCTGGAGCATTGTCAGATTGTTTTCTGTAATTTTGGGGGTTGTGCCTCATATTCCCTGAAGGATTCCCAGCAGTGGCTTGGATATCTTTCCCTTTTTCCCACCTCTGGTGCTGGAATGCCTTCCTGGCAGGTCTCACAGTGAGCACGTTTCATTCAGGGGCTGGTTTCCTGCTGAGGTGCTTTCACTGATGCTGAGTAAGGAAGGGTGAATCCTGGCTCCAGCTCTTCTCACTAGGAGCAAACAGATCAGGCTTTTCTCTAGGATCAACCATCTGATCCTGAATCAGGTCAGAATTCCCATCAAAACCCTTACCACATATATGCCCTGTGGGAATCTGCCTAGATTGTTTCAGCTTAGATACCCATTCATCAGCTCAAAAACCCCTTAACTCTATGTCCTTTAGGTACTCCACAATAAGATGTCCTGGTGGCCTTAATTACTCCTGATGGACTGGGAAGGTTGGAATGCCTCTCTGTCTTGGGGGTATTCTCTGCAGTGGATCCCAAAAGAACTGTATGGTCTGGGTTTTCTTCCAGTGCCTGAGGTATCTTATGGCCCTGTATCATCAGATGGTGGAGAGATCACTCTATGATCTTGCTGTTGGACTGGCCCAGCCCACAGAGATTTCAACAGGAGTGAAAGTGCTCCACAGAATATAAAGTGGCTGCTGCTTCTCTACATGGGAGCAGGAGATAACACAGGAGAAAGGTTGGTTGCAGGAAGGAGATGCCATGTGACAGAAATAGCACTAAAAGGTCTTGGCAGCATTTACCTGCTCAACAACTGCAGGTTTCTTTGAGAGGAAAGATCAAAGTTTTCTATCCAAATAATATTTTGAATTTAAATGCCTGCATTGAAATCAGGATTTGTGAATCTATAATAGCTTTGTTACCCAAATGCGAAACTTTTTACTCATCACCCGTATGTTTAGTGATCATGTGACATGCATGGATGGTTTTCAGTTTATTTTTGAAAAGGGTAGATGGATTTTTGTTTTCCAAAGGCTAGCTATCCCTCTGCAAAGCTGGGGGACAGCTTGGCAGTCCATCCTCTACTGAGAGAGCATGGTGATGACTGGTTAACCTGTGCTGCAGGGGGTTTCACAACCTCCCAGATAATCTTTTCCAGCTCTGGCTTACGCAGAGAAAGTTTTTGCAACATCTACTCTTGTTCTTTTCTCCTGTCTTCTTTTTTTTTCCTGGAAATTGAGTTGGTTAGATCTTATCTCTGTCCTTCCAGCAGTGTAATCGCTGCCTCTCTTAATAGCAACCTCTCGTGTACTGCAACTGCACTATCATGTCTTGCCCTATTTCCAGCCTTCTCCTCTAGACTCAATAAACCCAGTCCTCTGGTTTCTTCCCAGAGGTTGTTTTGCAAACCTCTTATCACTGCAGATGTGTTCCCACACCCAGCCTGCACCAGCCTGGCTGTTTGCTGTTCCCCGTCTCGTGCCAGTTGTTCTTGCTCCTCCCCGGCCGTGTGCTGCTGCACCCCCTTCCTTCCCTGTTCCCAGTGGCTTCCCGCAGTGGGGTTGGCCAGGATTCCTGCGTGGGTGTGGGGGGCCCTGCTGGGCCAGGTGCTGGGAGCAGGTGCCAGGCCCCCAGGCCCTGCTGAGCACAGGAACCGGCATGTGCAGCTCGCTCCTCGTGCATCCCAGCCCTGCCAAGAAACCAGAGTCCCCGTGGGACTTCGGGGCTTTGTCCTCAATTCCCAGGTTCAGGGAAGTCACCAGCTCTCTCCTCAGCGGCTCCCAGATCACAGGATCAGAGAATGGTTTGGGTTGGAAGGGGCATTAAAGCTTTTCTCATTCCAAGCCCCTGCCATGGGCAGGGACACCTTCCACTATCCCAGGTTGCTCCCAGCCCTGTCCAGCCTGGCCTTCAGCAGTTCCAGAGATGGGGCAGCCACAGCTTCTGTGCCAGGACCTCACCACCCTCACAGTAAAGAATTTCTTCCTCATATCTAATCTAAATCTACCTTCTGTCAGTGTGAAGCCATTTCCCCTTGTCCTGTCACTCCAGGCCCCTGTAAATTGTCTCCATCTTTCTTGTAAGACCCCTCTGCATTTTGAACGGCCACATAAGGTTTCCCTGGAGCCTTATCTTCTCCAGACTGAACAACCCCAATTCTCTAGGCCTGTCCTCATGGGAGAAGTTAATTATTGATTTCTGGTAATCTGCTTTGGAGATTCTCCTTGGGGAAGAGGTTCCCATCTTCTAAGGAGTGTGAGCATTTCAGGAACTCCTGAGGAGGAAGGGCTGCCAAAGAACAGGTATAAGTCGTCTCCTTCACTTTAGGAGCACCAGCTTCCAGGATCAGTTGGAGTTATGTAGCCTCCTTGTATCAGCTATTCAGTGGAAATAATGGTCATGTGCAGTGCTACAACACCAAATCCTTCCAGTCTAAAGAGCGCAAACAGTTATCTAGAGAGCTCATTATTACCAATATTCTAATTATTACTTTATTATAAAAGTGGCACATTTCTGCTGTCATTTATTTCACTCTCTTCCCAACACCCTTCTCCCCCAAATTATCTTTTTTATCATTCTCATGTACCCAACAGATTCAGTGACCCTAAACCAGGTGTTTTATCCTAAAGTCTGGAAGGTACTGCTTAAAATGCCAAAGAGCATGCACAAGGCAGTTTCTCCCCGCTGATCCTCCCATGGGGATGCCAGTAAAAGCTCTCTGCTGCACCTGGCCACTGATCCCTTGCTGTAGGAGCACTGATCCCTGGCTGTAGGAACATTGATCCCTGGATATAAGAACCTGCTCATCTCTGATTCCTCCACATGCTTGTATTTGATTGAAATGAGACAGTTGGTTCCTAATTGGCAGCTGATAGTGGGATAAAAAAAAAAAAAAAGCTGTATTTCCTTCAGAAACAAGAGGAAAAAAATCATCCCCAAGCCTGTCAAAAGTACACCATGAAATTAATCCCCAAATCTGAAAATATGTATTAAAATCAAAGAGAGTTTCTGAACTGTCTTTGATTTTGAAAGTTCTTGGGAGAAATGGACACTGTTAGGTGGTGATTCATCTGACCTGTTTTAGGTGTCTGCCTTAGGAATAGGTGAATCATGTCCTAGAAATGCTGCTTCAGTATTGGGAAAAGGGGCTTTTCTTATTTTGTTTGATGGTCTATTCTCAGTTTGTTATTACTTATAATATGTTACCATTTTTTTTATACTCAGGTAATCTTCCCTCAGGACGAGGATGGGCTGATAATATATCTTTCTCTGAGAACTGTGGTTTCAAAAAATCAGCAGTTTCACTCCTGTGATTTTGCAGTTTGTCTTCTGGAAGGGATGTGTGGAATAGAAACAGTGAAGTTGTAAGACCAGAGAAGACAGAAGCCCAGAGGGAAAAAAGGTGAGCAAGTCAGAATCTGAAACAACACAGTCAGGAAACGCAGATGATGTGGTTTCTCTAAAAAGCTTGTTGGTTCAGTTAGAGGGAAAGGGAATTTGTGTATGCATAGCTGTAGTTTTACTAACTGTATATAAAAAAAGGCAGATTATTTATTGCATACACTATCCAATATCATTATATTAGATATTATACAATACCAGGATATACTGTTAGAGATTTTACATGTGTGTGTGTACCATCATAAACTCCAAACCTATGTGCAGACCAGCTTTACAGAAAAGGACCTGTCTGTGGAAAGTGGTGGAATAATTTATTTTTTTCCTACACCAAGTGATCCAGCTTTTTAAAATTTCTCAGACAACTCTAACCCTTCAGTATTGCTAAGAAACACCTGCAGATGGGACCTCACTTAAGGCATGGTCCCCTAATGTAAAGATTAACTCAGTGGGACATAGACTTGAGCTCTAATTCACGTTCCTGTGGTTGTCTCCCAACCCTAGGCCAGGTTTAGAGGTTCTTCATCACAGATACGTTATTCTCTCTGCTGTATTTGCTTTCCCCTCCCACTGAGCCTTTGTCAAGAGCAACTAATGAGCTGCATTCAGTGTCCTTTTTCATGTATAGGCTCTTATGAAAGCTGTATTTAAAAGCAGAAATGTGTTCATAAACTTTACTTATGTGAAGGGTGATATACTGAGGGACAAAAGTAATTTTGTTGGGCAGAAATTATTTTACAGTGGATGAACACACTGTTATTCAAAGTAAGCAGCATCCAAGCTATTCATGGAATGGCATTTGTCTTCAATAAATATTTTACATAATACATACAAGTTATTCATGGAATGGCATTCATTTTTCGTAGAAGTTCTATGTAATTCTGGCCACTTGGGACTCCTAGGAATTAAAGATTTGATAACAACATGGTCTCTCATCTTATTTTCCATGATTTTGATCGCAGAGCTACGAAAGCGTTGGTGTAATGTTTAATGTTTAAAAATTATTATTTTTTTAATTCCAGACCCCTAGAACATTTCCAGTCAGCTGCTGTACATGCAGGCCTACTAATAAACCTTTGCTTTCCTTTGCAACCTCTCACAGATCACTCAGTATTTGTCTTAATGCCCTCCTCCAAAAAGTCAGCAGCTCATAAATTGGGAATTTGCAATGTGTCTCTGATGATTTCAGTTTTGGGAGGTATGGGATGCTATTTTAAAGCATAACATAACTGGGGGGGCTTTCTTTGCTGCAGGTACTGATGACAAATTCCCCTGGGAGCTCAGACATTAATCATTGGGAAAAGTGAGTGTCGGGAGCCTGGTTATGGAGCTGTGGGGGCATTTATGGACAGCCTGTGCTGGAGGTGGGTGTGGGCCACAGCAAACTTCAGCCAGGAGGAGCAGGAGATACTTTGCCTACTGAGTCATGGCACTAAATGTGCTCTTTACAATTATTAACAGCGAAATTCAATGGAAGAATGAATCAGGTTGTTGGTATTTAGTCTGAACCAGAGTTGTGAAACTTCAAGTGACTGTGCAGGAGGGAGGTTACCATGATGATGTGCATCATCCAGGGAAAACATGTCCTTGTGCTCACACCTTTCCTTGTGTTTCTTCTTGCTTATGTAGAAAACCTGGAAGTATTATAACCTGAAAGACTGAAAGGCTTTTAAATATTTCCTAAATGAAATTGCTGCTTGTCATCCTTGGATGCAATTCTAAGATTTAAAAAAAAAGCCAGTATTTGCACAGCTTTGTAATTTCTTGGGACAACCCCAAAATAAGTGGTGGCTTTGTCCACGTTTTCAGAGTGCTGCTGCAGTCGTGATCATCATAAAGAAAGGAAAACACACAAATGAACCATGCCAAGTAAGATGGTTTGTGGTTGGACTTAATGACCTTAAAGGTCCTTTCCAACTTAAAAGATTCTGAGTGGTTTTGTTTGACCTCATTGCAGCCTTCCAGCATCTGAAGGGAGCCCACAGGAAAGATGGAGAGAGACTCTTGACAAGGGCCTGGAGTGACAGGACCAGGGGGAATGGCTTCACACTGACACAGAGGAGGTTTGGATTGGATATTGGGAAGGAATTGTTCCCTGTGAAGGTGCTGAGGCCCTGGCACAGGTTGCCCAGAGCAGCTGTGGTTGCCCTATCCCTGGAAGTGTTCCAGGCCAGGCTGGATGGGGCTCTGAGCAACCTGGGAGTGTGGAAGGTGTCCCTGTCCATGGCAGGGAGGTTGGAACCAGATGGCCTTCAAAGGTTCCTTCTAACCCAAACCATTCTATTCTGTAAATCCTTTCTGTACTTCTGCCTTTGGATGGAGCAAAGTCTTTGTGAAACAATATCCCCACCATTTCTTGCCCACAGCAGCAGTTGGTCAGGTGCCAAGGAGCATGTCATATGCCTCAGTAAGTGATTTTAATTGACTAAATAGATTTTTTTGCGTCTGAATAAATCTCTAAATTTTTATTATACTTTCCATCTTTGTGTCAGAATCACTGTCTTTTGGTAGTAGCCAGTATTTAGCATGTGTCTCAGGCACGGGGTTTGACCACTATAAACACATTTTGAACACTTCTGGGTAGCTGCTCATGGCTGGTGTCCTGGCAAATTTTGGTCTCTGCAGGACTTGACATTTAAATGTAGAGGCTGGCCAAACTACAACAGGTAAGAAAACTGTGAGGAACCCTGCCAGCAGAGTTGTTCAGGCTCCCTGCATTCAGCTTGCCTCGATTCATGCAGAAAGGGGCAGCTGTACCAGACACAGGGCTGTTTCCTTTCTGTGGCACAGACTTGGGAAGTTCCCTAGGCTTTGTTTCTTACATAAGAAATAAGACAGGGAGCTGCAGAGAAGTTTAAATAACTACTGCCAGCCATTTAGAGCAATCATTCATGATTGTGGTTTCTCATTTGGTACCAGTGATGATTAAACTCGGCTAAGCCTCTCCTCTGCTTCCCTCAAACATTTTCCTCCTGTCACACTGACACAGCTGTTTGTGTGTCTGTACAGTGGATTGGCTCAGGAACTGATCCAGCTAAAAATAACCAAGGGTAGAGTGGGAAACTATTACTTTTCAGCCACTGAAATTGCAATCTGCATCGTGCTGCAGCTGCACACAGAGCTGCACTGGCACCACCAGCAGAGCTCAGGAGGAAATGACCACAAGTACACACAGAAGAGCAGGTGAGGCTTTTGGAAGAAAAGGAGGTGGAACTAGAGCTCCAATGAGATGAGCAGAATAGTACAAACCTGGCAGCTCTACTCCTTGGAGGTACTTAGCAAGAGATGAGCACCAATTCCAGTTGTGTGATGTCTGATTGGAAAAGATTCCTAAACTGAACCTCCCCTGCAGATATTCCTCATGTGCAAAAAAGGGCACATTTCTGTTTAATGCCTTTGTTCTGCTTTCTCAACTCCCTGCTGCTCCCCCCAGGCTCCTGTTTGATGGCATGGATTGCATGGTGGCATTACCAACTTAAGGAATCCTGAGATGTTTGTTCCACCCACCCCAGACTGCAATTTTCCCTCACTTGTGCCAGCCTTGCTGTTTGTGGAGCTGTGCTGAGCACTGGATCAGGGAAGCAATCCAAATTAAAAATAACCCAGTGGCATGGCTGAGGATGGCAAGAGCTTTAGCCATGCAGGATAATCTGCAGTCACAAATCAGTGAGAGCTGTTTGCCATTTCAGGATGTCATGAAAGCCCAGCCTCAGAGATTCCTATTTAATACAAGGAATACGGACCTTTCAGCCAGTGAAGGACCCTGGGGAAAGAGGAGTCAGGAATCCTTTGCCCATGTATATAAGGGACAAAAGAGCAAACCTCACTGCCCAGATGGCAGCACAAAACACCTTCACACAGGCTTTGCTTTAGCAGTCCTTCACATGATGTTTTGGAACAAAAGTTAGTGGCAGTGTGTGCTGTTCCACTGATGGATGTTCTTCTTTCTGTGGATTAGGGAGAAAGCTACTCAGATTTTTAAGGGTACTGCAGATATGGGAGCTGTGCTATCACCAAGAAAGGGAATAAAAGAGCCTTCTTCACAGACAGCTTCATGGTACATAGTGAAGTAACAATTTATGGATGCATTCCAGAAGAGGATGTATTCCCCTTCTCTGCTCTAGAGAAACAATGCCACTGCTGTGATGCACCAGCACTAACATTCATGATCACACCAGCAGTGACATCACTTTCACCTACTCACAGACTGGGAGGAAGCATCTGTAATTAGTCATTCTCTCTTGTATTCCAAGCCGTGTCTGGTTTTCTTCTGGCATCTCTCTTCAGTTCATGGTTTATGCCTCCTGGGTTGAGTATTTTTAAGTACCAGTCATTTCCTTTTTCTTTCCCTCCTGTTTCTGACTTGGCACTTCGCTGCTTCTCTCCCCAGGAATGCTCCTGCTGGGACGTGACTGACTTGGGCACTGATGGCAAGGACAGTGAATCCAGAGACTCAGAGCCTGAGGAGTTTCAGGATCTTCTTGGGTTACATTTCTAGAGAAAGGAACTCACTTTTTCTCCACTTGCATTCGTGGCTCTGGTCACAACCAGGTGGAAGATGCAGGTGAAACCCACAGTCACATTGACAGCTGCATCCCAAATTAGCCAAAGGCAAGCAAATGCCTGAAGCTTAGGGCAGGATGTGGCTGCCCTGAGGTAAATCCTGAATGCT
Source organism: Phylloscopus whistleri (assembly GCA_017589585.1). NCBI lineage: Eukaryota > Metazoa > Chordata > Aves > Passeriformes > Phylloscopidae > Phylloscopus > Phylloscopus whistleri. Next base: position 1,563,846 of record JADMLD010000723.1, read on the forward strand.
TTCACAGCAACCCCTGTCCTCAGGTCAGCCCTGACAGGTAACATCAAGGCTGACCATGCCAGAGAACTTGGATTTGAGGGCCCAGACCAAATACCATCATGTTTTGCCATCTTCTTTCATCTCTCTAAGAATATTAGTTGTGTTCATTGATCTTAATTCTTCCTTCTCTAGACACAGGAAGAATGTTCTGTTTCAACCCTTTGCTCCCTGCATTCCCATTGCTGCTTCCCTTCTCCCAATAATTGTTAAAGTACTTTTTTTCTTTTCAGTAAAGCATCTTGTGGTTCTTGTTTCATCCTACATTCACATAAAGGCTTGATCATATGTCCAAAGGATTGGGAAGATGCCTGAAATCCCTCTAATGTGTACTATATGTAAACTCTGTTTTTCCTATTTTGCTTGGTATTTCTGCCTGAAGGCATCAGGAGAAATCCAAAGGTCATCTGTTAAAGAAATCAGGCAAGAAGAGAAAGCAATTGCCCAGCAAAGAGGCACCTTCTTAAACACAACAGCCAGGTGCAGAGCAGTGTGAAGAAACCTCCCAGTCTCTGTACTGGAAAAGATCTGCTAAGGCTGGGAAAAGGGAAATGGAAGGACACACACAGGCCTGTCAAAAGCTCTGTACAAGGAGGGGCACGTTCTTCATGCTTGGAGGTGCTCTGGGGTAAGCAAGGCGGGGCTGCCCTTTTGTGAGGGGAAACACTGACAGAACAGGGACTGACACAGAGAAGTCTCCTCTGTGGCTCCGAGCTTGAAGATGGGAGAGCACAAACACCTCAGGCACAGTCAGGCAGAGTTCAGCAGCGTTGTGGAGAAGGTCAGCTGGAGGGAGAGACAGAGCAGAAAATGGCCCAAGGCAACACATGAGCAGCAGGGCAACTGCAAGAACTCCGGAAAGCAAAAAGAAGCAAGTCCAGTTATGTGCGGGATCTGGGAAGTGATGACCCCTCTCCTATGCAGCTCTTATCACCCCCAAATTACATCTTCCCAGGAGCTTCAGAAGTCCAACTCTCCTCCAGTCTTCCTTCCTAGTTGTTCATCCCATTTCAATCCCTTCCGCTCTCCCTTCCCCTCACGTGCTGGCCTGGTTCAGCCATTCACCACTGCAATGGCAAAATGCTTTGGGACACCTTGACTTTGGCTCTGTTGCCTCTTCTGGCCTCCCTTTACTCAATCTCCTGAAATCCCCTATATTTCCTTTTTTTTTTTTTTCAGAGATGGGGGCTCCTGGTGATGTGCTTCTGGCTATTCAGACCAGTGTTGCTGAGGTGCAGAAGAAACAGAGCCTGAAAGAAAATTCTCCTGTGCAGGCAGGGACATTTTTGTTTGATATATCTCAAAAAATGTTTTAGAGAATAGGCATAAAATACTTCTAAAAATCTACTGAACACACAAAACACACTTCTTGTCCAAGATCAAAACAAATCTGAAATTTTTCCAGTCACAATGAAGCAGAGAGTGTAAAAAGCTGTATTTCAGTCATCACTATTACATGTATTTTTTCTCCCAGCAGTGAACTGGAAAACTGGATCCTATATAACCCAGATGAGAAAATAATCTTCTCTGAACCAGGTTCTTCTACCAGCAGGATGGTGTGTCACTGCAGAGAAAAAATGACAAACCACTTTCCCTCATAAAGGAATGGTGAGCACTGAGTGCCCTCCTCTGGCTTTTCAGATTCTTTCCAAAATGTGAGAAAATTAAGACCAATTCTAAGAATGCCCCTCAACTCCAGATTCTTGGGCTGAAAAACTGACAGGAAACTCATTCTGGGGACAAAGAAAGAAAAAAGGGAAGGGAGGGAAGGGAATAATAAAAAGAAGGGAAGAGAGAGAGGGAAAGAGTCAGGATAGCAACGCCAGGCTGACAGATTTTATTTCAGAGATGTCATTCATCCATTTGTCTCTCTCAGGTATTTCTAAACTGCCACAGTCCCACTGCAGGATCTGAGCACTGTTAGCACAACAGAAATTTCCAGTATTCTACATCCCACAGCTGGCAGGAGCATTTTGGCACCAGCTGGTGACCACAAGTCTGGGATGGAGTGTGCTAGGGATGCTCTGCTGGAATTAGAGTAGCTAATTTGCTTTTTCCAGTAGCCTCCCACTGGTCCTGAGGGAGGAGCTGGCTGGTAGAGAAGCCAGCAAGGTGACTGCTGTCAAAGAACCTTTTTGCACATCCCCAGTACCATCTGAAATTGTCTCATGAGTTTATGCTGCCCACAAAGTGATTAAATCCCAGTAAGAGGAGGAACATACCCTGTAACACCTGCAACAGCAAAGGAAGGGTTGGTACCCAGTCTCCTCTCCAGCTACGTGACCACAAAAGGTAAAGGGCAAACAGGCCAGGGGAAATTAATTATTTCAGCCAAGTGACACTGAACAGGCACAACTAACACTGGCTGTGGAAAGGAACTCCAGTTATGTGCTTAGACTGGTGAGCAATCCCATCCTAGCTGCTAGGGAACAGCTGTGAACCCTAAGGCCACTTTGATTTGGCATAGTTTAAAATAAATTAATAAAGATCTTAGAAATAAATCCATGTCAATCCTTTAATTTATAGAGCATTGCTAAGTATACACAGCACTTCACAAAGCATGAAGAAAGGAAAACAAATACCCTGAGGGTTGATGTGAAGGGGCAGACACTGCTCACGAGGAAGGGCAAGAAAAAACCTGCACCTTGGCCATGTGGCAAATGGCATCTGACTCTAGCCCCAGGGAAAGAGGATGACTGGGCTTTGGGCTGCAGAACCACCCCCTGGAACCCCCTGCACAATTCCAGTCCATGCCTGGCGTGTCTTGGGAGGAGGTGACTGAAAAGTGTGTTGTGGGCCAAAGGCATCACTATGTCCCGCTGTCTGGAGTCCAGGGGACCTGCTGTGGTCACACCCTTGTCCACTCCCTTGTACCTCAGGCCTGGACCAGGAGCTGCACCTTGGACCAGAGCACACCCAGGGATGCTGCCTACCACCCGTGCCCCGCCGGTGTGACATAAGGAGTAGCTGTGACTGAAGCCCTGCCCTCAGTGACAACACTTGAAAGGTTTCTCCCCGAGCGGGTGAGGGCAGAGCTGTCACTCAAGAAAGTCCCAGCCTTGGCTCGCTGCTGCACTGCAGCATCCCTGCTCCTCCGAAGCCTTCTGGAACCGAAGAGGAGAAGGGACACGTCCCCTCACAGCCTGAAGGAGGAGCTGCCCTTACGAGAAAGTCCCCACAGAGCTCTGCTGCCCCCGGCCCCTCCCGCTGGAGACCAGGCTTTCCTTAAACACCTCCAGGTGACTCCACCTCCTCCCTGGGCAGCCCCTTACCATGCCTAATCACCCTTCCAGTGAAGAAATTCCTCCTGATGTTCGACCTGAGCCTCCCATAGCACAGCTTGAGGCCGTTCCCTCTCACCCTGTCCCTTGTTCCCTGGGAGCAGAGCCTGACCCCCTGGCTGTCCCCTCCTGTCAGGGACTTGTGCAGAGCCAGAAGGTTCCCCCTGAGCCTCCTTTTCTCCAGGCTGAGCCCCCACAGCTCCCTCAGCCCCTCCTGGTGCTCCAGCCCCTTCCCCAGCTCCGTTCCTTTCCCTGGACACGATCCAGCCCCTCAATGTCCATCTTGCAGTGAAGGGTTCAGAACACTGGACACAGGATTTGAGGTGTGGCCTCACCAGTGCCAAGGGCCCCTTGCACTGCCACATTTTTCTGTTGTCTCAGTTGTTCTCTTCACCTGACACACCCTGGCATCTCTTTGTATCACAATTGTCTCTAATTCCTCCCTCACATTTCTTCATTCCACCCCCAGAAAAAAAAGAGGAGAAAGCTCTGGGGTGACCTTATTGTGGCCTTTCAATATAAATGGTTTCCTGTCCATCTTTCATGTAGGCTCCCTTCAGGTGCAGCACAGGGTAAATCTTACCTGTCTTTTCAGAAATTGCCAGTGTTTTTAAGAACCCTCTGGCTTCTCAGGTGAGACATTTTGGACTTATCCCATGGCTTCAGTGGGTTTTATTCTGCCAGCCAGTCCCGGCAAGACTGCGAGGGATGTCTGCCTGCATTTGAGTGCAATGCAGTTTCCTTCAGTACCCAGGTGGTGGCAGATTTGGAGTAGGTTAAATCAGTCCTTCCAATCTGTTTTGCAATGGGACCGAACTGTTCCTACACGGGTTAAGAATGAAATCGTTACTCTTTCATACCTCTGGCGCCATTTAAATGGCTTCCATTTAAAATGGAAAATCTCTGCTTTTGAGTATAATTAGTCCCTAAAGCCAAGTTATCTGCTATTTGCTGTTCTTACTCAATTTCTGCTAAATCAAACTTTATTGACTAGACTTGTTGGGGAAGAGCTATTTATGATTGTGTCTACTTATTTAAACTAATTAAGTGCTATTGATTTAAAGCATCTGTATGTGGATTTAATTCCTGTGTCCGCTGTACCACACAAAATAGCCACAGTATTTATTAATATTTCTATAGAACTTAAGGGGGTACCAGCACATTAAGTAAGCACAGGGGTTTCTGAGGGAGGGTGGGCACAGAGGATGCCTGTGATGTTTTTATTTCTTGCTTTCATACAGGCCAAGGAACTTTTTTGTTTTAGTTCTTTCTTCAAACCAAGCAGCTAATCTATCACTGCTGTACATTTTCCTGAATGACAAATACAAGGTGAGTATTTTTAATCTCTTTGGGTTTGTGTAGCATTCCCTGATTTTTGCTCCTGTGGGCATCCTAGCATCACCACTGGAGCTTATGTTGTGCTGATAATCACCATGGCTTTTGAAGCCTTTTCCTGAGCCTGTGCTTCCCCTGACAGATTCCCCATTCCTGTAAGTGTAATCTACCATCATGGAAAATTAAATCCTCTGCCTTTCAGAAATTCACTTCATTATTCTTCCTTGAAAAACAAGAAAATCCTCAAAACCAGGGAGCCTGCCAAAGTGCAAAATGCATCTACAATATACTACCCCAACCAAAATGCATGGAGTAAAAATAAATGTGGTAACCCAAGCTTTATTCCTAGTCTTAGACCCCTTTGATGCTTTTCAATTGTTTGCTCATCACAATTTTTCACGTGTTTCCAGGAAGCATTCATTCCAACAGCCATACTGTGTTGTAACCATGCTTTGTGCAATTCCTTAGTTTCCTTGGGAATGTGGTGGGCTCTCTTTTGTCCTGGAGATTCTGGAAAGCTGAAATCTGGGCCATATTCAATCCCAAAAAGGCAAAACCATGCAATAAATCACACTAGAGTTTATTCTCTATGGAAGTGCTTCCCATTTGAGGGAATTGCACAAATGCTGCTCCTGTTTGTGACAGGAAACACCATTTCATTTTGTATTTGTACCATATCTAAGTACAGCTGCCTCTGCCCAGTTCAAGGTCCCTAAGAAGCTGCTGTTGTATAAATAAAACACAGTTGTAGATCCCCACCTGCTGGGTTTTTCACACATTGCTGCTAAAATGTGACTGAACTACTGATTTTGAGAGGAAAAAGTTGCTTTTGGCTGTAACTCCTTCTTGTTAAAGAAAGAAAGAACTGTATATAATACTCAAGCTGATGAATTTGTTATCCTCTGGTGACCATGCCATTGAGATCTTGGGCACCTGCACATTCCAGATATGTTCAGACATTCTCTCTGCTGAGATGGAAAAGCAACCTCTTTGGCCTGGGTTGGAAGGGACCTCAAAGATCACCTAGATCCTGCCATAAGATCTTCATCAGGGAAGACAAGTTGCAACACAGCCTTGTCTCTGTCCACTCTTTAAGCTCTGTGTAAGTGAAGGGCAAATGCACAGCTTCTTCCCTTGCTGCTGTTTCAAGGTTTATGATTTGGCTCAATTTATTAGAGAGATTAACAAGATAAGGGGATGATGAATGAGAACCAAGGCTGCCTAAAGAAACAACAACATATTCACACTCTGAGTTGGAATCCCTGCACAACCAACTTGACAAAGTGCTTGTTCCACGACAACCTCTTGTCAAAACTGAATGAGGGTTTGGAAGATGAAACATCTCAAATTACCACAAAAGATACCCCACATACAGCTACCGAATTGTCTAAACTGAAAAGGGAGTATAACTGGGAACACTCTGAATTTATCTGGAACTGAGTGTCATATCACCATCCACAGTGCCTTATCTTCCACTGAGGAGGCACAAGCTAAGACAAAAGTAAGTGATCAAGCTGGAGAATTATTTCAGTCTATGCAACCAACCAGCCTGGTTTGATGGATTAGAGCCTGGATCATGGGTTACTACCCTGCTAAAGCCTTTACAGAACAGAGAAAATGGTTAGCATGAGTTGCAATTGCAACTGTCACTGGATTTGTATTTTTAAATGTTGGCATTAGCCTTGATAAGTGCATGATAACATGCTTATTTACCCGTGGCATTTTCTACTTTTCTATTTTTTCTCTTTCCTCCTTCATGAAACAAACAAACAAAAAAAAACCAAACAAGGTGAATGATCGCTTTGGATCCCAATATTTAATCTCATCTGTATTTTAATCTCTCTTTTGGGTGTGTTGAGAACCTAACACCTTTCAACAGCTGTGGATCAAGGCAAAACTTGCCTTTTTTTCCTGCAGAGTACCAGAAAACTCCAAAAGTTAACTGATACAGAGTGGAGGTATCTTCCCCATCACCACTAACGAAGAAGCATCCCAGAGCTTTCTCTTTTTTCAGCCCTAAAAACTTTGGGCTGAAGACCTTTGTAACTTCTAGAATATAATTAATTAATGTCTCATCTGCAGCCACATTACAAAAACCACGATGTAACTTAGCTGAAATAATTATCCTTGTCTTACATGATTAAGAAATCAGGATCCAGCCCAGATTAACAAGGCTAAAAACCTTTAAAGACTGCTGGGCCACCAGCCACATCAATCTTCAAATTCATGGATCCACATTAAGACTTCCTAGACGTCATGCAGGATTAATATTTCACATTGGCTGTCTCTTTTTCCAGAGTTATCCTGCTATAATAAATTGTGTGATTAAGGTGTAATACGGGGTTATATGTTAATTCTTTTTTTATTATTCAACTTGTTGACCTCCACACAGCTACCAGCTTCAGAAACTTCCATTCACAACAGAAACACCTCAATTACCTGCCTGTGTGCATAATTTCTTCAGATGCACTTTAATCAGCAAGCTTTTTCAAAATTCTCTCCTGCTGTCAGCTTAGTAACAACTTCATGAGTTATTTTTCTCTGATGAAAAGAAAATGCTTCTAAAGATCGACAGGTTAAAAGCAAAATTGGGCAAATTAGTGCCAGTTTTAGAGATCTGGAATTCCAGCTGCTTCTCAAAAAATTGCCCTCAATTTCCTGTATTTTCAGATCATTATTTCTTACACTTGTACCATTCTGTTGTTATTATTATCATTCAAAGAGAAGAAAATGGAGCCAGGACACCTCCAGATTTGTGATCAGCAGAGACAGGGAAAACCCAGACAAAAGCTGCCAGGACCAACAGCTCCGGCTGGCCTTGGACTCCCAGGGGTGCTACCTCTATGTAATATTCTAGGAAGGACAAAAACTCACCAAAGATTCATTTCTAACAGGAGTTTTAATAATGAACCATAAACCCAACTGAAATACAAACTTTAACCACTGATTTCATGAGGGGATTCTGCTTTATGCAGAATGACATCAAACACCATAAAAAGTTATGAACAGTACCCTGAGTTTCCATGGAACAGTGGCAGCTTTTACTGAAGCTCTGAAGCCTGGAGGCACAGGATTCTGAAGTGCTCAGCTGATGAAAATTACACCTCAAAGATACCAGCACAAGATCACATTGAAGGCATGTCTTTGAAGGCCTCTTAATTTGGCTTAAATTAATATCCTGATGAGTTAAGACTAATCCAAAATCCCACACAGCAGAAACAAATGTGTGATTTTCACAGTCTGTACTCACACAGCAGAAGTGACATACCTGGTCCCACAGTTTTAGCTTTGGGACAGAATGTGACATTCTGTCAACACGAAGAAGGTTCTCTGTTAAGAGAACCAATGTTTCCCATTCCTAATATCTAAAATTTATTTTATTAATTCCTAGGAGTGCATCCTTTTAACAAGGTAACAAAAAAACACAACTACAAACCACAAAACCAACCATGCACAAACACAGCATCAGTTCAAGAGAAAGACTTTTTGGCAAAGGTACAAGCCCAAAAGTTTCTTTATCCCAGTTCAAAGGTAAAGGAGCTTTTTTTGCACTTTTGAAGCGTAAAGGTTCTGAGACTGCCCCAAGTATGGAACAAGGCAGACAAGACCAACATGCCTTAAAAGTCTGCACTTTCTAACCCTGAGAGGCCCAACGTCTGAGTCCTACAGGTAAAAAAGAAAAAAAAAGGAAAAAAGAAAAAATTGTTTTCTCTGCTGTTTTCACAAGATGTAACACCTGAGCCTCTCAGTGTTCATTACTTACCCCACTCCTACCCCTAATTAATACCTAACAGCCAAAACCATGTAATAATGTAAATAGGATATGACAACAGAATCTAAACACAGGCTCAATTGAGTTCACCTTTGAACAAAATAACAAGTGCCCTATAAACCCATTTGGCTTTTCCTCATGAACTCTTGGTAAGGTAGACCTGAAAGGTAGTATTTTGTTGAAGGAGTTTTGGTTTGTGTTTTCAGGGGTTTGTGTTTGGGGTTTTTTTGTTTGGAGGGGGGGTAGATTGTTTTAAACAAAAAGCTGAAAATTGTTTTGTTGTTTTTTTTCTATTTTCAGCAGTGCTGCTGGCCTGAGAATCAGCTAAGTCAAGGACACCTAATTTAAAGACTTCCTAAAGGAAGGAAACTTTTGCAAGCAGATACTGGGAATAGGGGTGCTGTTAAACTGAACATCTTTACATAAGCATCTTGCTTCCCTCTATACAAATCAGACTTAACAGGAGATACTTAAATCATCCCTGAGGACTTTGTCATTAGTTTCAACTCATTGGGAGAGGTACAATTGCCCAAGTACATGCTGAAAGACATATCAGGTAAAAAAATCCACTCAAATTTGCTACATTATCTTGTATATGAATGTTGCACTTCACTGTACCCAGTGATAAAGATCTCCTCAAAAAAGGCCATTCCCAGCCAAAATCCCTGCAGGCCACAGGGCAGGGAGGGATTTGATCAACTGCTGCTGGCTGATGCATCTGAGTGTACAGTCAGCACCTTCACAGGTACAACAACTGCAACACCACAGCCCAGAGGTCACCTGCCCCGAGAGACAAAACTCAGAGCAGCCACACACGTTTGCACTGGACACATTCACAGCGCTGAGCAAGCTGCAGAAGTCACAGGATCTTTAGAGATTGGGAGCTGAGATGCAGGCAGAGCTCCTGAGGCAGAGGAAAGGGATAAGGCACTGACACCTTTATAGGAGAGGAGACTGCTGGGACTAAGAAGGGGGCAAGAAATGGATGCTGCAGCAGCTGCCTGCTGTCCTAGCAGGACTCCTAAGCTATAAACATTGGAATTCAGGAGAGCATTGCCTGGGAGCAGCATGTTCAGTTGCTTCTGAATTTCCTGAAGCACTTGCAGCTGACTTTGCTGATTCAGGAGAAGCATGTCCATATTTTCCCTCATTTTCTTCACTGTAAAAAGAGAAGGGAATGTTAATGCCTGCTATGTAAAAACACGGGGCAGTTTAGAAGTCTTTTTATACTTACACTCTTCAGAAACAAGACTCCAGTGATCCATCTGACTTTCCTCTGCACCACACCTTTGCTCTTCTTTCTGATGCAGAGATGTAAATTCAGGTTGGTTTGCATCTAAAAGGAAGACACTGCAAGTCAAGAACTGCAAGGTCTGTATTCCAAACATGGCAGCCTCAGCAACAACCCTTCCTTTCACCCACATCTTAAAATTCAAACGTCATTCAAGTCACACAGTGGTCCAAACTAAACCAAAACCAAAGAACATGCAGATTACAGGGGTTTTGGTTTTTTGGGGAGGGAGGGGGCACAGGGAAAGGATGAAGCAAAGCTGAAGCAAGGGATCTGTTAAGGAAAAGGGCAGTTGAGATTTAGTAAAAATAGGTTTGTACTTGCATGATTTCTTTAGAAGCAGATACAGTTAGACTAATCTGATACTACTCAGTGTCCAACTGACAGGGCAAAAATGAGACTTTTCTTCAGGAATTATAAGTTCATCTTGTAAAAGACATAAAGAAAAAGCAAGCTTTAGGAGTGTAAGGTTCAATTCTTAGGGTTCCTAGGCTAAGGTTCTATATCTATGGACTGAAGGGCCTCAAACTCTACATTAAGAATTCAGTTTTGCTATTCCATCACAAAATTATAACTTCATCATTACTCCCATTGTTAAGGTGAAAGGATCTTCTTTTTCATTTTTTTTCCCCAGAAGAAAGAAAGAAACAAACAAAAACAAGTAAAACAACTCCAAACAAACCAACCACAAAAACCCAAGAAAAACCTCACACAAAACACCTGCTTCTCATGCCAACACCCACAACAATTCTGTGGATGTCTAGGCAAGACCCAAGATGAAAACTTAAAACATTTTTGACTAAGGATAAAGGGACTGCCCATGTAAAGGTGCAACAACAGGGAAAAACACCCCACAATGCAAATTTTTATCCCTGAGTTTCAGGTCATTACTAGAACAAGAAATGTTGCAAAATCCAGAAAACTCCCTACTTGAAACAATCCCTTTGTCTGACAGCCAATGCCTGTGCTAAGAATATCCCACAGACTTCCCCACTGCAGACAACAAGGAGCTAGGATCCAACATCCACATATAACAAGAGATGACCAAGGCACTGTTTACAGCTTTTTTCAAGTCAAAGTTCCTTGCATCTCCCTAAGCTTTGCATTTTGGTGGCTGAGCACTTCTGAAGATCTCAGGCTAGACATCAGGCAACACTGAAGCAGGAATTTCTGAGATTGTTATTATCAGTGGGATGTGGGAGCTTTGGGGAGTCTAAGAAGCCAGACAACCTTCATGGTAACACCTAAATTTCAACTTCATCTTTTTCAAGTAACTTCCTCAGATGGCAGAGATAAATGCATTATATTAGAGATGGGAAGAAAAAAAAAAAAAAGGTAACAAAACCAAATCAACCAACCCCTAACACTCATATCCAGAGCAAAGAGGGAGGCTTGTTTAGGAAGAAACAGAGATCAGAATATTTCATGTATCCCCTGAGATTTTGTATAACTTGAAACAAACACAACTTAATTCAGTTACCTGCTGTGTGTTCACTGGGTCTCTCTCTCAGATGTTGATGTCTGACAAAGTTTGAGCTCACACTGAAGCTATTTCCATGCTCTGAATGCCTACAGAGCTTCTCATCTATATGGACTCTCTGATGCTGCAGCAGAGCTGTGTTCCCACTGAAGTTCTTTCTGCACATGGTGCAGGAGAAGGTTTTCTTTTTCAGATGAGTTTTGTGGTGAGCAAGGAGGCTCGAGGCACGGCTGAAGGTTTTCTCACATTCCTTGCACTTGTATGGTGTCTCCCCTGTGTGGACTCTCTGGTGAATCACCAGGTTGGCCTTCCTGCTGAAGCTCTTCCCACATTCTGCACACACAAAAACCTTTTCTCTCGTGTGGATTTGCAAGTGGGTCAAGAGCCTGCAGTGCCCCTTGAAGCCCTTCCTGCATTCTGGACACTTGAAGGGTTTCTCTTCCCAGTGCAGTTTCTGGCCGTCAGCACCGAGGACGAGCTTCCTGGAGTCTCTTTTTTTATGAGGGGAATCATCACAGGCTGCCCCCCTCTCTGGGCTCTGCGCTTCACATACCTGGGGCAGCTCCTCTTGCTTGAGGTCTTCAGGGAAGGCCTTCTCCTCCTCATTGCCCCCCAAAACGCAGTCCTCTGATGGAGTAAGAGACCCATCTTAACACTCCTCTTTCCCTGAGGCAGATAAGCTGCTCCTTGTAAAATAACTCATTTTCTTAGGCCTGCCTTCAGGTTACACCAAACTCCCTTTTCCCAAAGAGGCACGGGAATTCTAAAGACTGAGACAAGAAGGGGGAGAAAAGTGGCAAAGAGAAGAAAAGAAAGGGAACAATGTTCCTCTTCTCTTCCTTCCTCTCTCCATTTCCTTGTACTTCTTCCCTTCAGAGAATGGCAAAATGAAGACTGCCAAGATGAAGGAAGGAAAGGAATATGCTGAAGCCTCTCACCCATCCCAAATACCTACTTCTAGCTATTTGTTCCCACAGACTTAGCTCAAAAACTTTCCAGTCTGCTAACTGATCATTAACACAGTGTTTCAAACCTGGGCAGTTGGGTGGGGATCTTTCAGCACAAAAGAGCCCGTGTAACCTTCACTAGGCAAGACCAACAGGGAGATTTAGGTTGTTTCTCACTTGTGCTAGTTCATATTTACCAAAAAAAAGTTAAATTATGTCTTTTGTAGGTTGGCACACCAGGTTTTTTTTTTCTCTATCACAACACCACTTCGTAAGGACTATAAGGATACTGTATATTTATGCATCAGAAGTCAATGGGCTCTTTATTGATTAAAAAAAAAAAATCAGCTAATTCCCAATTAACTATTACAATCTCTTTTCATAGCTAGACCTAACATAACACTTTACTTGCAATGACAAGCCAAATTAATTGCATTCTGAAGGAACTCACCAGAAACATTCAAACATATCCTTTTTTTTCCTTAAGAGTGCAACCTGTTCATTTCACAAGTGTATATGCACCGTCATACACCCCACAGTAAGCTCTAGGTATCTTTCCTAGATGGGTAGAGCTTATATTTATAACAGCTATAAACAGCTGTTCAGCATTAACAGAATTATAAGGATCACCTAATAAACACTTAGCCAAGGCTGATTTTTGCAAGCAACTAAGGTGTTTACTATTAATTCAAGCAGAGGATTTAGCAATTAGCATCTTTGATCTAGCATTAAAATAGTACTCACACTATTAACACGAAAAAGTTTGTTTAATCCACTAACAAAACCAAACCAGGCTTTCTACATTCAAGATAAAACTCTGCTGGGCAATTTCAGTCCAACCTCTATGATACAAAGGAATAAAATTCTTAAGTAACATGTCCTTGAAGAGGCAAAATGCTCTGTTTACATGGACACAGCTATCAACACCTAAACAGCAGGAATAAAATAAGCAAACTTGCTGAGAGGGAGTCCTCTCTCTTACATCAAGGAATTACACCCAAGAGGGATGTTTCTCCCAGAGGGATGAAGAAGGCTCTCTCTGGCAGGAGCACTCATTCCTCATGCTATAACCACGAGGCTGACTGTTCCCCGAGAGCCTTGCAGGTCTCTGACGGTGACAGAGAACCACAGAACCCTCCATTCCCACCTGCACCCAGAGATGGGCACTCACACTTTGGATGCAGCCCCACAACTCCCTTGGACCCTGGAACACCAGAGAAACCCTGGAAAAGGGAAGTGTGCTGGCTGTCCTTCACTCCTAATGAACTGTATTGTCTTATTTTAGACGAAGTGCTGGAAAACGGCAGCACAAAAACCCAGAACGGCACTGCAGCCTTGCCCCGGCCTGGCACGGCATCCCGGGGATGGAATGCCGGCATCACACTGCCCAGCAGGATTTAACTAGCAAGGGTTTACATCTCACCTGGATATCCTGCAGCATCACTCCTCCTGGGGCTCTGGAGACTGGGAAATACGGACTCCATTGCTGGCTCCATCTAGAAGAGGAGGGGACAAGGAGTGTGGAACCTTTTCCAGCAGACGGGAGTAGAAGGGGAGAGGCGGACATTGGTACAGCGCCCGGCCTAGGAGCAGCAAACCTACCCACGCCACCCCGGGACAGAGAGGGCAGCCCTCCACAAAGACCTGAAGCTGGGTGAGCCGTGAGCTTCATTCGGAGACCAGAGTGATAAGAAGCGCCTTGTTCCCAAGCTCAGTCCCCCCGCGGGAAGCACCGACCAGCCCTCGGGCTGCGGGCCCGCCTCGGCCTCCTCACCTGCCCTCGTGTTTCCTGCCACGCTTTAAGCCCCGGCCCGCGGGGCCGCTCCGCCCTCTCCCGGGCCCGGGCCGGCTCCAGGCCCCGCTCCCGTGCCTGCTGTGCCGGGCCTTCGCTTCGCCCCGGCCCCGCTGCCCCTCAGTGCCGCCGGCTCCTCCCGGCACATCGCAGCACTGCTGCCCGGGGCCGAGACCCGGACGGGGGGGTCAGCGCCGCTCCCTCAGCCCGCGGGCGGCGGGAGCACCGGGCGCTCCTCGTGTTCGCCCTTCGGCATCGACACCCCCTGGAAATCCGGCGGGAGCTCTTCCTCCGCCGCCCCGCGCCCTCCCATCCCCGCTCTCTGGGTGTCCCGGCACGGAGCGTCCGCGGGGATCGGTGTGCCCGCCGGGCACGGACAGGGCTGCAGGTGAACAAGGTGACCCACGGAATGAATGAGTCATCGTCCTGACCCCAGGGCACACGGCACGGGATAGCGCCCGGATGGTTCTGGAATAGCTCCAGTGAGGAACACTCCACACCCTCTCTGTGCAATCTGATTGATTGCCCAGGGAAGAAGTTCTGCTTCATGTTCAGGTGGAACTTCTGGGCATCAGTTCCTGCCCATTCCTCTGGTGCCATTCCTACCATAAGCAATGAAATACCTCCCCAGTATGATAAAAAAATAGAGAATGGGATGCCCAGAGAGGTAATGAAGTCTCCATCCTTCAAAGTTTTTAAGACCTCACTTGCCAAAGCTCTGAGCAACCCTGTCTGAACTCTATATTGAGTAGAAATTCTGTATTGCCTTCAGTAGGAGTTTGGACCAGAAACCTCCTGGGGTCCCCTCCCACCTGACTGGTGTTTTGAGTCTGTGAAACAGAATGGAAACTCTTTACCTGATAGCTATGGTATATCCATTATCAAAGTATCTTGGGAGCCTCTGCAAAATAAACTGGGAGAAGACATTGTCCAAACTCTAATTTGGTGAGTGAAGAGGAGCTACTGCACAGTGATCCACTAAACCTGTGCTGACACAGCCTTTCCTGGTGCTGGATCCATATCCCAGAGGGTCATTGCCCAGACCTGGAAAGGGATGTAATAAATCAGGGGCTATTGCTGGAAATGCTGTGGGCTACAGCAAATCCTGACTGATTGTCAGGAATACCAGGAAGATGGTATCTTTGGCATCCAGGGGACGCTGAACATTCTTAAAAGGTGACATAACAGATTTAAAGGAGAGAAGATGAAAGGCTGGGAAACCTCATTCCCTACTCTTCCTGTAACAAACTGTGTGTAATTACTAATACACCCCAAAACAAGCTACTGAAACTAGGATGCAGGGTAGGATGGAGAAACAACAGACCATACGTATTTTGAACAAACCCCAGTACCTTTGTTAACTCCCTGTAAATCATTATCACCGCGCCCAGCGAAATAGCAATTCTAACTCGTGCCCCCTCCACGGTAAAAGCTACATTTTAGGGACAAAATTGGAGCTATCTGTGGGTAAGAAAACAAGCCTGGGGACCAGAAAGATATTATTACCTCAAACAGGCCTAGGCATCAGAGAAACATCAGTGCCTCAAGCCAGAGAGGCTTTATAAATTCAAGCAGCATGGCTACTGACTGCTTTATCCCAATATAGAGTAAGAAAAACCAGAATGCAATTAGTAGAGTTTTGGGGTTTTTTTAACTTTCTCGAGCTGAGACAT
Organism: Phylloscopus whistleri; assembly: GCA_017589585.1. Lineage (NCBI taxonomy): Eukaryota > Metazoa > Chordata > Aves > Passeriformes > Phylloscopidae > Phylloscopus > Phylloscopus whistleri. The sequence goes on from JADMLD010000723.1 coordinate 1,579,453, forward strand.
AAACTTTAAAGAATATAGGATTTTAAAAAAATTAAGATTTTAGTTAGAAGTAGGCCTTGTGTTTTTGGAGTTAATTAAAAGCTTTGTAGTTAGTTAAAGAAGACTGAGCTTGAGTTAACTTTTTTCAAATAACTGATTGCTTGTCAACTTTATGTTTGCTTAGCTGTGCTTGCAACAATAAATAGAGAATCTAATAAATAGGTTTAAGGATATGGGACAATTACAGAGACTCCCAAATGCTGAAACTTATTGAAAGTCACGTACCTAAAGAAATGGGAGTCCTACCAACACTCATTTGTCACATTTGCATTGAAAAGGTAGAAAGTTCAGAGCGATGAAGAGTCATTTTACTTCCTCATTTGAAACCCTCTCCTAGTGGTCCACTAGGACCACTGACCCATTTCAAATAACAAACTACGCATGCTTAATTGCCTTTTTGCTAATTACCATACAAAGCGGAGAATAGGATGTACCAGGGTTATGAATATGCATTTGTATTTTGGATATTCAACAGTTTTGTAAATAAAATGACTTTGTGATCTTCTGTAAGGCGCGGTACGCTTTTGGGGACTACCCCTCGTGCTGCCCAGCGCTGTAATAAACATACACTTTCTAACTTTAAACTGTTAGAGAGTTTTTGTCCGTCTCAGTTAGATATCGGTATTAGGTCGATATTCATATTTTTAATAAATCAGAGCCCCACATTGGGCACCAAAATATTTGTCTTGATTTGAGACAAATTTGGGAGGAAAAGCACAAAAGGCAGATTCTGGCTAGCTGCTCCCCCAGCCGGTTCAGGAAAGATTTCCATGGAGAAAGTGGAAAAAACCTGCTTATCCAACAGAGCAAAGTATTCACAAGCATGACAAAATGAATAATATTAAACAATAAAACCTCTTGCTGTTCTGAAGAGATGGCAAATTCAGAGAGTCCTCCTGTGGGTGTGGCTCTGTCTCTCTGAGTCTGGAGCTGTGGCAGTGGGATGGGTGGGCCCCTCGGTGTCTTGAGTTATGGAACCAAAAACGTGTATTCTGTTTCATCTGTTGAAAGCAGCTGGGGAGATGTTTTTATCTCTTGTAACTCTGAGGGGAGGGGGGCAGGTGCCTTCTGATAATGGCCCAGCTGTTAAAACCAGGTGGGGCAGTGTTCCTTATCTCTTTCACCACCCATCCTCCCTCCAGGGGGTATCTTCTGCTAATGGGCCATTAAGGCTCACCAAGGACACAACACATTCCATCATCCCATTGGGAGATGCTCCACCCAGTGGGGGGAACCAACCATTCCTACCTGGATAAAAACAGACGTAAACACAAAGGTATCTGGTTCTACTGGATTCCTGCAGGAAGACTGGACCCTTCTCACCATCACTGGACTCTTTTCTCTCAGGATCATCTCTGCCCCAACAGAACCACATCTGCCACTCCAGGAGGACTCACTTTTGGACTGCTTCCAACACCCTGACCAACAGGGTGTCAGGTTGTAGCTCTGACTCTGTCAGGGTTTCTAGGATTGTTGTTTGCTTGCTCTTTTTTTTGTACTACTGCATTTGTATTGTTAATATTCCTAGTAAAGAACTGTTCCTATTCCCAAATCTTTGCCTGAAAGCCTCTAATTGCAAAATTATAATAATTTGGATAGATACTGAACTGAGTGTCATGGAAAAATTAGTAAAGAAATGAATTATTTTCTTGGCCCAGCAGAGCTTGAACTGTATGATGCCTTTAAGACCACTGGGTAATGGAGGTGCAAAAAAGATTGTGAACAGTTTTCTCATTCATCCCTCAAGTTCACTAAAGAAAGCAGTGCCTCTTCGTGCAAAAACAGTGTGCAAGTAATAAAAGAGCCTGTTATAATACATGAGTAGGTTAGAACACATTGCTATGGCATATTATCATTTTAAATTCTTGAGTTTGGGAAACTAATAATATTCATTTATATAAAATCCTTTCAAGACTGTATTTCAAATTAGACAAGTTCATATTAGATGTCAGTGCAAGTTTTGGTTTGTTGTTGTGGTTTTTTTTTTTTTTTTAATTTTTTTTTGTGTTTTTTTTTGTTTGGTTTTTTTTTAATTTGAAAGACATGATTTTCACTAACTTAAGTAGGAGTCTTAGGTTTCAATTTAACAGGAATATTCTAACTAGCCCTGTCCCCTGCACTGCTCACAGCCTTCCCACCTTGAGGTCAAGGTTTTAAAGAGTCTACTCTGCATCCCAGCATTCAGATCCTTCATGATCCTCTCATCTGGCGTTATGCAGAATATAATTTCCCAGGTTAACACTGAATTGCAAATCAGTATTGTGATTTTCTGTCAGGTTTTGCATTAATTTTGCAGTGTTCTTGCCTCAGCTTATTCGTGAGAATGATCATGTGAAATAAAAACCTTTTAAAGCACAGACTGTATGCCATCTCCAACTCCTCTGCTTTTAACAATGCCTCTCACTCTATTGTAAAAGAAAATTTGATGTGACATAATTTGCCTTTGGAATTCTACACTATTATTCTTTCCCTTTTTAACTGCTGTGTGACTGCTGAGTATTGTTCTTGTACTGAAGTCAGGCTCACTAAAAATAGGTCCCATGTTCTTGTCCTCTCGTGTTTCCTCTGTCTTCTTCAATCTTGTCCATCTTCCCTGAGCTCTCCAGGATATCTACCAGTCTACTTCAGCTTACTCCAGCCTATAGGTGACATTAAAAAATCTGAATTAAGTACTCTGTAACCTCTTCTCTGTCTGCTATGAGTTCTTACCCTTTTGATGCTCATCTTGTGTTTATTACATAATTTATGCTAATCTTTCCAGCAAAGACACAGAATTTTATGGGACTTCTTTTTCTGCTGTCTTCCAGTCAATAATACTATAGAATGTTTTTGGACTGTTCTGTGTTCCAGTTATTTTGTTGCTTGGCTGTACTTTCTTTTATTTAGTTTTTTTTAAATACATTATTTTATGTAATCTGACCTACTTGTCATCTCCTTTGCCATTCCTGTTCATGATTTCAGACCAGTAGGGAAATTTGTGGCTTGTCAGATTTACTCAACCTTTTTTTTTCCTTTCTCTAGTAGGAGACAGTACATTCTTTAGCAGTTTCTTAAAGGACATTTTAGTGCACATCTTCTCACTAGCTGTTCTCCAGGCATTTACCTGCCTTGGGATCTTACTGCTGGTTCTCTGAGACTGCAGACACCTGATTTCTGGAAATACAGTCCTTTCTTTTTTGGTGGGTATCCAGTTCTCACCATCTCTTCAGCAGAAGTGAGGAACAGGATTTTGACTTGCTTTTTGTGCCCTGGGGCAGTGGATGTTGCCTGGGATCTTTTCTCAGTATTTTGTCTCATTTTTGATAAGGCAAAATCCTTGTATTTCACATTTATCACAGGATCACTGGTGTTGGAAAAGACTTTCAATGAAATAAGCAAAACTTGTCAATGTTTCAAATCCATATTCATCACAGGACATAGCACTTCCAAATAAAATGCCAAATGCTGTTAATAGAGCAAGCTGTAAAGAAAAACTTCTCAGCAGATAAATTCTTGCTTTACATACCAAAATACATTTACTATTTTGTATTGCTCATTGACTGATTTTATGCTTTCTAAGGCTAAACAGTATCTTAATTAGAAAAAATACTAATAGAAGCTAGTTGGAACTTACTGCATATTAAATTCTAGCTAATTCCTTTGTCTGCTCTCATGTTCTATATTGTCAGTAATTATGAAAATGAAGAATAGGAGAAAAATTATTTTTTTCTGGAATATTAATCTCACCCTAATGCCAAAGATTAAAGAATGAATAAAATAATGTAACTACTGGTTTTACTATCCCACCACTGGGATTGGCATCTATCAGATGCCTAAAGTCACATGCTCTCTCCCAGCTTTGACTGCAAAGTGCCAAACTTGAGCCTCACTTGCCTTTTCAAGCTAATTTACCTCATTAGTCTGCTCACTGCTGAATTTGTCCTTGCTGACTAAATCTTAGTTTTCTGGCATATCCTACCTGGCAGCCCTCTATTTATCAATAAAGCTTTCCCAGAGGTGTTAAGTGGTAGCAAACTTCTCAGAGGCCTCCAGGGGCAGCTGACATTTCTCTTTCCCCAGACCAATTGTCACATCAGCCTCAGATGGGAGGGGAGTAACAAAATGTGCTAAAATGATCAATCATCATGGTTCCTGAAGAGAGGACACAATTTCCCCTTAAACTCAGTGTTGCATGAACACAGTCACTGTTGAGCAAGTTAATGCTGTTCACACTTTTAAGTAGCCAGTTTTATTTATTACTCTATAATTACAATTGTGTTTTTACTGTCTGTAGGTGTAAATTTTTCATTTGTTCCTCAAGTTCCACGACTCCTATTTTTAAGAGCCCGAGGAAAAGAGAAAGATACATTTAAATTCACCTGCCTCTCTCTGCAAGGTTGTGCCATACTGTAAACTTTCTATTACTTTCTGGTCAGAACCTGACTGCCAGAGGCACTGGGGTACTTGCATGAATTTTGGGGGCTCTTCTGTGTCTTGCACAGCAAATACTCAGTGACAAATGACAGTGGCAAAAGACCTGTGTTATCATTAGCAAAACATCAGTCTTTGTGTGCCTCAAATCTTGCCTATTTATTGATCCAAAGACAGTTAAAACCTCTTTCTACAAACATTTTTGCTGGCATTTTCACCAGCCCTGATTTCACTGGCCAAATTCTATACGTTTAATCCAGTGTTTCATTTCTTGCAGCAGCTTTTCCCAGGTTAAGCCAGTGGTTCTCAAGGGTTTGTATTCTCTGGGGTGGTTATGAACCCCAGTTGGAGAAGAGGAGCTTGCAGTGAGAACTGAATCAGAAATACAGAAGTCAGGGCACAAGCTGAGGTGGGAATTCCTGTTTGAAAGCTCTCCGCAAACCTTGAACAGGGAAAACTGGGAGAAGATAGATCACATTGGCAGCTCCAGAGCTATTGCCTTGATGCCCTCTTGCCTAATCTTCATTTATAGAAGATGCATTTCTTCGCTGTGTGCTTTAGCTGTGGCTTTTGCATCTGGGGCTGGTGTTACCTGCTGCTTCCCTGGAAGGAGCAAGTCACCTCTGAGAGTGCAGTGCAGGCAGCTGCAGGAATCTGTATCATCAGGGCACCTGTGGCAAGAGAAGGAGATGAGCCTGTGGCCCTCTCCTGGCTCTGGATGGGCTCTGGGTTAATTCAGCTTCCTTTGCTGTGGTATCCATTCCATAGGTAGGGCTTGAGTCCAGAAATCCAATTTATTGCTGTTCCACAGCATATTTCACAGCCAAATCATCCTGAGAGTTGGGGAGTGGGAGCTGTGGGCTCAGTTCTTAATGAACACCAGTTGTCCTTAACTAGGGGAGATGAGGAAAATTGAAAATTGGCTGGGATGCCTTCCCTTGAGACCTGGTGCTTATCCTGTTGTGTGACCTACAGTGTATCAGCTAAGGACTTGTCCTACATCATTGTCTTCCCCCCCTATTTTTGCTTCCCTTAAAAAATGAAGATTAATGCAATTTCCCTCATTTATTTAATTGATTATTTGCCTTGATAATACTGGGCAATTAGAATGTCAGAAGAAAAGCTTTAAATATTGAAGTCTGCAGGTTGACCTTAAAATGTGTTCCTTGGAAAGAATTCAAACTTTCTTGCTGATGGCTTTAATTCATTGATGCATCGTAATGCAAAATTGATTTTTTCCCCTCCATGAAGATCACATTTACATATAAAAAACGGAAAATGGTATTTTAAGGAAAGATTTGCTAGCAAAATGAAAGTGGTATCTTTGATGTATGCCCTGGATTTCAGGATTGGAAATAATTTTCATTAAGCAAAGGGTCATGGTAATGCTGTGTCTTTTCCTCTCATTGACGTCTGCTATATTGCAAGGAAGTGATAGATAATTACTAGACATTATCTACTCTTGCTTGACAGAAAACTAACAAAATGAGGAGAGGTCTCTATACTTAAAAATAAAAATAAAAAATGGGGTAAAAATGTAAAAAGTGGGATGTTGTTCAGGGAAGTTGGCTGGGTTACTCCCAATTTTCCTTTGCTGCAGACCTGTCCCTGTGAGTTTCCACAGGACACTCATCACAACAGGGCCTCCCAGCGTTCTGTATTGGGGTTAAATCTCACTACTGCAGCCTTTAAAATCTGGGTTTCCCTCCTGTAGGTGGGGCTGCCGTTCCATCTGTGCTGCAGATGTGGGCAGATGTGCTGGAGAGGCTGCCCCTGCTCAACCACGATGGCCAGCAAGTAACCACCTCCTCTAGCAAACCAAGCAATGCAAAGTGACCATAGCTTTAAAATATTTCGTTTTATTAAATGTTTCAAATAACATAAACATCATATTAACAATTTTTTTTTATGGCTGAGGTTCACGTAATTTGTGGTTTGAGAATTTTATCTGATTTGAGAGCTCAAAAGGTTACGCCTTAACATTAGAAACTCTTTAATTAAGATTTATAACAGGAAGTTGTCTCGTAGCTAACAAGAGGATAGAAATAGCAGATAGAACCGTAGAAACTCTGGACAGTGGGAGAGTACATATTTTACTATAAACTGGGGTCTGCCAAGATCATGTAAGGACAAGAAACCTTTTGTAAGTGGCTTCATGTTCATCTGAAAAAACAATTCCTAGTTGGCATTTAAGCAATAGAGAAAAGTGGGATAGTACATCTTCAATTATTCCCCAAATCCGCTTTATTTTTTGGATTCAAGTAAACCTGTACCACCTTCATACCAATATTTAGCACCAAGTAGTGGGATGTTCACCACTTACCTTCTGGGGAATGTTATTTGCTCTGTGCTAGAATAAGGGGTCCAATTGTACTAAAGTTGTACTGAAAGTTCATCCTTGCTTTCAGTGGTAGAACATCAACGCTGGCAGAGCAACAGCATGCTTTCAACCATGAAGCTGTAGCTTATTTACAAACAAAAGGATGCCCCCCTCCCTCTTTTCCCAGTTTCTTATTCATGATAATGACTCAGTTAACAACTACAGGTTAGGTTCCCTTTACACTGGAAATGAGGGTATGTTTTAATTGCTTCGTGGTGAACTGAAGTCGAACAGGGCACGCCAAACAAGCACAGCCTGGCACTTCAGGATGAGCTCCACTGCTTTTACCACATCTGTTGTCTGGTGCTGGAAGATGCAGCTGTACACACACAGGCATATGTACTCATGTTTCCTTAGAAAATGTAAAAGAACACATTTCTGCAGGAGGTGGGTAATGAGCCAACAACCTGTGATTTATCAGTGGGTCTGTTACCCCTCCCTCCCTACTGTGGAAGAATTGTTTCTTAACAAGGAACAGAGGAGGGTGGAGAGGTAAGAAATTTTGTTTTTTTAGTAACATGCTGAAGATAAACAGTTTTGGTTGTCATTCAAAAGGCAGTTAAAACAGATTAACTGTAGGGATGTGTTGTGGTTTGTTTGTTTTGTTATCGCTGTTTAATTAAAAAAGGATACTTGTTAATTGCAAGCGTCTGCCTGTTGCTGATGGTGAAATGATATTCAGTGTTTCTTTCAAATATTTTCCCCAAGGCTTGGGTTTCTTCAGACCACAAATAAATCCACTGAGGAGCACAAAGTAAACCATCAAACATCAGCCACTGTTTGAGGTGAGAACAAGTTCGTATGCCCAGCTCCCTGTGATGACAGCCACAACTGGCACTCAAGGGCCACTGCCACAAATCAGCCCCTGCACTGAGGCTTTCTGAATTATGTCTGTGCTTCAGACAATCAGCTGGAAACATCTCAAGCCACAAGAAAATGGATTAAAGATTCAAGTTCCCCTGCATGTTATGTGTGTGTTAAGACAAGCTAACAGCTTGATCTGCCCCAGGCAAGGCCGGAGCTCTGGAGCCAGCTGCTGACAATGCTGTGTGGGCTATGAAAGGTCTCCAGAAGAGCAGACACCATCTGCAACAGCTCTGTTTTTCCAGCCCAAACAACTCCTGCTGCTTTTTTGGGACTGAGTAGCTTTTCTGCGGCTGTTTCCTTCAGCAAAATGCTGAAGAGCCTTAAAATATCACACCACCAGTGTTCTGAGTCCAGCACCTTTTTATGTGTTCAGAAAACCAGGTCGGGATATGCTCAGGGGAGCAAAAAATACACCTCAGACTTGTGGGGACAATACAGCCTGTGCACACAACTGTGAATGCCTACAGGCATATTGTGAGGAATTCCTGGCATGAGTAGGGAAGGGGAAGAAAAGGTGGGACACTTTACTCTGAGGAGAACTGACTGATGTTGGTGTAGCAGCTCTGTACCTTTGACTTTTCTGAGACCCAAGCTTTTGTCTGTCATGTGCACAGCCCAAGATTTGTATTTCCTTTACTGTTGCTTTTCTTTGTCCATAAGGCAGGCACTTATAAAGACTTTCAGGATAAATGCTGAAATTATTTCCTAATGTTTGAGTGGAAGTTTGTTTCAAAGTGATCTACAGTTTTGGTTTGCTTTGTTTTTTAGCCTTTCCTGTGAGGACTGCAAGCTGCCTGATGACTCGATTATGTAACTGAGGGAATGCACTCTTCTGGAGGAATCCCTGCAGCAACCTGCCTCAGCCCCACTCAGGTAGCAAAGTACAATGCCACAACCTTCACCAAAATATTGCTGTGGCAGCACTGGGCAAGGAAACGTTGGTCCCCAGCCCATGAACACATAGCTCCAGGTTTCCCAGGTGCTGACACCTTTCCAGCCCTCAAGCTGGAAAACACACACTCAACAACCAGCTTCACTACAGGAAGCACATTTCCAAGGCAAGAGCTTCAGAAATTCCCATCTTTGTAAACTGGGTGCTTGACCTGTTTAAGCACAGATCAGATGCAGTGTGTGATAAACACAGAGGCCTGTGGCAGGCAATGCCAGAGCCCTGCCATCCTGGACACATTTCTGGTCAGGCTCTGCTGCAGGCATCCTTTGGCAATTGCCTGGAAGCAGACCTCTGGGCAATACGGGGCAAGATTAATTCCTTCAACCTTTAGAAAGATTTCTGAATCAGCCTGAAGTGCTCAGATATAAATACACTGTAATAATTTGCTCTTACCTTCACTACCAAAACCAAGTATAATTTTTGAGGCATGTCAGGTTTGTAAATACTGTCCTCAGTTCACAAAAGAGCAACTGTGTCACTTTGTTGTGGTTTTTTTTGGGGGGTGTTTTTGTTTGTTTGTTTGTTTGTTTGTTTTGTGTAGCATTGCTTTTTCAGACAGCTGGCATGACACAAGACTAGAGAAACTGGGTGCTGCATTGAAGATTGATCGTCTTAAAAGTGCTTATTCAGTGTTACCTGAATAAAAAATATTTCAGTGTAATATTTGACTGAAAATCTGCAAACACAGTGAATTTGTTCTTGTTGCACCAGCTACTTTGAAGAAGGATCTCTCTCTCTACTCCCACAGGAATTTACAATTCACCACAAGAAACAAGAATCTCCAACAGCCATGAGCATTGGGAAGGTCCTTGGCTTCCTTTCTAAATTGCAATTTAATTCTAAAACTCTGAAAAATCAAATTCTGAAAATTCTGAACTGCAGGACAAAGTACATTACCTTCACAGTTGCCTGACTGTTCTTACAGAAAAGTCAAAGAATCACAGAGCTGCTTAGGTGAGAAAAGACCTTTAAGATCATTAAATCCAACATTTAACCTGTCCTCAAGAAAAACAAGTTTCAGACTTTTTAATGCCTGCTGAGAGGAGTGGCAGCAGAACAGGCCCAATGATGTTTCCTCCATGTGTGTCTTTACACTTTCTTTGCTGATGGAAATGATCAACTGCAAAGTGATTTAGCTGTAATGAAAGCCCAGTATCAGGCTGGTTTTCAGCTACAGGGAGAGAGATTTCCTGCAGGGGAAAAAAAGACCTATACTTCAAAAATAATGACAGGTTTCTGTATTCTTCCAATTTTCTCTTTTTTCCAATGAAGTCTTCTCTTCATTCTCAGCATTTTTCAAGACCCCAAAAATGTTCCAAGCAAATTGATAAATTCAAGACCAGGAATTTTTTAATAGACTGAAACCTTAACCACAGGGAGAAAACAAGACCTCTCTGTAAGAAAGCAGTATGTGAGTGAGCAGAGTTAACACAGGTGCATGAGTTCTATGTGTGTCTTCAGGTGTGGCTTGAAAGCATCAGTCCTCAGCAGCAATACAAGACAAGATCTGAAAACTGTTCCATGTGTTAACTGGCTTCATGTGACTGATCTTCCCCCTCCTAAATTTTGAAAAACTGAGAAGGTGCAACCTTGTTTTTTCAATAAGGTACCATTTCACTGAATGAGAATGAAGGAACAGCTGCTTTAGGAAGACCTCTTACATGTTAATTTCCTTGGCTGGGTCTTCTCTGGTGGCATCCTTGTCTTCCAAGGCCGTGCTTTAAATTTGCCTCTTTTGAGGAAGAAGGTGGGATTAAGATAGCCTACAGAGTAGTAAGTGGGAAGACAATGACTTTGGTTAATCCTTACTCTTGCACATCAGACTCTAGATGAGGGGTCCCTGCTTGACCTGTTCCTAAAGCTTCAGTTATGGCTTTAAAAATTGGCCTGGTCCTATGGAAGAAAGACCACCATGTATTAAAGCATTAGTTAAAATTAAAAAGGTGAGCATGTAACAATGTACAATAAATGCCAGCTGCTGTTGGAGGGAGTGGATGTTTCTGCTACTTTCAGACCCCGATGCCCACAGTTGCTGATTAGAGGAGATGGAGGTCCTTCTGGAAGAGGCTGGTTGCTGATGGATGGCTTCAGTGCCTGAGGGTGCTGGATGCCCTGAAGTAGGACAGGAACTTGTAGCAGAGGCTGACCACAAAGTACCAGATGTTTCGAGCCATCTGCGACCGCGCGATGAAGATGCGCCAGATGATCACCAGGAGGGTGGTGTTGAACGCATATCGGATGTTCCTCAGCCTGGGAAAGAGGCACCTCATCAGGAAACACACCAACAACAAGAAGCTCACCAGCCCCCTGCATTTCCTACAGGTAACTCAGGAATAAATCCTATTTACAAGAGGCCCTTGGGCTTTTTGCCTGTCCTGTTTTAGTGGAGATGCTGTGTTGGAGTCCTTGGTGTCGCCAAGGATTGTGCTGAAGCTGGAGCACAGTGAGTAGTTCATGGTGTAGGTGGAATAGATCTGCTGGAATTCTCTCTTGTTCTGTACTCTCATTTCAAACCAGAGCAATGTCATATGGAGAGGTTTTTCTTTAGGAAAGTCTGTGTCCAATACTTTCTGCTTTAGTTTCATATATTGGCTGCCTCTCACTTGGCAGGATTTGGGGCAGGCTAGAGAACCTTCACAGAAGTTGGCCAGCAAAGTTCTCTTATTTGGGTGAAACCCTGTCTTTAGAGTTGTGAAATTACAAAATGATCATAAATGGTCTTCACTGTTGCAATAGTGCATCACTGGGATTTTTTGTTTTACGGAGGGAGTGAGTTACTTTACAGCATCAATTTTTTCAATTGCTGATTTTTTCAGATCCTAATGATCCTGTTTTCTTTCTGTCAAGCAAAAATTTCTGGAGTTCTCTAATTCTCATTTCCCCAGTGCTTGGCCAAGGGAAAAAAAGACAACTAAAGACCTCAAGACTTGTTTCATTTTTATAAGAGCCCTTTTATTTTAAGGTAAACTTTATCACTGCACCACAGCCCATGGTCTGAGGCAGTCAGTAGCCCATTCCTGCAGTTCTTATAAACCTCCTAAAAATGATCCATGAATGATGAACTTGTTTAGGATTCAGCAGCTATGGCAAACAATTCCCTTACTCTATGTTTGTAAAAACTGACAAACCACTGTGATAAGAAATAAGTTAGTTATCTCCATTTTAATCAAGAACAATAATAATTTTGCAATGTAGCTAGACTTATTTTCCCCAAAGGTAGCCAGGAGCTCTGATCTTTGTCCCTGGGTGTGACTTACTTGCGTAGATGCTGCTTTGCTGCTGGAATGCCAGCCATGTCCTCGTTTAGCAAGTACTTCTTAGCACCTATGCAGTAGCTCTCGATGTACTCTGACCAGTGCAGCTGGCGAACATCAAAGTTGTATAACTGGGATTTAAAGACAAAGAGCAGAAGCTGAACACCAGAGCTCAAAACCAGTTCACTTGAAGCACCGATTCTTCATTCATCTCTGTTCCTGACAAGGCCCTCTCTCTGAAATTCTCAAAGCCAAGTTCCCAAGCACTGCCAGACTGTGTTTCACAGCTGCTGATTAATGTCCCACCCAGCTGGGAATCTGGGCAAAGCAAGCAGAAATGTAGTGCTAGCTGGCAAAAAATGAAGGTGTTTATCTTTCAGGTGGTAACTTTTCCATAAATACATGTATTTGTACACACACACACACAGAATCATGGAAGAAAAATGGCATTCCACACAGGCAAACAGATTCAGATGAAAACCTCCACGCAGTTTTAACGTGTCATCAGAATTAGGTGTCAATAAATTAACTGGACATTAAGTCAACAGGTGCCTCTGCATCAGTGTTACTCTCAGCTGTGCTGCATTCTCTTTTGGCAGCTAGATCCACAGAAGTCCAGGAAATGGGTCACTTTGGCGTTTGGCATAAACAAAATCTTATTGCAGAGCCAGCTACCCAGTTTATTTTAGGTACTCATACTGGACAAATTGTTAGCAAGCTCTCAGGCAGCTGTCTGTCTCCTAGAGCAAAGAAAGGCTTTGTAGAGAGGAAGAAGTTTTCACAGAATAGGCTGGATTGTAAGGGACCTGAAAACATTCTGATGTAATAAATGAAAAGCTCCTGAAATAAATAAATTCAGATTACAATCAATTCCATTCATCTAGACATCATTTAGAAGCTCAACAATACACCAAAAATAATTGCTGCAGATGAAAAGAATTTGAGATTACCAACTCATATTCAAGAAATTTACCTTTTTGTCCTCTGTGTTAAGGTGACTCATTAACATATTCATATTATCTGAAGACCAGTTCCAGGACTGGGTGGAGAAATACTGCAGGAGTGTCATAGACTTGTGCAGCCGGTTGATGATCTTCATCATTCTGAAACAAAGGGGGGGCATCAGGGGTGAGCGGGAAGTCTGACCTTACGTAGAAGCTGCTGCTTTGTGTTTCCAGCAATCCAGGTGAATAAGCATTGCAATTCCTCCTGAGCACTGCCCTGCTACTCCCTGAGAACTTGCTAAGCAAGTCCAAACTTCTCCAGCTGAGCTCTTGAGCCTGGAGCTACCCAGCTTTTAATGTTGGCTCCAACATGGGAGCAAATGTGTTTGCCACTGATGTCCAACTGACTAGTCTGACTTAAGGGTTGGAAGGTAAGGGTTGGAAGCTGCAAGGGTTGGAAGCTGCATCTACCTCATATACTGCTGCAGAGGGAAAAGCCCATCTGAGCTAGCATGAAGTCTGCACAACAGAGGTACAGTGCTTCTGTTCCCAAGGTGGATACTTCTCTTTCTGCCACAGGAATTCCCTTCTGCTCCTAAGCCTGAGCTGTGTACTGAAGCAAGGCTCTGATTTTTGGTATTAGCTCCAGTATTTGGGGACCACATCTGCAGTATGGACACTGAGCTCAGAAGTCATTTGCTCAACTTCAGTATTCAGACAGAACCAAAGAATCACAGAGTATTTGGAAGGGACCTTAAAGATCATCTTGTTCCAACCCCTGCCGTGGACAGGGACACCTTCCACTATTCCAGGTTGCTCCCAGCCGCATCCAACCTAGCCTGGAACACTGCCAGGGATGGGGCAGCCACAGCTTCTCTGGGAAACATGTGCCAGGGCCTCACCACCCTCCCAGGGAACAATTTCCTCCTATATACTCTAAATGTACTTTCTTTCAGTTTGAAACCAACCCCCCCATCCTATGATTACGCTCCATGATAGGAGTCCCTCCCCTTCTTTCCCACTGGTCTGCTTAAAGTACTGAAAAATTGTTTACCAGGGTTTAATAGGTACCCATGTGCCTTCTCTTCTCCAGCCTCAACAGTCCTGGCTCTCTCAACCTGTCCTCATAGGAGAGGTGCTCCAGCCCTCTGACCATCTTTATGGCCCTCCTTGGGACCTACTCCAACAGCTCCATGTTGTTGTTGTCTTGCTTCAGAGGCATAACTGCTTGAAGACTTGGGAAATGTAGGTTCAGGTCCTCTCATGTGTCTGGGACTTTTCTTACTATTTTTTAAAAATAAAAGTGGATGACAGTAGTGCTGTCCTACCCTGCAGGATTATTTTAGTTGTCCCAGTGGTCATGAGTAAAGAAGGCCTCTGACAGTTGTTTTAAAGTATGATGTACAGGGCTTGGTAAATTCTGAGAGGACACCACATCCTCTCAGACTGGGTAAGGGCAAGAGAAAGCATTCAAAGGCTGGTTTTTGTGGAAAACAGAGCTGTTTTCATGTGAAATATTGAGCTGCCCAGAGGGTAACACAGTTTCTGTGATAAATAAAAGGCGGCAGTCTGGGGGAGAATGGTGCCAGGCTGGCCTCTCCCCACGCAGACGTGACTGCCACGGCGATAAGCACTCAGCACAGCACAGCAAGACACAATGAGTCCATCAGCTCAGAGCAGAACTGTGCAGCTCAGCCAAAGCAACTGGAAAGAGCACTAAAACCTTAGACAGGCACTCCTTCTTAAAGTGGCTTTCATTTTAGAAGCAAAGCAGACCATCAGATTAAAGGCACCTTCATTCTGAATAATTATGTGTACGTTGACTGAATGCAGTTTATCTGAACTGCTTTAAATTTATTTCAGATTAATCTTCCTGTGTAGGGCAAGCACCATGGGGCAAAGCTTTGTGAATATTTTAATACATTTTAGGAACTTGGGAAAAAGAAATTATGCAGCTGGATTGGAAAGATCTGAAGCTGCCCCTCAAGCTGACTCCTCAAAATCTTTAAAGTGCTTAGGACTAAAGGGAACTGCCAGAAAAAAAGAAAGGGTAAGAGAATAAACTCTTTAGTATATGGAAAAAATTCTTCCCTGTGAGAGTGGTGAGGCCCTGGCACAGGTTGCCCAGAGAAGCTGTGGCTGCCCCATCCCTGGAAGTGTTCCAGGCCAGGTTGGATGGGGCTGGGAACAACCTGGGATAGTGGAAGGTGTCCCAGCCCATGGCAGGGGTGAAACTGGATGATCTTTAAGGTTCTTTCCAACCTAAGCCAGTCTGTTATTCTATGATCTGAAGAGGTGTGTGTGAAAGCTGTGTTTCATGTTAACTGCCTGCGCTCAAATGTTGTGACCACATTCAAAACACTAATAATTTGTATTAAGGAAAGGTCAGCTGAAAAACATCAACTGAGTAGAAATATAGCAAAGATCTCTTATGGGAAGTCTCATCCTCCACTGTGGAGGAAGTGAGAGGAATAAATCAAGTATTAGCTCTCACTGTAGCCACACTTCAGACATGTTTTTTGTCTTCCAGTAAGCTGTTTAAAGCAATGATTTCTTTATTTGCTTCCATACAGAGCCTTGCATGAGCAGATCCTCAGGTGAGACTGGATTGCCCCAAGAAACTACTAAGGATTTATAAAGCACATTATGCTCTAAGTCATGGATGGATGTGCAGCACTCACAGGAAATTTATGTGAAATGGGCTTACACCTAAAAAGGCTTCTTTTATGTGTTTTTTTTTATTATTATTTGATGTGGTTTACTGCTCTTAGACCATAAAGGTCTGATATTCGGGTAGCTGGGAAAAGAAGAAATAATGAGCTGGTACTGTGCTTTCTACCACATTGCAGCAATACCTGGATGAGCTGAAGCAGTGTGTAAAAAGAAAAGGAGAATTATATTAAAAAAAAAGAATACTTGGAAAACTCCAAACTTTATTAGTGAACCACCTTTGCTGAGGCTGCAGATCTTAAAGTTCAGAAAATCAGGCTGAGATCTGTTTGACATTTCACTACAGCACTGCAGGCAGTGTCCACTGGTTAATTATGCCAATCAGCTTCATAAAAAGAAATGTCAATTGTAATGGCATTGCCAATATCTTACTGCTGCCCATTTCAACAAAGACTGGAGATTCCAGCCTCATTTTCAATTTACCTCTATTTCTAGAGTAATTCTTTCCTCCTGGATAACTGTAAGTCTTTTTATGGACCAATCTGCCTCTGAAGCAGAATATCAGGGATAAATCAGAGCAATGCCAGGGATTTCTTTGCAGACAGCTGAAGCCAGCTTTCTAGCTAGCAGAGGAGCACAAGAGCAGCTGACATCAACACAGCACTGGCATTCTGTTCTCACACTGCATAATAAATCCTCCTCTGTGGTGGCAGGGAATAAAGGAGGACAATGTCTGGAGTAACGTTACTTACAAGAGATTCCTTCCACATGAGACATGGATATTGCTGTTCCTCCAAGCCATACCACTGCCAGGGCTCAAATAACACCCATAACAGTGAACTGCCCTCCTAAATACAATTAGAATTTAAACATACTCAGAAACAACTGCTTCCTAGATTTCAGGCCAATGCTGGAAACAGCTACTTAGGCATCTGATTTATGGGGAAAAAACCGTATTAGCTGGTATGTTCAAAACCTTGCCAGTCTCAAGTTTTGCAAGCTCATGCCAGATAGGGGTGATCCCATTGGAAAGCTGAAATGGTAAAGGTCTGGATACAGAGAAGACAGAAGACCACCAGTCCTCCTCTACCTTGGGAAGTGATGCCTTAGATTTTAGCTTTCATAGTTTCAGATTCTGTGCTGCCTAAGGATGTAGTTTTGAGCCTCATATTAAGTGCTAGTAAGCTCTCTTCACAGAACAAGCAGACAAAAAAAAATCTTTTCCTGCTGAGGACCAAGGACAACTTTCAGCCCAAAAAGCATGAACAACGGTGGACTGAAGGGAGGAACAAGAAGGATGGGACCTCACAACCTGAAGCTGTAACTGGACAAATAAACCCCAATATGCAAATGGACCAAAACTTAGAAAAATGTAAAATCTCGTGATTGGGCAGCCATTTTGTGTGGCCATTCCTAACCCACCCTGGGTGCAGCCTTGGTCAGGCTGTAATGCCCAGGGTGGGTCCTGGAAACCTTTTAATAAATATCTACTTTATTCTCCAGCTCTGTCCAACCTCTGTTTCAGGTCAGCCTTCCTAAGGCATCAGTTTCTGGTGACTCTGCCAGGAAACGAACCCGGAACCTTTGAATTAGAAGTGTGTAAAACTGAGTTCAAAAGATGTGCTGTTCTCCAGGTGGTGGGAAGGGTGTGAGCCCTAGGCTGTGCTTAGCTACAGCCATGCATTTTCCTCCTTTTCCTCCAGAGATGGGAGACAGGAAGAAGCTCAAGGACTCCAGTTCTTATCACTGGTTGAAGCTCTGCTCTCCCCAGGAGCAGCAGGCACGCAGGAGGCTGAGGGCACCACTCCTTACCTGGGCTTCCTCCCCGTGAGCCGCATGTACAGGTCGTAGAGGATGGCGGGTGCCTTGTGGCTGACAGTGATCCAGTACTGGTTTATCAAGTAGCTGGAGGTCATGTGAGCATTGGGTGTTCGGAAGGCCTGCTCCAGGGGGTTCCTTTTGAACGTGGACATGACGTACTGCCCTGCAAGGGAACAGGCATCTTTCACTTCCAGCTGGGCTGGGACCACCGTGCAGCACAGCCCAAGTTGTTGTGCTTCACACACCTCCAGCCCACAGCTCTCTGAAATGTGTCACCAGAGCTTGGACAGGGTTGTCCCTTCTGCCACAAAAATTGATGACTCCATCTATCACCTATTTGAAACCCAATCCATCTCCACACTTAACACTGGCAGACAAAAACCTCCTTGTCAAAGCACCAAAACATAAAGGAGGAAAAGCAGGCAGCTCTAAGAGCTTTAAGGAACTGCAGTTCTGCTTGCACCTGCTGCAGATGTAAAAGGAAATGGTAAGTGCTAACATTTCTTTAGATCACTGAAAGCAAACTTTGATTTGCTAGCATTAAAAAAAAAAGACATTTCTAATTTTCAATCAGATTTTCCAAAGGGCTGATGTCTGAGTTAGTATGCTGCTTACACAGAGTGATATCTTTAAAAGGACTTTGTTATATCCTTTCAAACCACATCTGACCTGCACCACCAAACATCTGCCTGTTTTCAGAAGACCTCTGGATGCTCTAAAGCAGCAAACTATCTTGCATTCTTCAAAAACAAATGATAGGGTGGGAATCTTCCCTTCCCTTTGCATGTTAAGGCACTAAATATGCTGGGTCTGAGTCTGACCTCCAGCAATGGCACAGTGCCACAAAGTGGAATCTAGATGTGCATATCTGGGGCATTTGCATATTGCAGAGGCTTAATAAAACTGCAGTAGTTGAGTGTAAGACTATCATCCTAGGGACTGATAAACAGATGGTGCTCCTATTCCTGAGCACCAGCAAGCTCAAGAAAGAATATGTAGGCTTTTTTCACTTTCTGAAAAATTGATTTGAGAGTTAACAACATCAATCTGTGCTCATATTATAGTTTAGTCTCTAAGCTTATGTTACAAATAGAGAATCAGATGAGAATTTGCAAGCCACAAGAAACATCCAGATCATCCTCAGATAAGCAGATTCCAATTGTAACATTCAGACAGGACTCTCCAGTATCTGTGGTCAGCTCATTACTGCACTTCAAGTAGTGACTTTTGCTGTACTTCTTCTAAGAAGTAGACATTTGTCTACTACCAGACATTTGTCACCTCTAGGAGCTACTGCAGTGACTTAGTGGGTGGGTGGTCTTTCCCTCCAACCCCAACACAAAACTGCAGCAGCAAATCCTAGAACTTGAAGACAGGTTCTGCAGGGGGAGAATCAGACACAGGTCTCACCCAGGTAGACTGTCAAGAATAAACTGAACTTAATTTTTGCCACGCTGAACATCATTTTCCAGCCTGTTTTAAGGTTTAATTCTGAGGAGAAACTGCTAAATGTACTTCAGAAAGTCAGACTAACCAGATTCACATTGCAGCAAAGCAGAATATGCTTCTTCAGATAAAAATTTAGTTGTCTGACCATATCTTTGAAACAGCAGGGAAAGTAATGAGAAAGCAAGGGAAAAGAAAAACCTCACAGCATTATTTGGAAAAGAAATAAATCAGTTAAGGTGCCTTTTAACACTAGGAGTTTTTATCTGTGTCTGAGGAGCTTTGGAATGAATGCCTTGCAATGAATGTTTCTTTCTCCTCCATCCCCCCCTCCCTCCAAGCTCATCACCCAAAGCGTCACCACCTCAGTCACTTTGGTTCCCAACCCTCGGTATCCTCAGCCTAATCCAGCCTCAATTTCTCTGTTTGATCTTTCTCCCCTTGAAAAATACCTACTCCCTCGTGTCCACCTGTCACTCCTGCCTAACCGGGTAGCCCAGGCCCTCCCCTCTGCAAACCCCATGTCTGCTTTGCACTAAAATCCTCAGTCCCACGCCAGGTGACTCCCATTCCCCTCCCTGGTTTCCCAGCAGCTTCCAGACACTCAGGACCCTCCACCCTGATGACAAGTCACACACCCTGACTCCTTGAACAGAATTTTGTCTATTTCCCAAAAAGAAATTGGGAAATTGGGAAAAAAGAAATAGGACACTGAACTGTGGTTTCAGACTGGATGGCTGCAGTCGTAACATCATGGTGCAGTAATCTTTCCCAAACTAACTTCTTCAGCTGTGTAACATCTTTAAAGGCAGAATTTTGCACTTCAATACTCCACTTAATACTCCATCCCAATTCTCTGCAGCATGTTGCTCTCAGAAAACTGTGGCTACAACATGTGGCAGAAAGAGCTTTCATAATGTCACCCATGGAGAAAATTTTGCCTTCAGTTCCACCGCACAGCTGAGCTGCTCATGGAAGCTGCTGCTGCTGCATGCAGATGATTTCATGGCTAAATCCACAGTTATAAACAGAGGAACAGAATAAAATAAATGAAAATGATTACACTGCTGTTTTCATCATTAAATTTACACTGAAAAAGGGTTAAGAAAGGCAAACCTCAGAAAGTGGTGCTACGGTGGCTTTTGCTGAAGTAGCAGCCTGTGAAGAGCTTTGTATTCACTCCTGTGAAAAAGCCACAGGTCTGTGACTAACCACAACATTTTATTTCTCATTAAAAAAAAAAAAAAAAAAAAAAAAAAAGCCAGGAACTTGGTGTGATGTCCTCAGCACTCACTCAATTGCTAAAACTCTTCCCTGCTAGGCCACGTGATCAAATATCATGGTTAAGACATTTATTCTGTAAATGCAATTATGGTCTCATTCTCTGCTTAGTTTGCCATGTAAATAATGCAAGGGGAAAAGCAAAGCAAAGGCTGAGAGGTGGAGTAGCCAGCCTCCTATATTTAAAAGCACAAAGATATGAATGCAGGGGTAACAGAAAGTAAACCAGGCCCAGTACATGTGTCCATGAATGTACTAACTGTACACAGTATTTCACAGTATACAGCTGAGACAAATTCTGCTGCTTGGCTTCAGCATAAGTTTTTCTCTGCAACCGTGTCAGGATCTGTCTCCCTTTCTTTCACCCCTGCCTTGGAAGTACATCCACTTGAAGAAAAGTTAGCCATGAAAATAATTTGACTTTTTTTTCCACAACACTCATAATCAAAATACAAACTGTTCTTGAAGCCCATGTGTCATTTCAACATTTTCCTCCTCAAGTGCACAAATGTTATTTCTGTTCAGAATTTTCTGATGGGCAAGGAAAACCACATCACTTCCATAATATCAAAGAATCCTAGAATGGTTTGGAAGTACCCTTTGCCTCACAGGACCCTCACCCACTGCAGCTAGGTCCCCAAAATGCAGTTTGAATGGCAGAATGCCACTGAAATTGTGGAAACCAATTCTTCAAAGTGTAAGGAACACTCTGGATGTTCTCCATTTAAATGAGACCTTACCCATTTCTCCCCAGAAGAAAGGGTTGATTCCCCCTGTTGTGCAGTTGTACACCAACAAGTTTTTTGGTCTGGAAAACAGAAAGAAGTATTATTTGAGACGGGAAGAAAAACTCCATTTCTTAGGGAAGGGAGTACGAAATCAATCAATTTCAAGAAAATTCCAGGTTTAATACCAAACCAAGTTTGCATTTTTTGGTGTGGAACTGAACATGGATCACACTGGTTTTATTTCTTCCTTCAACATAAGTGAAGAATTAATGAAACAGTTTTCTTGACCTAAGCCTGCCTTGCCAAGGGTGTCAAGTGATGACATCAATACAGCATTTTTCTTACTGCATACTTGAAAACTGCAGAGTTTTAATTTGGTAGATTTCTTAATAATGCTTCAAGGGGAAAGCTGGTGAGCTGCTCTTCAAGGTCCTTTTGGGATCCTTATTTGGCTTTCTGGATGTATCTCTACCCCTCAGCTCAGAAGGCTTACTCTGTCTTTCAGAGTAAAACACTTATGCCTTTTATTTGCCTAGGTTTGATTTCTCAAGAGTTGCATAAACCTCCAGAATAATTCATGTGTTTTATTCTCTGTACTCCCACCTAATGATTAAAGGCCAGGCCAGAGGTTCACAGGAAAATATCACTTAATATCACTTCTACATACTCTTCTCAACAACGCAAAAAAGGGAGATTTTTTAGATCATATAACCTATAAGCCCATAATATATTTACATTGTGCAGTGTTTCCCAAGGAAAACACGCAGAGCTTTTTTTACCAAGAAAACTCCAGAAGACACTTGAAAAGCAACTCAATGAAAAGGAAGCCCACAAAACCACTGCTGCAAAGCTCTTGGCTTTCAGAAGAGTGACTTCTGAGAGGCAAGAAACAGGTCTCAGATGTAGAGATTTCCTAACTTAAACCTTGCCTTTGTTGTGTCTTCTACACTTCTCAGTCCTTGCCCACCCACAGGGAGAAAACACCAACCAGAAAACCAATCAACCAGCCTCTTGCACTGGTTTTTAATCAGCTCCTGGTTCCCTTTAAAGTGCTGGTGCAGGGAGCAGATACTCCAGGTGTGTGGCCAAAGAGGAATGCCACGAAGAGGGATGCCCTCCCACCTGTGCACAGCCGTGTACCAGCCGGCTGCCAGGGTCAGGTTGATGGCCACGTCGACGGGAATCATGTCTGCCACCGCTTCGTTGTTGGCGATGACGGTCCGCAGGATGCCTTTGCCCGCCTGTGGGACACAGGAGACAGGGAAACAGTCACCCACTTCAGGCTGGGCTGAGATTTAACTGGCAGCACTCCAGCAGCGTGCACTGGCCACAAGCCAGCATCACAGCAAGTTTTTTCTGCTGCAGGTTATTTGGTTTCTGTGACAACAAAGACGGATCTCCCGTGGATCCCACTGTCCTGCGTTTTCAGAGGATGCCAGGATACATGATGATGTCTGTGCTGTGTACAACAAGAAAAGCTGGGACTCTTAATTTAACTCAGTATGGAAGAAATACCTGAGGAAAGGAATGTATCTGAATTTGCTGCTGTAAAATTCTCTGTGATGCCTGCAAGTTACATTTTCTTAAATGACACGGGCAGGCAGAGGTCTGAGTAGCCCTCAGAGACTGCAGTCACTTTGGAAATTACACCAGTAGGACTTCTGAAAAGCTGACTACCTTTCCTTTGGATGTATTTACACTCTCCTCTTTTCCAAAGCAGTCTGTTAAGCACAGAGATACAGAGGATGGCCCCTGCCTTGAAGAGCACACCACCCATCAAAACTCAGTAAAAGGAATCAGTGCAAATACAAAGTACTGGCAACTGAAAAGAAGAAATAGGCAAGAACAAAGAACTTTCACCTTGCTTTGATTGGAAGTGCATTTTTCAGGGGATCAGGCTCCCCAAAATATATACATTTAACCTGAATGCTTATCAAGGGGTTTCCATGATGACCAATCAGGCTTTGGAGGTTCCACAGGAGAGACATGGCAACAGCCTGGCAGACTGGATCAGAGAGGACAAGGCAAAATACAGAAACATAGGGGTGAAATGAGATGAAGGAACTTTACTTGGTGTGTCATGGATGAGGGCTGAACAGAGCACATAAGAGAAGAAACCTCACATGGCAGAGTCAAGGCTGCAATCAAGGTATTCCTCATCTGGGAAACAATGCAGTGAAACTGAGGAGCCAGGGAAAAAGCTGAGAGGATAAAAGTGCTGGTGAAGCAAAGAAGGATAAAAGCTCTTGTAATTCAGAGCTAGGCAAAAGAAGAGGGAAGGAGTGAGTGAAGGAGCAAAAGAATATCTGCTACAGATCCATCAATATTTAAAAGTTAGGGCAAATTTAAGCTTTTCTTAAATTATTTTCATACAATCTGAAACTCCAATTTCATTATAAAATAGATTAAATTTTTATACAGCAACTAAGCAGAAAGTGCCTAGTTGTGGGAAACCCCTTGCCTGAAGTCTGAGGAGAGAAAAAAAGTAATTTAAAAAGCATTTAAGATTTGCTATTAACTTGTAAAGCACATGCCATTGTCTAGTGGTCATTGGTGGATTTTAAGGGAGGTTTTTATCTTTTCAGATCTTTTTGGTGGCTGTTCTCCTCCTTTCCCCTTCTGCAACCAGATGTGTTTGTTGCATTTCAGAGCTTGCAAGTAACGGAATACCACTTCTGACTGATTAAATTTCCATCAGGAACTAGGACTTCTGAGCAGTCCCCATCTCATCCTTGATGCATTGGGCAGAGGGATTACAGACTGACATGGACACCAGTGCAAGATGCCCCACATAGCTCACTCCATCCTCCTCAAACCTGTGTCATGCATTGAATTCTGCTGCCCTAAGCTGAACTATGGTTAGGCTCAGACACTAAAACTTCAACTTGCAACACTATGATTTTCTTTGAGTTCTTATTACTGTGTTTTTTTCATGGGAAAAAAAAAAGGCAGAAAGAAACAAAGGAGGCAACCAAGCTCAGCTCTGAATTTTCCACTGCTATGAACACATGCCCACTAGAGACCACTGTGTGATCAACTATCACATTTTCACACTGAAGACCTTTCTGAGGTCTTCAGAATGAAGATGTTTGATGGTTCTGCTGCAAAATGTTTTTGCAGCAGCATGTGATGGTCACACACACACGAATGATTCCGAAATTTCCTACATTTTGTATTTAACAAGGGCTTGAGGTTTAAGTTTTTTAGGTTACTTTTTGCATTGAAAATGGTTCAGTGGTACTTCTGTCAGGCATGGCTTGGGTTCTATTTATAGATGCTGACATTTTTCTCTTTAGTGAAATAGAAGCTACTGCAAAGTGAAGCCTCCAAAATAATTTCCTGGTCAGAGTCTGATGTTTCTGGACAGCCTCTCAGCTGAGGTGCTTTGGGGCCAGTCACTGTCCAGACCACAAATTAAACCAGTTGTGCCCTACAGCTTCACTGCCTTGCAGGGAGGAAGGTCTTCACATGTAATAGGGAACAGCGAGACAAAATGCCTTAATTACACTCCAGCGGAAATGTAATTAATTTCATTTTGTTCCTCAATCAACAAACACAGCTCCCCATAGCAGCTGGAGCAACTGTAGGCGAAAGAAACATAATTAGATTATCAAGAACAACTTGGACTCCCATATTTCATGAATATTTAAAAGAAATGTGTCTATTTATGGAATGAAATTATCAGATTCAAACACTGCAACTGAGGAGAAAAGTCTTTGCAGGATTTGGAGTCCAGATTCTGCCCAAGTGACATCAAAGATCATCTGAACCAAATCTGAATCTGGGGGATGTTCTCCCTATAGGATGAGCTTGGTTAGAAGTTGAAAGTGAGTATTTTGGTATGGAGGGACACTTGAAATGCACAAAACCAAACCACCATAACCACTTCCCTTTTGCTTTTTTCAACAGATTTAATTAAAGCAAATAAAGCTACTCATCTAATAATCACAGTTTAAAATACATTTGGCCAGGAGAGCTGCTTGTACTGACACAACTTTCAGGTTATCAAACTGATGCATCCACTCAGATGTTCAACAGCTCACCACATTCAACCACATTAATTCATATACTTATTAATTCCACCCCTTCAGAAGAAAAAGTCTCTTGAGTCCCTGATAATAAACACTTTTCCCTTCCAAAAAACATTCCAAACAACTTTGTCTCTACACCCTGCATCCATGTAATTGTTTTTTGTCTTTTTGTTGGCCAATTCTCAATGTAGTTACAGACCACATTTCATCACCCAAGAGCTCGGTGTAGATGACACAAATTTCACTATCTCTTCTATTATACTGAAAAACTTCAGAGCTTCAAACTTGGACCAAAAAATACCACCTCTTTTTCAAATTTCAGTGTAAGTCTAATGTTTTATATAAAAAGAGAAGCTATTCCCCACAGTGACCCTAGAATCTCATAATCTTTGCTTTCCATGGAGCTAACTTGGATCTAAAGATACAGGCTGCATCTGCATACAAAACCTGGCCCAAGGTTTCTTGCAAACCAGCTCTGGATCATTTTTTTTGACAGACCTCTTCAAAGATTATGATTAAAAAAAGAAACTAACCAAAACAAAAAAAAAAAAAAACCACCACCCAACCAAAATAAAATTCGTGCCAGTACAAAAGTTAGAACCTGACACAAGAAAATTTAAAAAGTGCATCTGCAAAATGAAGGAATTGCAAAACATTCCTTGATCTCGATAATATCATGAAGGAACCCAGAAACCAGGCCAAGATGCTGGAACTAGAGCAGAGAGGCAGTAAAAGCTTCTTGAGTTGTTACCAAGGAGTAGAAGGCTTTTTTTAAAGAAACTCTGACACGATTGGAAGTCAATAATTTGTGAATAAAAATTGAATGCCTCTGAAATGGATAGATGGGATTCAGATGAAAGCATTATTTGTCCTGTGCACTCCATAACTGTAACAGTTTCTATTTATGATCTACTTCAGATATAAATGAGCATTTTTAACAAGATCATATTTGGATTTTCTTCTGCTCTCCTATGATTGCAGACCACTAATCCTTTTATACACTGCACCAGGCTGATTAGAACATAGTTTTGACAAAGTAATGAAGTTGGACAACTCATACATGAACATAAATATCTGCCCAGAGCTATATAGCATTATGGATTGACAGAGAGACCTATGGCAGTGATTTTAGTTCAGAAAAAAAATTTGTAAGGCAGGAGAAAAGGTATGCAACTTTACTCTTTTCATGTATTAATTGCAATGATTGTTTTCATCTTACAGGGAATATTTTATCAAGCTAGGAAAAAATATAGTGAATTATCCATGTAACTGGCAGAGTCTGAATCAATCACACATTATTTAGGTGTAGTCTGTACAGGGAGAACTCCTGTACAAAGCAGTGGCAAGTGTGAGTCAGAGTCTTTGGTACTGTGGAGGGATAAAAAGTTACAGCAGTGGATTTGGAAACAATACACACAGAGACAAATGGAAGGATAAACACTGCTGCCTTGTATTGACGGTGTGGTAACCTGGCCTGGAAAATAAAGTTGTGTTAAAAGAATCAAGCTGTGACACCCATGCATTACCTTCATTTCAAGGACACATCTTTTGCCATTTCTTTGAAAATTTGGCCAAAGGTGTCCAGTTTTTTCAGAGTTTTAGGAACTGCAATTCATGTTTTAGTGAACCAGCAACATGAATACTCTCTCAATGTCATTTTTAGAGCTCAACACAAACCGACCATCCTCTGGGTCCTACCAGCTGACAAATGTGTGGCAAATGTGTGACATCTTTCTCCCAGGCTCAGAAAACTCATGTGGCCCTTGATTGCACACAGTTTCTAAGTGGGGCTGTAGAGTAACATCAGAATTGCTATTTTAGTAACTCAAACTCTGCTTTAAGGGGAGCTTAAATAGTAACCAGACCTACCGCAATAAATATTCCACTGGTCCCATTGAAGTTGTCAATCCAACCCTGTGGAAAAGAAGAATGATTAGTGTTCCCCTCAATGATATGTTGCTTACACAGGCTTCTAAATTATGACAGTGGTGTGGTGTATGCAAAGAAGTTTAGATGGATGCCAGCCCATCTGGGGACAGCTGCCAGGATGCCAAACAGTACTAGGGGATGCACTGCCTGCAATTTACTCATCAACAACAGAATCTAAGTTTCTTCTTAGAAACCACTTCTTTCCTATTCCCTGGCCTCAGGAATAAAATCTGGCTCTAAACACCACAGTGTCTTGGTGCTGACACATGCTGGAAACAGCTGGAGTCATATTTACCCTTGACAGACAACATGCAGCTATCACCAAGAGTGATTTGGTCACTGCAGCTGATTTCTAAAGCAAGGAAGAAAAAAAAAAATCCAAACCAAACCACACCACTCCTTTTGAATCCCATCCTACTTCAGGTCAGGGAAGCTGCCACTTGTGGAAGTTGGAGTTTAGAGCAGTAATGAACTGTTTGACCTGGAACAGGTTGTGACACCAAACAGAACTCTCTGTCTTTCCAAGATGGGGAGCTTGGCCCAGAGCCTTGGCCATATCTCAAGCCATCTCTGGCACACGTCAGGCTGCATGAAAGCCAAAGGTGACTTTGTGCTGCCTTTCCAATTTGGCTGCAATGTTAGGGCACGTTAGTCCTATCAGAGTATTTAGCTTAATGAATTCTCTTATTCCTAAGTACAGCTGCATTTAATTACTGAGTGCCTGACATTTGTACCTCAACCAGAATGCACCAGGAGTAGGAGTGACCCTCAGATCTCATGTTTGAGCACAGAAACTCCCCTGGTGTGCCTGAATGGACAATCAATTGCAAGCCCAGCATTCTGCACCACAACTATCCCAGCTCTTGTTATTATTACTTAAATGTGGTCTGTTCACAGGAGTTCTTCCTGAAGATGCTGAAGAGCACTTGCTGTTCTACTCCAGCACAGGATCTCCACCTCATCCACACATTTCCTATGAACTGGACACCTGTTTCTCAAGACACTGCTACAAGGAGGGACAGATCCTGACAGTACCACAGCTCCAGCTGCATCCAAAGGCTCTTGGTAGGGAATTGTGTATTCATGCTTACTGGGAAAGGCTCATGCCAGCTGGCTCCCACGATGGATGGCCTGATGATAGCAATGTTCAAGTTTCCTTTCTCTTGCTGAATCAGGTACTCTGACAAGGCTTTGGTGTAGGTGTAAGTGTTGGGCCACTCCCCAAGCAGCTTGGGTGTGATGTCTTGAATGATGGATTCATCCAACCACCTACAGGAAACAAGGAAAATATCATCATCCACAGCGCAGGGAGAGAAAAAGATTTGGGCAAAACAGACCAGTGAGACAGGAATCCTCACCTGAAACAGAGGATAAGCCAGTCAAAGCTATTTAAGGTTTGGATTTAAAACAGCTCTGTGGGAGAAGGTTACTTTTGTCTTCAAGGTGCAAAATAAACCCTGGTGAGCTTCAAACCCTGGTACCTGGCTGCAATTCAGGTACCTCTACAAACTCACTTCAGAGCAATCTCTTGCATGAGTAATGCTTCACTGTAATCTGTAACATAAATATTGCCGCAGTCTACAGCCTGATGGAGCTCTCCAGCCTAGGAATCTCACTAGGCAGTGCTCATCCTTAGCCAACACAGTCCCTGTATATTCCCAAATATGTTTCTGGATATTCTAGGGAACCTTGAGTTAGCAAGTAATGAAACAACACCAAGGTCTCAAAAGCTGGAACAACATCCTACAGGGATATTATTCCAACAGTGGATTTCCATCATTTGCAGTGTTAGATGTTCTTTCTAGCAGGCTGTCCACAGGTTTGTACACACAGGAAACTGCTGGTGCTTAAAAAAACACCAACCAAAACCAAACCACCAAAAAACCCCCAAAAGAACTCTGCCAAGTTGTTTTTTATTTTTTGAAGATATTTAAGTACCTAATCCATCAGAAGCAGTTACACAGATAGCTTTTAAAAAGCAGCCCTTACCACCATGGAGCTGCAGGAAGGGCTTAATGCCCAAAGGCTCTTCCCTGGCACAGCACCAGGACCTCACAGGTCCTGCCAGCATCTGGGTCTAAAGGACAAGAACTGGCTGTGCTTCCAGAGCCCTCGCTGCCAGTCCCTGACAGGCTCCCAGCAGCCTGGTGTTACACCACAGAATCAAAGATTAGCTCTTATAATCCAATTTGTAATTAAGTCAACGGACTTACAGTTCAGTCTGAAGGGGTGAACTCTTCCCAGGGGCACTGCAAGGATACTGCTTCCTGCAGATCCCCACTTCACCCCTCCTTGTCTTGAATTTCAGAAAAAGGCAGAGGTCGAGGGGAGAGAAATACAATGCTGACTGACACACCTGAAAAATTGCTTGATTCTGTCAACCCTTCAAAGACTTGGTGGCTCAGGTGGCACAGCACTTTTCAGATGGCTCTCATTGGGCACAGATGGGAAACTGTTGTATGAGAAAGCTGTTCACTGATTCACAGGGGAGGGCTGGATGAAGCAAATCTCTCAGTTTTGGAATGTGTTAAAAATCTGACAATTTGTAGTATATAGGATTTTTTTTTTTAAATAAAAAAGCCCTGTGGAGGCACAAATGCCTTCCTTTGCAAGCCTGGTCCCATGCTGCAGAAACAAGGCAGAAGAAAGCATTTAAACATAAAATATGAACTATGCAGAGGTTACAAGCAGCACATAATATTGACATAATTTGCAAAGCCACTTAGGCAGCCATTGAACCTCAGGGTCTCAGCTAAGCTGCT
Source organism: Phylloscopus whistleri (assembly GCA_017589585.1). Classification (NCBI taxonomy): domain Eukaryota; kingdom Metazoa; phylum Chordata; class Aves; order Passeriformes; family Phylloscopidae; genus Phylloscopus; species Phylloscopus whistleri. The sequence continues at coordinate 1,608,967 of JADMLD010000723.1, forward strand.
ATTGTTTGACTCTGTGGAGTAGCTAATTACCAGCCTACCAAAAGGAGATGGCTATTTCTGCAGAGCCTGGAGGAAGACTAAGTTCATTTGGGAACTTGGGTTAAGCTGTGTGCAAGCTTTTTTCCCCTTCTCTTTTTTTTAAATTTTCATAATGGGGGGTTGCAGGTTTGCATTGTCACAAAGACAGGTGTAGAAGTACAAGCAGAGCAATTTCCCTTTGCCCTCATCCTTCCAGAGAGGTCTCTGAGGACCTGTCCCAAGGGTACCAGCTTGCCAGGTGATTTCACTGACCAACATTCCCACCAGGGAAGTTGAGCTGACACTTCAGCAAGGAGAAATGCTCTGTGACCTACTTGGAAGATTCTGGAATGCTAACTCACAAAAGCTGCTGCTTCTGCTCGCTTCTGCATTTGCCCCTTCCTAGCAAACAACACAAATTAAACAATTAATAACTTCTCCATTATATGCACCAAAAATTACAGGAAAACACAATTTTCTGTGTTAATGGCTTTGCATTAGTAAGACTCCTTCTTGTAAGCAATGATGGATCTGTATTTTCTGCAATAACCAACCCAGAGCTTCAGCTGAGACTTTGCTGTGTGCTGTGTTCCTTACCTCAGCACACCCTTCAAAGCTGATTTCCTTCAGCTTTAGATTAAGGCAAACCATGCTTGATGCAGCAGATTATATGTTTCCCCTATTGGCCTGGCAGCATTTAGAAGTGTGACTTTTGGTTTACACAGCTTAAGCCTCAGGGTTTACTTGCAGGTTAAATATCAGAATATTGAAACAGCAAGATGTAACAGGAGGGTAAGAGCAGAAAAAGAAACAGCTGGGAGTTCTCCTTGAGATTTCAAGTGAATAAGTAATCATAAGCATATATCAAGTGCATGGCCAAGAGCACTGTTAAATGGATCTGTTATTGCATCCAGTTGTTCAATTATCCCTCTTAAAGCACTTGCAGAGCAGCACCTTAAGACAAGGGTTGGCTGTGAAGGGAATCATCCACAGCTGGCTGATGCAAAACATAATCTGTATTTCTCTCCATTTTTGAAGGTAGTTTATATTTCCTTGTCTGCTTCCTCTCCACCCCCCTTCGAAGGTAAAATTCTAATATCTGTTAGTCCCCCCTCTGAAACCTTCTGCACCCTGATATCCACACACTATTTCTTTCATTTACATGGCAAATATTAAAGGTACATCCCAAACATCTTCCTCTCTGCTGCATTTTCAAGCTATGATACATAAATTCTTAAGTGTTTTATATGAAGCAGCTCAAGTAACAACCTCTGAGGTAGCCAAGCCCTTCTCCACACTTCTGACTAGCAATCAGACCTGTGCTGCAGTCTTTTTTTAATCTGAGCCATCAACACTAATTGTTTTCAGAGCTGCAAGTGATGGTAAGCTTTTTGGGACAGTGAAATGGAGTCTTGACAGTGATGAACACCAAAGGACATAAAACTGAGTCAGTGGGCAAAAAGATGACAGAGCAGCTTCACTTTTAGGGAAAAGCAGTCTATCAGAACTGGTGTTAGAGGTCGCTGAGCTCAGAACTGGCAACTGCAGCTCAGCAAAAGCTCTTGAATCACAGCTGACAGCTCTGAAACCTCCATGTTAGTGAGCAGCAGCAGACAAAAAAAAAAAAAAATCAGTGAAATCATCACTGGCCGTCATCAGGTACTGAGAATGAGACCAGTGGTGTAATTTTGAAGCTATTCAAGTGACCCTACCTGGAGTGCTGCATGAAGTTCTGTCTGACCCTCACACCTCAGGGAGGGAGTTAAAGAAGAGGTAGAGAGGAAGAACAACTAACATCAGCACAAGGACAGATCCATCAGCACATGAGGAGACAGTAAAAAGGCTGAGACTCTTCAGGTTTCAGTGAGGGGAACAGAGGGGAGTATCCAGGCTGGTGTAGTTACCCTAAATAGCATCTCTCAGTGACACTCTCGAGGGCAAGATACTGGGCCAGGGAGCCCATGCTCTAATGCACAAAGACATTTCTCAAGTTTTTATCATGCTCCACTTACTGAATAAATGATAAATGATTGATGACTACTAGCTGGAAGTAAACATATCCAAGAATATGGGCTACTAGAGAAATTCAAACAAAAACTAGTTTGTACTAACTTTTCTGGAGTAGTGCTTAGAAAGGTAAACTATTTCTTATGACAAACTTTTTTTATTAAAAAAAAAAATTAAAACCCACATTTTTTAAAAAAAACACCAGTTCTCTTAGTGGGCATTAATACATTTAATCTTCCATTATCCTAAATCAATAAGAATAAAGATTTTATACTAGCTCTTTGGGTTAACAGATCACAGATCAGTTGCTTTGTATCACCCACTAGAAAACTAATGAAAACATATCAACAGTTGTGGGAAAATTCTTTTAAGGAGAATGTCTCCTGGGGCCTTTATCAGCTGATTTTGTTATTCTTTCTAATTATTCTTTATTTTGGTAAATTCAGTTAACCAAGCTTTTTTTGTTGTTTCATCAAAGCCCTGTATTCCTGTCCATGTTGAGACGACACAGACTCATGATGTGGAAATCAAGAAGATTTTCTTCACTGAAAAGGTGGCCAGGCATTGCAAGGGGCTTCCCAAGGACGTGGTGGAGTCACCGATCCTGTAAGTGTTCAAAGCCCAACAGTATGTGGCACTCTGCTCTGGTTTAGTTGACAGGGTGGTGATCAGTCAAAGCTTGAACTTGGTAATTTTAGAGGTCTTTTCCAACCTAAATGACTAACACTGAACTGTCTAAAAAAGCCTGTTTCTTACCACAGGATTTCTGAAAGAAGTGGAAATAATGGTGGGAAGCGGAAAAGATAAAAGAAATAAGGTATATGAAAAAAATCAATTCCTACTAAGGCAGCAGCAGAGCTGAGTGTTACAGAAAGCAGCAACTTCGCTCCTGGTGGAAAATACACTCCTGCAGAACTTAACACTGGACTCTCATTAAATCAGACTCTTTTAAAAAACACTAAGAAACAGTAGTAACAGCACCTCGGAACACAAATCCCACCCAATTCCCACAGCTCCCAGGTCTGCTGCAGGATGAAGGGAAGCCAGCACTGGAAGGAGCAATGCAGTTCCTACTTACTCTACTAAATCAAAGAGCTTCTGTGGCTCTGCTGGGGGTGGGTAGATGATCTCCTCGATGCATTTCCGGACGCAGTTTGCATAGGCAGTGGAGATGTGGATGAAGGCCTCGAGGTTCCGCATCTGCCGCGCCAGCTCCAGGAGCCGCTGCGTGCCCATCACGTTCAGCTGCAGGGCATGTCTAAGGAACGCAGGGGAAACAAGCAAAAAGCATTTCACTGGGAAGAATGCATAAAGGCTGAGCCTTAGCCAAACCTCGTCATGGAAAGGGAAGTCAGGGAAGAGCAGGGGACATGGTGGAGCAGAAAGTGAAATGCAAGTGTGGAACCAGCTTTGAAAGCAACGCTGTTGGATTCTGGACACTGAATGTCTCTCAAATATTTTTACTCCATTTGAAGGGTCACAAGTAAGACTTCACTAACATCTCTAAATGTGACATGTTGGCCACCCCCTCCCCGGAACATGTATTTCTAACCCCTGAGGCACTGTGGCTCCTACGGTACACATTCAGTGTTCTCTGAAGGGACCACTGCTAACCCAGATGAACACACAGTTTCAGAAAGCAGGAAAGGGTCCTTGGGCCCAGAAAACAAACAGATTCATAGTGTCATTGAATGGCCTGGCTTGGAAGGGACCTTAAAGATCATCCAGTCCCACTCCCTGCCATGGGCAGGGACACCTTCCACCAGACCAGGTTGCTCAGAGCTCCATCCAACCTTGGACACTTCTGGCCTTGAACACTTCCAGGGGAGTGCTCTGGGAAACCTGTGCCAGGCCCTCAGGACCCTTACAATAAGAACTTCCTTTTAATATGTAATCTAAACCCACTCTCATTCAGTCTGAAGCTACTCATAATCAAAGAAGGCACAATTAGAGGTAACAGCTTAAGTTTCCAAGGAATGGAGATAAGAACTGATAAGCACAAGAGAAAGAATGTCCTGGTTAGCAAAGGCTGACCTTCAAGCACTCAGCATAGCTAGAAGTTGTCCTAGAGACAATCTGCAACAGATCCCAGCCAGCAGACTCTGCTGCATGCTTTGTACTGGAATAGAGACACTTCACTGCACAGAAGGGAGAAGGCTCAGGAATATGCAATCTGCTCAGCCCAGGAGTAGAAGCTTTCAAAGACACGTACAACGTTAGGAATTATGCCATCAAGCACAGTGTACGCTAAAAGAACTTAATTATGTTGAAGAGAAAATGTAAATAGTCCAAAGGAATGAAAACATCAGCTAAAGAGTACAATCAATATTTGGATCACTGCATCTAAAGCTAGAGATACTTTTCTTTTTACATGCTGCTATTAAAGAAAAGCTTTTTCTGTAGATTTCTATTTTCTCCTGCCCTTCTAGCAGGATGAATTATTTCTACTTGAGCTACCCTTCAGACAAAACTTACTTTTCCATGCACATTTCTGTTTGACTGCATCCCTTCTGAGAAGTGGTGAACAGAATTGTGCTCATAATATGGGCTTAGCATGGATTTCTGCTGAGTTGCTCAGAGTTCCTTTAGCCTTCAAAGGGAATATCATCTAACCCTGGTGGTTTGTTATTATTTTTTTTCTATTTCTGTTAGAACAGCATCTATTAATATTTCGATATAACACAATTTCTGAGATTTCTGCCCTCAAGAGTTCCATCTGGAGAATTCCCTAAATGTACTGCATGTTGATGCCAATATTTCATTTAGTGTCTCCACTGCTGCTTCTTCAGTATCTTCACAGCAATGCTTTTGTCCCTTCCTTATGTACTGGCTTTACATATTCTGTTGTAATCTTGGAGCTTCTGCCATGTTGAAAAAATAATTTTATTTGTGTCATCATCAAGTTGCTGCTCGAAATTCTTGACTTATTGAGCAGCAATATTGTGCTTTCACATTTAACTTGCTAAAACTTTTACCCATCTGATATAATTCATTATTCAGTCAGGAATAAGTTCTTCAACTTCTCAGATTTGGCCTTCTAATCATAATTTTCCTTGTTCTGTTAGAAAGATTTTGACAGATCACATACAGTCTTTAAATAGTATCTACACTGTGTGCAAGCTGATGACCTTTTAAACTTCTAACTTCTTTCTAGCTATCCTCCCTATTAAAAATGTGGTTTCCCTTTGATGTTTCATGCCACTGAGACTTATTTTTAAAGTGGGTTTATTTGTGCATTGATTTAAGAATTATTGTAGCTACTTACGTATTGGCTCAAGATCACATCAAGAACTGCTTTCTTTCTGGTGTTTCTCTAATTAGTTGTTCTAAAAAAGCAAATATTTATGGTGGACATAGTGGATATCTCTTTAGCCTATGAGCAAATAAAGACTGATATTATGAATTGTGTTTTCTACTATCACAGCTGTAGTGTTTTTCAAAAGAACTATGAGGATCTGGCAATGAAGATCATCCACCTCAGTATGTTGAAATGGATAATCAGCACAGAAGTATTTACACATCTAATCTTGTTTCAGTGGCTTATTTTTGCTGGTTTTTCTTAATGGAAAAGCCTGCCTGGACAGGCATTTCCAAGGGAACTCCTTCAGAAACCAAGCACTTTTTTTTAAGTTAATTACAGTGAGAGCTTGGTGTTTTAAAGGTTGTGATGGGCTGTTTTCTCAAACCACAGCTCATTTCCCTCTCCAGCTACTCAGTGACAAAGAAAGGCCATTAACAACACCAGCTTTAGAGACAGACACAACACAGTTTCACTTCAAGCCGTCTCCAGCCCTGCCAAAACATCTCCCTGATGGCCTAAACCACACATTTCCCCACCCCAGTTTTAGGTCATACTTAACTCCCTTACACTATTACAGCCCAATCCTGCAGTTCTTCCTTCTGTTCCCGTGGGACTGTGCCAAGACAGCTCCCTTTTGACATGCACACACACACACAAACACACACACACACACACAGAGCATTTTCAGAGCACACCCCCTGCATGTTCAGCACAGAACCATGGGGAGCACGAACATGGGGAAGTGGGGAAGTGGGGAAATTAGCACTGCAGTGGGGAATTAGCACTGCAGTGGGGAATTAGCACTGCAGCCATGCCAGGGGTGCTCTGGGCAGTGCCACGGTGCACCCTGGATCATGCTCAGCAAACACAGGAAAGCAGGACGTACTTGAGGGGCTCGTCAAAGCGAACTGTGGCTGCACAGTGGAAGACAACATTGACCCGGGTCAGAAGCTCCTCCTCGTCTTCAGCACTGATGGCCAGCTTGGGCTGTGTGAGTTCAGCATTAATAGGCTTAATCTTCTCGTGGAAATTAGGGCAATCTTCTCGGACCCTGTCAAAGACCTTGAAGCACAAACAGAGAGAGATCAGGTACAGAATTAGGCTGCTGAGATCGCTTTGATTAGCAGCCAGTCTGATTACATCAATCAATGCAACTGGCACAAAAGAGAATGCCTGTCTGAGGGGACAGGTGAGATGATAGAATAGTCTATTCATTTGTTCCCTCCCAAGGAAAACAGAACAAAAACATAGGGGGTAATGCATTGCTCTGAAGAAATTAATGAACCTTCTCTGCCACCACTCAGACCACCACCAAAATTCCTCTGTGTCCACATGTCTTGCAACCACTTGCCTTCAAGGGCTGCCTGTAGGACCAAAACAGGAGCTAAGGAGCAAGAGAGCAGAGTATGGAGTGTGAAAGCCTGTGCAGCTTTAGACTCAGGCTAGATGGTTCTACAAAGGTCTTGCAGAGAGGAGAGGAACTGGGCACAGTCTTGCTCCTCCTCCTATTCCTTTGCTGCTCCTTGTCTACTGCCACTATTTGTTCATGTCAGAGGAGTCCAGTGAGGACATTGTTTTGGAATGGAAGGATGTGGCACCTCAATAATCCCCACTGCTGAAGCTGTTGAGTGCCACCAGCAGTTTTGCATAACTCAATGTGTGTGCAGCTGGTTGGCCTCTCAAGCCATCCTCCAGCCCTTTTTCCCCTACAAGTATGATCCACAGCTCTTTCCAAGACACATTTCTGCATTATTATATTTGAGCCATTTCAACTGAATTAATAGAAATTGTTAAGTACAAAAAGATCCTTTATTGGGGGGGCGGGGGAACGGGGGGTGGAGCAAAATGACATCATGAAAGGTAGAAAGAATCAATAGAACAGACTGTGAGATCTGAAGAGGTATAATCTAGATTCCAAAGGATAATCACACCTCCAAGGTAACAAGTCTATTGACAGGAACACCTAATACTGAGAGAGATTACTGAGGGATACACAGGATGAATCACACCACCTTTGGACACCTTTAAGAGCTGTCTACATAAGCAGTGCCAGGAAAACCAGGGAACAGCTGAATCTGCCTTGGGGCAGGAGGATGCACCAGCTGACTTTTCAGTAGCTCTGTGTTTTTGGGGTGTTTCCCCTCCTGTGTAGCCTACACACCGAGTTTGGAAATACCTTTACTACCATGGCTTCTTGTTTTCTTAAGATTTCTTCTGCCTTTGATGTGCCCAGTGCTTGTGAACGAGCGATATTGTGTGACATAAATTAAACATAGTAAAAGACATTTGAAAGATTAAATTGATACTAATAGCAGTATTTTTTTTGTTTGTTTGACTAAGGGATTATGACCTTTCCACTTATCTGACAGGCAAATCTAGATAAACCTTGAGGTTCTTAGGGCTAAAGAGGTGATAAAAGAATCATTAGCCTTCCCTATTATGCACCACTGTACTTATTTTGAATTGCTACACAGCTGCACATCCTTCATAAACATGAAACTTTAGCCTAAGTTAGGACAAGACAAAGCCATTTCACTGTTCTCAGCTGCACCTGAGTGCACACATTTTTCATCAGTGTCACTAGGCCAGAAAAGAGATCTCTAGAGAGAGTTATTCATGGGCAGAGGTGTTGGTGAGAGCTGGCTGGATTGTAGGAACTGAATCCCCAGGCACCAACAGCCCTAATGTCTACAAAAAGCTTGTTTTCTAACAAGATGCTACACTGCCTCTCCAAATATGCATTATTTCCTGAGAGATGCCAGCAAACCCTGATGGGACACAAAATAGAAAGGTTTCTCAGAGAGCACCCATGAGACCAAATCTATCTTGTGTAACTCTCAGGAATATTATTTTATATTTGTTTGTTCTGTTGCAAAGAGGGTGCAAAATGCCATGAAAAGAGAGCTATTTACTACTTGTTTAGCATAAATAATGCAAAGACAGAGAAAGAACGAATCAGCCCCTTCTCCATTTCAGTCACGGCATATAAAGTAAGAGTAGTATTTCTGCAGTGCCAGCCTTGGACAGCTAAATTCTTCCTACATCTCCTCCTGACATTCCCACTGCAGATAATATCCCCTTCGGCTTCTGTGCCTGCTGCTACCACGTGCCACTCAGCTGCCGCAGCTTTTCATCCCCTCCAATGATTCACTGCATTCCTCTGAAGGATGAAGGCAATTTCCAAATGCAAGTGCACAAGTCAGCACACTGCTTTGGAAACCTTCTGCACCACAGGAACATTCAGTACATTGTCACCATTAAATCAGATAACGGGAGCAGCTGTTTAATCAAAGTCTGCTGCTTCTTTTATGGGAGCTGAAGGGTTCAGACTTGTCAGTGTTTTACAGGGAAATGAGGGAAGATTTAAAGGCAAAACAAATGCAGCTTATTTTATACTGCTTCCTGCAGTTCAAGGAGTACTTAACATAGAGATGATGCTTAGTCTGAAGGTAAAACTATAATTGCATCTCTAAATTCTGATGAACTCGCCAACAGCATAAATAATAAATCCCCAGTAACTGTGTGAGGCCCAAGGATTGTTCTGTCTTTTCTTTTTAGAAGCTATCTGCCAATATAAAACACAGCCAGTGGACTGCCCTGATGTACTGTTGAAATTACATGAAAAGACTGGCCAGGTCAGCAGCACTTCTGAAGGGATACAGGAATTGCCACAAAATTACAGTAAAGAGAAAGGAAAGGCCTTTGACTTCAAGTTGTCCAATATTAATGAAAGTGAGGGAAATCAGTAATAACGTTACCCTAAGTGTCTTTTTGAGCATCCTAATGCTGATATTCTCATGTTTAACCTCAAAATAGGGTCTAAGTTCAGCATGGGCTGCTGCCCCTCAACAGAGGGGAGATTTTCTTATTTCTCATTTTATAATCAGGAAATTTCCATTTGTAATACTAATCAAATCTCTGTGTTTTCACTATACATTGTCAAAAATGCGAAAGCAGAACACCTGGAATTTCTCCCAACATTCTAGTTGAGTGTGTCTGATGGCCACCTTCCTTATTCCTGCCCCCCTAAGCTCTGACCTCCCTTTCCAAAGGACATCTGCAGCTCTTGCCTTAAAGCATGTAATAATTCAGAGAGGTTTCTGCCTTCTATCAATCCTTCAATCAGAATTTTTTCCATGCCACAAAGATACAAAAAACCTCAAAGAAAGGGTAAACTGCACATCTGTGGAACAGCATGGCTGAGAAATAAAGGAACCACTGAACAGTGCAAAATGCCAATGGCTTTGCAGCTTCCTCAGGAGGCATCTTCAGTGAAGCAAATACAAACTAATGAAAAGTAGAGTGCCTAAGCCATGGTCCACTTTAAAAAAGGAACCTGCACGATCCTGGATTTGTAAAAGTATTTTGAAGGTCTGGGTAGTCCTTTCTTTTTTGGGCACCACACCTGGATCTCCCTCTACCCCATCAGGCACTGGTGACTGACCCAGAAAGCATCAAGTTTTTAAGTGTGGCCAAGACAGGCAACCTTTTTTCCTCAGGTGTGTTTAACAGGTGCCAGGAAACCAGGCTTCTCTAAGGGGATTGGCAAATTACATTCCAACATGAACACTTCAAGGCATTACTGTATGACCACCTTTAAAATGGAGAAAATCCAGAGAATTGCCACAAAATGGAATTCATATGCGACAAACCAATGAGAACATTAACCTTGAGAGAGCTCAATTAAAAAAAAGAAAAAAAAGAAAAAAGGTTAAAAAGCTTCCACCTCTCAGATAAAAGAAATGGAAGAGATTGCTAAGCATGATTCAGGAGAATATAGGCAAGGATTGCTCCTTGTGAAGGAAATACGTAATTTATCTTAAGAGCGACACAGGCCAAGGGGTAAAATATTAGGGCAAGAATTTCTTCAAAGAAAAAGCTGCTCACTGGCTGTGTGGAACAATTTTAAACACAGGGTGTTTGAAATCCCTCTTCTGAAAAGACCACTGGTGCACAAATGCAGGAGGACAGCCTATATATAAATGCACAAAATAACACTTCCCAGGGTGTGCATCCATCCCTCGGTGATTTCAATGACAGCATCATAAATGTACAAGTGATCATCACAAATTTAAAATACTGAAGGTACCAAAGTCATGAAAACAGCTCTTAAAAAAACACCTGATGTCTGCAGTTTCATCTTGCTGAAAGGGTTTATCACTTGTGTTTGCTTTTGATAAAGTCCTCCAATAGATTTAAGGAAGGAAGGTACATAATTATTTTTGAATTGCCATTGTAACAAATTTGAGATATAACTCGACAGCTTCAAAGTAATTAGCCAGCAATTAATCTTTAGCCTGGTAGATTTCCAGCAATAAACACCAGGATTATTCTGTCAAGAAATGTGTGAAAATGCAGATCAGGAAGCTTTAATTGGGATAGAGCCCTTTTTCCCCCCCTTTTTGCACTCTCTGCCTCATTTCCTCTTCAGAAAATTGCTTTTAAGTACAGTTCTTCTCAAGGCAAATAAACCATAACTCATCTCATCAGTTGGAAAGCAGGCAGCAGAGCGTTCCTCATTACAGAAAAACAAATGGCTTATGCTTCAATCCAGAGCTATTACTTTCCCCTGAGTAGAGCTAATGTAGTGGAAATACAGGACCCACCAACAACATCTAGTAAACAAAACAGCTGATTATTTAAAGATGAAGACTGCAAAAACAAAGAGATGGACAGAAAGTTTCAATAAAGGTCAGCTAAGACTAGTATGTATATCCAGCTATTTGGGATGTGGTTTTGAATAGCCAGTTTCCTTGAAAGTTGGCTGCTGACCAAGCCTGCTGTTTTCTAGCAAGAATACTCAAATTACACAGCAATGAATATGGAACACTTTCCAAGTCAGATGCTGTAGACAGGAGCAGGAGGGATTTGAGAGACATGGAAAAGCTTTCCATGTTCTCTAGTGCCATCTTATAGGTGGGTGGACAAGTCATGGACAGAACAAGGAGTTTCTTGATATTTATTACAGATGTTCCTGGTGCCCCTGGGGGTTACTTTGAGATCAGCATTGGTGTTTGATGGGGAAGAATGTAAGTGCAGGGCAGGAGAATGGCAACACTTGAAGCTTTTCCTACAGGAACCACTGAAAATGTTTCTTCCCACACAATTTCCTAAGACTGTTTTTCCTCCCCATCCTTCTCCATAACCATGCCCCAGTGAGGCCATGGGTCAACAGGAGTCAATTGCCAAAGGATGTCAGCAGTCACAACTGGAGTCAGAGCTCTGTGCCCTTCCTCAGTTCCTGCCTTGCAGAATTGATTACCACTGGCTTTGAGAATCATTGTATAGACTTGGAAATATCATAAGCATAAAGTTATCCAGACCCAGGATCTTTACCTGCTTTTCCATACCCATTGCCTTTAATCACAGATCTTCAAAGTATCACTGCCAGATCTGCTTGGACACCAGGAAACTTCAGGAGTGTTCAGTGAGTTCCTGAGGATCACTAGCCAAGACTAAGGGCTGTGTCAAACACAGACTCCTACTTCTTGGAGATGTTGTTAGAAACTACCAAGAAACACTTGGAAAGATATTTAAAGAAATTACCAAAAATTACTTTCCCATTTGAGAGCATATTGGCTGTCACATAGACACAGAGAAGGCAGCACTGTATAAAACACAATGCTGGGATGCAATTCCAAATTTTGCTTCAAGGACGAAACATCTGAGTCATTCAGCTCCTAGGAGTACATCTGGGCAAGTCTTGAGATGCAGTCTTCTGAACTTGGGGCCCTTCAAAGAGCTCTTCCAAAGGAATGGCAGACTAGGGTGAGTGTTCTGCACTTCCTCACCCTGCCCTCCTGAGGCAGAAAGCAGAGAATGACACCATGAAGAGGATAAAGGGTAAGGCAGACACCAAGAGTGCCTTAATTAAAAGGGTAAAGGGAGGTTAAAATCCTTTGATGTCACACACAGCAGAAGCTGAACGAATCAAGACAAATGCATCAAATATTTAAAGCTACTCAAATGAAAAACAGAGATTCTTCAAACATTGCAGTGAGAGGGCACTCAAGTGTAGAGAGCTGAACATCTGGGAAATTAGTACAGCAGAATAATAATTCACTCTTCTAGAATGAACTGTGCTAGAAGATTACCAGAAAGAAGAACAAGTCACTGGTCACAAGTAAGGAGTTAGCCTGGAACCAGGGCTTTTCCCAGCAGATGTCCTACCTGTGGCCACGACTGGAAGGTAAGAAAGCTTTCTGGCTGAGTGTACGCCATTTCCTGCCAGCTGGTCTCAGTGACTGAAATTCATGCCAAGAATATTGAATTTATGGATGTGTAAAACAGTACAATCAATTAAAGATGGAAGTTTTGCAGGAGGTTCCTGGAATGCGTTGATGAGAACTTCCTTCTCCAAGTGACAGAGGAGTCAATGAGGAGAAGTGCTGTGCTGGACCTTGTTCACAGCAACCTCTTGCTCTCATCAGCAGGTTCAGATGGGATGTTCTTGGAAATTCCTCCCTATGAGGGTGGTGAGGCCCTGGCACAGGTTGTCCAGAGCAGCTATGGCTGCCCCATCCCTGAAGTATTCCAGGCCAGGCTGGACAGAGCTTGGAGCAAGCTGGTATAATGGCAGGTGTCCTTGCCTATGGCAGGAGGTGGAATTGGATGATTTTTATGGCCCCTTCCAACCTAAACCATTTGATGATTTTGTGATTTACCTAGGACAAGTTCTCATTTCAGCATTTTTCTTTTGTGTTCACATCTGACACAAATATTCTGGCCTTCTTATGTCATCTCACATACATTTTTGTTATTTTCATCATGACAATGTAACTTTATGAGTGGTGCTTAAAAGAAAAGCCCTAAGCTGGGGTACGCCAGCCTGTTAAATACCTGCCTTTTTTCCTTCCTATTGCTTAACTAGGACCATATTCCCACAGTCAGGCTACAGGCAGCACACACAGTGAGAAAACAAATGGGAAAATCCCTGAGAGATTATCAGAAGCTAATTCAATTTAGAAGACTGATAGGAGGAGCAGGGATATTACTACAAGTGAGGGCCCTTGCGAACAAGAGACCAACCCAGTGAAGAAGAAAACAGTTGATATTCTAAGAAAACATCTAAGAAAGGATGTCTTAATCATTGTAAACCGATTTTCTGTAGTGTCACTATTCCAAGCAAGCAAGGAAGTAAGAGAGTTACAAGTAATCCTTGATTTCCATCCAAGGAGCCTTCAGCTTAGGGAAATTAAAACTTCTTTAAGAAGATAGAACCATCTGTCCAAATAGAGTCAGCTACTTACAGCACAGTCTGGCTCTGCAAGTACCCCTGCTACTGGAGACAAACTGTAACCAATGCTTCTGATTATAGCCAGTTCTCAGAATAATCCAAAGAAACCTTTTGGATATGGTTGCAGAAGCCCCTCTAGAATCACAGCTCCAACCTTTTCTCTGAATCCAATCTCTTTGCATGTTATTTAAAATACAGACTTCTTTTTAACAATGCTTGGCTCAATTAGTTCTGCCCATAATAAACATTCTTAAAATTCATCAATTCCTGGCCATGGGTAAAAACAAAACAAAACAAAACAAAGTTATTAAAAAAAAAATCAATTCCACTGAACTTCGTCAAATTATCTGGATGTAAGGAAAAGGCAGAGTTGTCCCAGGAACTCTGTAGCAAACTTTTGGCATGCAGACTCCCTTTTCCAGTCGCCTGGGTCTCATCAAGCAGGAGGTGTTGTCTTGTTTCACAACAAAGATACCTGTTGTCAGGAGAGCCATTTCCCGTCAGCCTGCGATAGTAACACGTCTGCCAGGAGCAGATGTCGCTCACTTCCCCATACAAAGATCAGAGCATTGCCACAGATGGCTCAGCTACACCCTCTGAAGTGTTTCTCCCTCCCCTGCCATTGCAGTTGCACCCCACTAGAATGTTCTGACAGGCATGATGGTAAAAGACAACTCAGATGATGTTTCGCACACTCGGCAAGACTGTTCCTCTTTAAGGCAGGGAAAGATGAGTTTTGTCTGCAGTCAGGTAGGGCACTGTCTGTGTTTTTTTGGGTTTTTTTTTTGTTGTTGTTTTTGTTTTTGGTTTTGGTTTTTTGTTTGTTTGTTTGGGGTTTTTTTGGGTTTTTTTTGGGTTTTTTTTTTGGTTGGTTGGTTGGTTGGTTTGGTTTGTTTTTGCTCTTGTTTTTTACACAATAGAGAAATCCAGATATATCACTACAGAAAGAAACACACACACATTTTAAACAGGATCAAGAAAGCCATATCAAGTGTCTTTAACCAGGCTCAGGTTTTAGCTTGCTCTGGCACCTCAGAGACTACTGAAGGGTAATCAAAAAGCCTAACTTATCATCTCTGGCACTCTACTAATTCTTCTAGCTAAAGCCAGAGTGTTAAAACTTTCTGAGCACAGGATTTGTGGCTCGAGACTTCTTTCATACTGACATGCATTTTTCAATACATCTATCAAGAGAAAAGTTACTTTTCTCTGCAAGTGTATTTTCAACTCATACTGCTTCCAAGGGAGACTAAAGAGGATAATCCATGTAAACTGAACTGGAATTCATGCTCGCTGCCTTTATCTTCCAGCTCTAGATTGCACCAATTCAGTTTATGTTACCCAGTCCACACAAGGCAGAAAGTGAACACTTGGGCTAATCATGCTTCAGATGTAACAAATCACTTGACCATGTGCCATCAGAATGAGCAACATTTCCAACCAGGTTAAACTGTGCAGGGCCAGGAGCTGGATTTGATGATCCTTGTGGGCCCTTTCCAACTCGGGGTATTCTATGATTCCATGAACAACAAAAAGCTGTTTGTACACAAAAGCCTCCCCATCCGTCTGAGCAGGGATTACCAGTAATGAGCCTGTGTCCTTGGATGTGGTCCCACGAGGTTATAAATTCCTTTAATGCTTTAATCTACCGGTGAAAAAGCCCTGGCAGAAGGAGTGGAGGAGAAACAAACAGAACATACCCCAACCAACCATCCTGAGGTACTGAAATACACCTCTCACCCCACACAAGTAAGAAATACACAATGTTTACAAATACTACTTGCATGAGGCTATACTATATATCCTAACTATGTATTTAACTGAGGGAAGTACAGATCCTTTCTCCGCCTGTCCTGCTACAGGTGGCAGAGGCAGCCTATTGGTTTTCCAGATTCCTGGGGAGAAAAGAAAAACCAACCCAATACCTAAAGATGTGCCCCAAACTACATGGTTGTAAAGTTAGGATCTCTAGGGCATGCAGTACAGCTACCACAGTGTGATAAAGTGCATGTAGCATGTCCTGATGGAGCACCAGGAAATGCTTCTCCTGAGAATGAGGAAAGTAATTAAAACAGCTCAAGGACAACAAGCTGCAGGAGCACAAAACCAGAGTGTGACAAATGGGTTACTCTGGTGCTGTGTTATGCAGGCTAGGCACAAGAGGAGAAACTGCTTGTGCTTAATTAGAACGGGGTAGAAGAGTCAAAACCAAAATAAAATTGTCTTAGTATGTGAATATGGTGAACAATACGATGCCAGCATGAACTGGAAGCTGGCAGGGGAGTTTTGTGGTGCTAAATCTTCAAAGTCACCTGTACCTAGGCAACCATGTAAGTAAAACTATACAAATCAAGACTGCCTGAGTAACAGCACTGAAAAAATCCACAAAACTTGAGTAAAACAGCAGTAATAGGACCAACTAGGAGAAAAAGGAACTGGGGACAGACTGTCTATTTGAGAGGAGTTTGGACAGAGAAAGTGAAGTGCAAGTGTGGTTCAAAAACCAAATATCCAAAAACAGAAAACAGGAAGATACAAAATCAGGTACAAAATGTTTTTTTTTTTCTGGAGTGTGGACACCTACAAATGGTGATGAATCCAAGTCTGCAGTGATGTCAAAAGGACCCCTATTGGATCTTCCATCATGTCTTCATTTGAAAAGACCTGGTGTGAGACAGTGGAGAAAGGGGGAGGATGGACTTGAAGTGGTTAGAGAGAGATAGTTATAACTCAACAGAACTTGGATGTGATTCATAATAATTATAATGATAATTAGTAGCTTTGTAGTTGTGTGTGCTTTCAGATTAGTTATCATTTAATTGCTTTATTAGTCTCTTAGCAGTGTATTGCTTAATTTAATATCATCATAATCCCTTAATTCAGGCTATGTCTCAAGCCTGGACCCTGAAGGGGAGAGCCAGGCTCGTAAGGCAATGTATGGCTACCCGCTTTGGCTCACCAGCCTGAAAGACCAGCTCTATCCTTCAATCAACAGGGACAGCCTTCAACCCACCTCCAGATGGATGCTCAGCCTCACACCCAGCCAGTCTCTGTCTCCATCCTCCCACCAAATCACACCTGTTAATTCCAGAGCACTTGTAACAGAATGACAAAACACTAATCTTGGTGTTCTTGGATTTTCTGTGCTCAGTTCATGACATTTCTGCTTCTCACACTTGTATAGGAAAATTATGAGCCCACTGGTGTGTTTTGATCTAAGAGAGATTCTGGAATTGTTTCGTGATGTCATCCCTGTCAGCCTGACGGAACCACGACAGCATGAACAGATTTTCACCACTGAAGTCGTAATTGTGATGGAGGGACTCGTACTCCACTGGCCCTCTACCTTCCTCTGTGCTTTTCTTTTGCTGAAAACACTTTTTTTGGTGTTGCCAAACCACTGAACCTCCACCTCTCTGGGACCCTTTGTATCACCCAAGCAGGAAAGGAGAAATACTGCTGTGCTGCAGCTGCAGAAAATGACCTCTAAAGTGGCACATGCCCCAGTGGTGAATGTGTGTTTTGTATTCTCCAGCAGTATCCAAGCTAATGGCCAAGTATCTCACATCTAGATTGCTCTAACTGCAGAGATATGCTGCTTTCAGAACTCATTTTCACAGCTAAAAGGTGTTAGCTCACAGGTCAGCAGAACTATGAGGAAAACACAAGGAAAATCCCAGTCCGTGCAATTTTCCTTATGTGGAACATTTTATGGCAACTCACCCCTTTCAAATGAAAGGCATTCCATTTTGGATCTTCTCTCAGGGATAACAGCACAGCTATTATCTCCCCATCATTTGGCCCAATTCATCACTCAGAGCATTTCAATTTTGTCTAATTCAGAGGGAGTAAAAATGTACTAAACCCAGAATATCTTCTTCCCTTTCACACTGGAAGAGATGACTCTCCAAAACACTGTGTTTCCTTCCCTCCCACATGCCTAAAAAGCATCTCCTGAAAAGGCTCAATTTATGTAATAATATCTGATCATCACTCTCTGAACCAAGAGAAATAACAACCAATATACAACACTGACAATGCAGGAGCTGTCTGTGTCCTGTAGGGTATGAAGATCAGTGATGTGCCACCACAGAAAGAGCAGCTCAGGAGATCATCTCCAAGACTAAAGCCCGATTCCAAAAGGATGCTCATCTACGTTCAGCATTGCAGCCATAGAAATCTGCATTTCCTTGCATGTTGCTCAAAGACCTTGCCAGTTTAGGTATGATTTTACCAGGACAGATTCCATTTCTGAAACATTACTGCAGGATGCTTTGTACTGGACAGCCCTTAGCCCTGTTTAATATCAGTTATTGTAGCTAAGAATGGTTTAGAGCATGAACAGTCATTTATTTTAAAAATGGACATTTTTACTGTAATGCCAAAGGGAAGGAGAATTTAAGTCTCAGATTGCTTAGCACAACTTCTGTTAAACCCAAGAGAAACTCTGCCTTGTCTGCTACACTTTTAGTAGCAGCAGCAGAGTATCCTGGACCCCTGGTTAACATAAGAGGTTGGGAATTCCCTACTACATTGCAGTCAGCCCTAAACTGAAAAGTTTGCCATAGATACGGACTTGTAAATAATCTCCCCTGAACTGTGGTGGGTATGCAGGTCTAACAGACCTAACACAGCATTTCAATCAATACAGCAATCAAAGAAGTCCTGAAAAAATACTGCCATATAAGAAAGGGCCACTCCATTGAATCACTTTCAGATGTCATGCTGGCAAAATTGAGATGCTAACTCCCAGCTGCTGGGATTGTTAAACACCCTGAAAATGAAACATCAGCGTATCAAATGGCTGACAAGGAGCTCTTAAGGGATTACTCATTACTGAGCAGTAGCCCACAGTTCTGGGTACTTCTTTTGTGGAGGAAAATCTGTTTCATGGGGAGAGACTTTAATCCACCCACTCAGAAATTGTTCAGTATTGGTCATGAAAGTTGCTATCGGTGCCAATAATTAAACCATGAACTTTAAGGGATAAGTGAGTTTTTATCAACACTAGTGGACTGAAATAAGCTTAAGTGAAGAATTTGTCCTTTCCAGCTGTACATATTGGTGAGTCTTCCATCCTTAATGGTTTCCACCTTCAAGTAGGCAGACACAAATGTGTGGTTGCCAAGTTTCTCCTAGTGCAGAATTCTTTTTTTTTCATTCTGCGTTTTGAGTGCCTGGTTTTCTGCTCTCTTGTGCTCAATGATAAACACATTAGCATTTGAAAAAGAAACAGCTTAGAGAATCCCTTCCATAAGAAAGCTATTGAAAAGCAATTTCTTTACCAGGGAGAAATACCACCGTCAAGCATACAACAGGCAGCCTCGCTTCATCGTTCATTTCTGCATTTGTATTATGGTTATTTTTCCTATTTCTGTTCATCAGCAAATCAGCTTGATAGATTAATTCTTTTTTGAGAGTCGGTCTTAGTCATTGGAGTCTGTTCACCAAGAACCATCTGTTCCCCAAGATTTCCCTCCCACACACCACGGCAGAATTACGCCTACAACCAGTTTCTTCTATTAGGAAAGAAACGACTGTAACAAGCTGGGTGACAGGAGTCCCCCGGGAGACAACACACCAACTCGTAACTTTGTTCATCATTATTATAAAGCAATACCCATTGCTCAAGGACTGGCTCTGGAGGGGAAGTGAACCTGTCTACCCCTTCTCGCCCACTCTCTTGCTACAGTACCAAAAGGTCAAGATCTGTCCAGAAGTGGGAAGAGGGAATCAATGGGTATGTCATGGCAGCCCTTCTTCCCCTCCCACAGCCTGGGCCCCAATTTCATGGAGGGTGTTTATGTGTGAGTCAGGGGTGATGCTCCTCAAATTCCTTCCTCAGCCTTCAACCTTTCCATGATCATGCAGAAGTCTCCTAATCTTTCTGACTGCGACTCATCCCATCTACCTTACCTAAGTAGGTGACTGGGAGAGTTTAATCAGATTAAACTGAACGAGCTAACAGATCTATTATGAAGGTATCACCTCACATCAAATCCATGACATCTGCCAAATAACAGCAATGAAGTGGGAGCCTTATCCTAAGTGCAGACAGGGACACAGACAGGCAGAAGCTGGACTGGAGCCTGTGCCAGGTATTCCAAGACCAGGATCAAGTGCACCCTGGGTAGCTGTCACCTTCGCTTCTGTCACTCAAGCAAGAAGCCCAATTGCCAAATTGCAGTGGAGAAGAGAGTGAGTAAATACATGCCTTGCCTTCTACAGGAAAGATTCTCTCCTGGGAAGGACTGAGAAAGGGAATTGCTGGTTTCAGGTTAAAGACAGCATTTCCCTCTCACCTATACAACATTTTCCCTCAGTCCCTAAAGTGACCTGCTGAACCAACTCCCTGGAAGTGTGCTGCTCAGAGAAAATCTCAGCTCTTTTAACAAAACGTCAATCTTTTCAGAACAGAAATGGCATTTCTTGCCACTTCCTCTTTTCAGTGCTGCAGCTCAGAAGTCCTGGCACCTGCCCAGAGCACGGGCTCAGCTGTGCCTTTGGAACTGGAATCCATCTAGCCTTACTGGCAGAATAAAAACTAACAGAGAGAAGGGAAAAGGACTGGTGAGTTAATTAATGCAGCTCCTGTCAGAGTATGGGAGCACAAAAGCAGGCGTAGGCAGAGAAATTATCCAGGGGCACAAGAACTACCAAGCAGGGGCAGAGCAAAGATGCATTTGATTTGAGCCACCACGTGACAAGAGCTACAAGAAATGTTTCAAAGAAAGATGTAATTCAGCAAATTTCATCCTCCTGGTCAGGTCTCAGCATGGTTTATAGAAGGAAGGGAATGGTTTAAGTGTTTCATTTTCAACATTATCTTCTAGATATATTAAAATACGTATTTTTAGCCATACAAATGTTTAATACAGCTTAAAGCCTCATTTCACTGACTAAATATCATACACAATTAAGTTAAAAACCTAGCTATTATTTAGTCAACTACTCTTTCCTTCTTCAGTGCTGAATTACTTTCACAGAAGGTTGCTTTTCCTGGACACTGAGCTTATCTTATTTCGGGTTTATTTATTTTTAGCACAGATGTCTCTCACCACTCTGGTTTCATGTTCTGCTGATTCCCTTGATGCCAGGGATTTGAACATCTATTAGTACCTGAACAATCTGCAGACAAGCACACAAAGCTGACTGCTTTCCTAGAGAGCACCTGCACTCCAAGGAACTCACTGCTTCCATGGGTGCACATGGAAAGCAAACTGAAAGAGGATGGTCTCCAAGTTGTATTGAGTGACCAGGGAATGGCACTGATTAAATATCCCTCAGCCTCCAGATTAGATATTAGGCAGAAGGGAGAGAAGGGTAACTAAAGGTCTCCAGACACGTATTTTGGATTTCAATAGGTTTTTTTTTCTATTACAAATTCCATTGATACCCATTACATAGTCTTCTTCATCAGTAAATTCTTTATAAAGAAGAGCCACATAATTTTTCACAGGAAGAAACAGTCACATAGATTTGAAGTGACTTATCCAAGGTCACACAAGTGGAAGGAGAACTGAGCTATTTTAAAGCCCTTTAGGAGGCAATATGCCTTCCTTAACAAAGTGCTTCTTTCCTGAGAGCTGCCTTTTGAGGGTCAAATTAACATCAAAATTTTGGCAATAACTCAATGCCAGATCTGTGCTTAAAAAAAAATACAGCACATGTTTAGGCTTGGGAATATTATCTCTGTAACTGGGTAATAAGAAATTTTGTTTAAGAAAGGCAACATTCATTGGGGTGAATAGCAGAAAACTTAAGGAAAAATCTGCTAATTTTTGTAGGTTCCATGTGCTCTCCTCTGACATTATTCATTGCTTTTCAGTCCTGTACTGGGAGAGCACAGGTCCCCAGGGAGAAGCAAGGGAGAGGCATAGGGGTGATTGCAGAGGAATGTCAGCCCCAGAGAGCACCTAAAAGCCCTGGGAAAAGATGAAGTTAACTGGAAAATGCCTCTTGCCTCCAAGCAGGCTGGGAACACCACTCCTTCCAGCTCCAAGCATACTAAGAAAGAGGAAAAAGACAACTGCTTTGCTCTCCATGCCTTTCCTACCCACCATACACTGCTTTTGACTCATTCTAATCAGGAGCTAGCATTTATCTGGAGGAAAACTGCCCAGAGGTAGCAATCCTGATGTGTCTGCAGAGTTAACATGGATAGGAAACACAGAAATTGCCATTTGGTGATCTGGGGGTTTCATCTAAACCAAAAAAACCAGTAAAACCTGTCCTCAGAGGACACATCTGAGAGGGACCAAGGAGTGAGTGATGTGTGACCAAAGCAGACACTGGTAAATGGGACAAATTGATGGATAGCAACTAAGGTAGAAAATCAAAAGAATCTTCTCTGTAATGCATAGATGAGCACAGAGGCAGCAGTATCAACTCTCGTTTGATGCAGCACAGACCCCAAATCAGTGCTGAAATGGTCAGCATGCGTGAAAATGCATGAAAACCAGATATGTGACAGGAAGAGTCACAGATCTCAAAAGCACCCATTCCACAGCTTTTCACAGAGTCCATTCTGATGGGTAACATACAATTGGATGAGGTTAAATGTGTACTACTGCTATAAACACCAACAGGGAAGCGATGCCTCGGGATTGCTGGTGCTTGTTTTGCCATGCCCACTTCAGCAGGAGGTTAATTTTTATCACAGACATAAGCAAGGCTTCAGTTTAGCCACACCTTTGGGCCACTAGCACAAAAAATGTTTGGTCTTACAACATTTGCTCAGTCACCCTCTGATCTTATTCCAAATAAGGAATCCATCACCTTCTCTAAAATCTGGATCCTCCCAGGGAAACTAACATTACATTTCGACAAATTACATACCAGTGTATTTCTTCTGCAACTGATTCTGTCCAACACAAAGGGTGATTTCACAGCATGTATTTTTGTATAAAAGTTGGGGCTGAATTATTTGCTTTCTCCTATTGTTACTGGAGAAATGTTCACCTTTGAATCAAAACCAATGCACAGATTCACAGGGACACAGAAACATATCCCATGTGCACCTACTTCAGGTTATGCCCTGCTATTTAAAATACACAATGGCACACATGGAGAGTTAATATCACATACAACTGGCTTCTCAGTTAAATGGAAAATTTAACATAAGAGAATTTGGTTTTCAGCCCGGTTTCCTAGGAAACATTTCCAGCTATTATTGGTGGAGGCTACAGGTTGACTGTCAAGCCCATGATTTCCTTTGTTCCCAGTCCATCAGTTTGATTTCTTTTATCATCTGGTCTTCCATACTGAAATACATCTAATACAGGGGGAAGGGTTCCTCAATACATGCAAAATAATCAGTATTTCCCAAACAGCCTCCCCAAAAGAGAGACACAAAGTGATTAAAGAAGAAGAAATGAAATGAAGTTATTTGAATTAATTTAAAATGTGATATCCAGATTTGTATATGTTTGAGTCTGCACAATGTTGATAAATATCTGCTAGAGATAATCTACAATTTTACTGTTTATCCCTAACAAACAGATGGGCTTCTGCATTGCCATTTACAAGAGCATAAACACATTCTGAAAACAAAAATGAAACAAGGAAGAATTTAGGAATATGTGCACAGGTTTCTAACCAAATATGTCGTTACTTAGGTGAGATTTTATAACCCTTTAGAACACCTGCATTTTCTAAAATTAACGCATTACAGACCATGAGGACTGCAGAAAATCTACCCCCAGTGTCCCTGCTCTTTGAAGACAAGAGGCAAAACACACTGGAGTGTTATCTACAGGAGAGAAAACAGGTCTCAGCCCCACAGACAAGGCACTGACCTGGGCACAGTGCCTTAGTCTGGAACCTTCCTGGCTTTGTTTCTTACCAAAAAATGTGATTGCTCCAGAGAAAGAGAGGGCAGCTGGGTATTTTCATGCATGCAGAAAGGAAGCCTTGCCTGCAGTGCTTAATGAAGTTATGCAGACTCAAAGATACATCACTGCTTCTGTTTCTACTTCTGTTGTCACTCGTGTTTCTGCTTGCTCTTTCTTTGTGCCTTGGCAGGGAAAAATACAGGCAGCTGTGGTGGTGGAAAGAGACTGGACCCTCCCTTCTGCCCAGGACCTTCACCTGAGCTCAGACTGCAGTATTTTTGGAGCTCTTCTACCTGTCCCAAACCCACTGTAGTGGTAGAAGGCTGGTATGGCTCTTTTTAAGGACACTACTGATAACACCCTTCAGACACAGGAGAAAATTTCTAGGAGCTATTCCCTTTATGGCTATGGAATACCCAGTCTCCCGCCTCAGCTGTTTCAGTCATAAAAAATGGACATTCAAGCAGGTATTGTTTTGGTGTGGTGTTTGTGGGTTTTCTGTTGTTGTTTTTATTTTGGGGTTTGTTGTTGTTTTGGTTTTGTGGTTTGTGTTAGTTTTTTTTTTGTTTGGTTGGTTTTTTTGTTTGTTTTGTTGTTGTTGTTGTTTTTTTGTTGTTTGTTTTTGTTTTTTTTTTAAGAGACAACATTTCCAGTGTCTTTCCATCATACTTTACCAGACCCATTCAGCTCATGCACCCAGTAATGATTAAGGCAATCAGGAGCAGCAGAGATTAAAGACTGTGCTTTATGTTAGTAACTGGGTGATGGCCCAGGCCAAATAACCTCAAAACTGGAGCAAGACCTGCCCTGCTTGCACAGAAAGCACATGCACCTATGCTGCTATGAGCTGAACCTGCCCTTGTGAAATGGCCTCCTTGATTCCCACAGAGCAACATTTATTCTGTGAAATTTCCCTTTAGACATCCATAATTTTGGATTATGAGGCTAAAGGTGAAACTTTTCCAATCACATAATTGAAACTGGAATGCCAGAACACCATAAAGGCTCACCTTTCTCTCCTGAGCTAAATGTCCTGGAGATACTACATTATTACAAAAAAAACCTGTGGCTAGCACAAGAGCAGTATAATTTTTTGCTACTAATCAACACTGAAATTGTTGGAGAAATAAAATGCTGTCATTTCACTTAAAGCCTGGAGCAAAATTCACCTAGTTGATAGTAAACATTACAAAGATTCATTTATTTTATGCATTTCACCTCTCAGCATGACACACCTTCTATCCAGGGATGTGAACGTATTTGCAGTGTACCTCAGGAGATGGAATATGTCCATCAACAAATTCCACTGTTTATTTATGGTTAATATTTCACAGCAATAACCATTAAATAGTTCCTGCTTGATAAGATAACAATCTGAGCCAACACCTTCCCTTTCGAGGCTCCCAGTAAAATGATAACCTTTGAAACACATCATCTGCCTGATGTAAAAACTGAGAATTGTCTCCATCAAACAGCTCAATAACTGATCTCTATCTTTATAACTACAACTCCTCATTATGGAGATAGGGATACCAACTAAACCACTTACTGAAGTAAGACACAAGCCAATGTGGGGTTAGCTCAGCATATCAAGACACTGATACGAGAAGTTCTGCTGGGAAGCCTTCCCAGCTGGACAAATCCCAAACCACAGAGCATTTTTCTGGTTGGTACCCATGGGCTGCATGGCTAATATTCCTGCAGTGCATTTCAGCTATGAACTGGAAGAGAGGCAAAAAGAAAATGCAAGAAAAGGAGACTAAATAGTTAATCCCATTTGGGAAAAGGGTAGACACTCAGGGATAAGAGGTTTGTATCATGCTGAGAGGCAGCAAAGATATACAGAGGGATATGGAATAAAGGACTTTTCTTCCTAAAGGGAGATGGCCTTTAAGATCACCTGGTTTAGTGAAAGGTGTCCCAGCATGGCAGAGGGCTGGAATGAGATGAGCTTGAAGGCCCCTTCCAAACCAAACCATTCCATGATGTGAAGATGGGACCGAGCAGATCATGGCAGTAAGGATCTGCAGATCATTAAACAGATATGAGCAGTAGAGCTGCACCCTGGATTTGGGGCAGAGCTGACTTGGAAAAGGTGCAGCTAGAATTGCTGATGATTGAATGGTGTTCTGACCCAAACCCTCCCTGGAGATTTCTGGGGTTAGTGGAAAGCAGGGAAATGGGTTGCTAGGCCCCGAGGCAGCAAATCCTGTCTGTCAGAAAGAAATGGAAGAAGTGTGATAGGGGAAGGGCAGAAAGAATGATCATCTTCCAAGCTTCAAAAGGAAGGGCTGAAGGGCAGAATTTTGGAAGGATGACAAAATGATTTACTGCTTCCATGCCCTATGGAAGCTCAAGGTCTCCACGCTGCTAAGATTGGTTACTGTCCTCTCACTCAATGTACTGTGCACATAAAAAGTCTGACAGGGAAGAATCTAATTACCATTCCCTGAAGGCTCAGAGACTCTTCATTGATAAAACTCCATCAAAATCATACAGGCATTACATTAACAATTCTGAATTGCAGCAAACTTGATTTATTCTGTATTCCTTTCCTGTTCAGGCTGCAGTGCAGAGTCCTGATACCCTTTGGACATCCCAACAGAACCCAGCTCACTGCCTTTGATCGGTTTGCATTTCTGCTCACCATGAAACAGAAACAAGCAAAGTAAGTACTCAGGATTTGCGGAGAAACTAATCTTTTCAAGAATCAGGTTTAATGGGTCAAAAATATTAGAATGAGACTCATATCTACATGCCACAATGTATTTTTAGCACATATAAGCCTTCATATACAAGAATTCCCCCCCCTCTGAAATTCCGTGCCTTGATCTCTTATGTATCCTTTCTTAGTGTAAATCTTTTAAATAGATTATATTTAAAGAAACACTTACTTGATGCTAGAAGAGATGCTAAAGCAATATTTTGGCAGATGTTTATGAAATGATTAAAATATTCTATTTATTCTACACAGATATAAAAAAAGGATGGTCATTTAATTTGCTAATTGTTATGAAATGGTAAGGACTAGAACTTTAAATTGGTGGAAAGACAGAATTTACAACTTGACTGTCCTTTCTTCATCGGACAAAATAAGAGCCCCACGCAGAGAAAATCCCGTCCTTGAGGAACCTGTGTGGTGACAACATGAAGGAGATGGATGAATCAAAAAGGATGGAGAAGAAGAAGAGAGTCTTATCTCTCAGTCCTTTGAGCAAGCCTATATTTTCCCTGCTTATCTTTCTGGATACACCCAGTGATGTTCCACCTCACTCTTCAAATTCTTATCTACAATACAGGTTTTGTCTGCAGGCTCTTTCTATATTTCACCACACTCTTTATAACATTAATAGTTACATGTACATTTATTTATTGTTCTCTGCCCTTTCTGGAAAACAAAACAAAACCTCAAACAAACACACCCTCCCCCAAAACAAAACAAACTAAATACCCTGAACAAACCAACCAAACAAAAAAACCCAAAACTATTTCAGCTTTTCTACTACCTTGACAATAATAAAATAGCAAAACCTATTTTCACAGAGGAAACCCCCTGGAGTACCTCAGAGAAGGCATGTTGGGGGTTTAGGCCTTACCTCTCAAAAAAAGCATCACTCTCCTGATACCACATATGTGGAGAGAATGTGACATGTCAAGTGACAACAACATTTTACAGGAAGAAGTTACAAGCACCTATCTCCACGTTCTTAGAAACTTGGGTAACTTGGATAGTGCACCTGGAAAGCTGAGTTGCACCTTGAGCATGAAGGTTGGTAGAGAAACCAGCTGGCATGAGCATATCTGAACAAGCATCCACATGAATGAGCACATCCTGGGTATCTCTGGCAGCACAATGTGGAATTCTGTGGCTGTGTTAGAACTTCTACCCACAGCACGGGAATAGATTTCACAGCTCAGTATTCTAGGATTAAAAAAATCTTGGGACACAAGCTCCTTGCTTGCTTTCTGCTGACACAGGTCAAATAAACCTTGCTCCAGGAAAATGCCTAAGCAGATATTTTATTTAAAGCACATTTGTTGAAATGGGAACTCACTGCAAAATTTTGTATGAGCTTCTGACACACTGCATCTGTAAGATGCACATCTGATTTATCCCACATTAAAAGTGGGAAAACAATTTCCATTTATTTGACAGAAGGGGTAACTGATTAATCTAGATATCTAAACAGTTGTCCTGAAGGATGAATATGAGGTTTTGATGTATCTTGTATCTTCTCAAGTCCTTCTTCAGCTTTCTCATGGGCTTCTTTTTGTCCTTCCTAACCTGCTTCCTGGGTGGTTGAAATCCCTCATGAGGACCAAGAACTGGTGAATGTGAATATTAAGTTCTGTTAATGGCACTGCCTCTGTTTCAGTTCCTTTACTGCCAGCCACTCACTTAACTATCACCAAGTGCAGTAATTCCTGTGACTTAAAACACCCCACCAGGACAGGCTGAGGCAGCTGGAAGAATTTATCTCACTAAGATTTGTTTAGGGAGTGACCTCTGGAACATAGAAACTTCCTTGTAATGAACACTGCCCAGAAGAGGCAGAAAAGTAAAAGCCAAAGAATGTATAAAAAGACTAGGAAAGCTACCAGCACCCAGCAGCTCAGAGATCCAGATCCTGTTTTCCTTCTCCAGCTTCCTACATTAGGTATGACTTATGACAGCACTGCCAGTTACCAGTAGAGCCTGTGGCATAAAGAATACACTACAACCTGGAGACTTTTTCTTTCTTTAAGGTACTAAAGAGGGTAAGGTCCCAGACAAATGCTTAGGGAATTCTGCTTATAAGTGTCCTCCAGGCAAAGCATGAACCATTAGGCTCTTGAGTCTGAATGTCCAGCCAGGTCTCTTTTCCCCACCTTGACTGTAACATCCTTACCTGTATGATGGCAATCATGCTGAAAGCTTCACTATTGACAAGGTATATGATATTCATGGCTTTCCCCTCATCCACAGATCCAGTCATTTGATCACAGGACCAGATTGGTCCAGCTAAGTGTACCAAGGCTAAATCATAAAATCGCAGAAGGGTTTAGGTTGGAAGCAACTTTAAAGATCAGGGATCCAAGGGCAGCTATAGCTTCTCTGGACTACCTGTGCCAGGGCCTCACCACCCTAAAAGGGAAGAATTTCTTTCCAATATCCAATCTAAATCTATTCTGTTTCAGTTTGAAACCATTCCCCCTTGTCCCGTCACTCCAGGCCTTGTCAATAGAGTCTCTCCATCTTTCTTGCAGGCTCCCTTCAGGTACTGGAAGGCTGCAATTAGGTCACCTCTTTTACAAATCCATGCTGACCTTTAAGTCACCTCCTTTTCCTTCATGTACCCAGAAATGTGTCAAGAACATTCACACCACGACTTTCTTTTTCAGGGACAGAAGTGAGACTGCCTGGTCTGCAGCTGCCTGAATTGTCCCTCTTGCCCCTTCTAACAAAGAGTGAAGCATTTGCCCTTTTTTCCAGCCATAAGTGTTCTCTAGAACGTAGAAATCCTGAAGGCTTCTGAAATAAATGGAATACATAGTTCTTGATGCTCTCTTTACCCCCCGGCAAAGAAATTTGCTGCAAAACATACCCACACACAGAGTTCTGGTGAAGTCAGCTTCCTGGAGATCAAAGCAAGGGCAGCAGCTTGGGAACTGCCCACATGCAATGGGGAGTCAACCATCAGGGAGACAGCGAGCCTCCAGGCATGGATACAGCACAAGAAGGAACACACCAGCTTTCTGAACAGGTTATTGCCTTTCTGCAAGCAACCTCCCCAGGCAGAAATCTACCCATAAAAATGGCTTTTCTCTCCTCTACCACTGAGAATTTTGTCACACTTTGTACAGAAATGCCCTTCCCAGTGCTGAAATTATTTGTGGGTGGATAGTTCAGGTGGTTAATTCCTTGGGTGTGGGCACACATACAATGCCAGAAGTGGCACAGCTGTATTCACCTGGTCTTCTGAAACATGAACTTATCACTTGAAGAATGATAAACCCTTTGCTTACCCTCCTGCATCCCTATTGTTGTGTTCTCACAGCCTAGTTTATACCTGAACACCATGAATAATGAGTGAAGAACTCCTAAAAAAGGATTAAAGAGGCCAGACTGAGAAACTTTTGAGTGGAGGTGTAATTACCCATACTTACTGTGTGTCTTAGCAGATTTTGATACATCTTTAATAAATAAAACATTAATATAGACTTCAGACAAGTAGAGAGCCCTCTGGACACCCTAATTTTTCAATATGCATCCACTAAAAAAAAGAGAACATAAATAACTTATTCTTGCTTCATCTGAAGGGGAAATGTTCAATGTCATGGAAAAACTGGCAACTGGCTAGAAATTTTTGATGTAATTTAGAGCTCTAGTTCTGCAAATATAAAAACAAAAAACCTGAAACAGTTAAAGGTGTAAATTGTTACTTTGGAAGAGTATTTTGGGGATTTTTTTTCCCCTTTTTAGGGCCGTGGGGTTGAAGCTCTACCAAAGCAAGCAAGGTAATTCAAGAAAAAAGCCCATTTTGCTTGTCCTTACCCATATTATCTTTGCCAAAAAAACATGTGGGAGGCATTTTTTTCCCCTCCCAACTAGGAAGATACTGACTGTTCACTGTAAAGATTTTATTATACAGATGAAGTACTCATAGTATTATACACAACTGTAATCCCAGTAATGCCCAGCTTGGAGCCAGATCCAGGCTCCTGTTTTGCTGGGCTCAGCAGTAGATTGAAAGCTTGAAAACACATCTTAGTGTTTTGCAGATACAAAACCAAAATAAAAGACCTTTGTTCCTAAACTAAGGTATGAAATCCCACTTTTAGGATGAGATGGCAACACAAGGACACAACCAGCAGAATAGACAAGAAAGATGAGAAGAAGACACAAAATAATAGAGATCAAAAAGTACACACACAGTTAGTTAGTATCAAAGGTTTGTTTGGATTTTAAACAAGCCCCGAGTCAGTGCTTGTTTTTGTTATTCATATTTGCTATTTCTACTGTAGCAGTGCCCAGAAGTCCCATCTGGACACCCCATGCTCAGTCCCTGCTTTTAAATCTTGATGCAATCAGGCACTGACTATCCCAAAGCTTCATGTATGAGGAGATCACTCTAAATCTTCTCTCTCATCTAAATCATATAAATAATAAGCCACGCTTATTATTGGCAAAACTCACTCAATTCAGACTGTAACAATATAAGGCAAGTTTCTGTTAAGTCTTCAGTTGGCACCCACTTTGACACAATCTCCTTGAATTTAGGATAAAACAGACTTAAACTGCAGCACAAGACTGATGCATCACTGAAGACACACCAACCTTCTTCATTGAAAACAAGTGAAAGCTTATAGTAACTCAACATATATAGGGTCAGAAATCAGTCTAATGATAATTTTCAATAGAGTGAATAAAGCATGCCTTGATTTTAAAAGTATTTAGCTAGACTAGCAACCCTTTCCCTTTGCCAGCTCCAGATCAAACACAGATCAGGCCAGAACAGCAGGCTCTGGACAACCACCTCCACAGTCCAGAGTGCAGCAGTGAATCATCCCTGTTTCCAGAATTAATAGGGTTTCCCTTTGCAGAGTCAGACCAGCTCATTCTGGGAGTCTGGCTGCAGTCAGTTTGTGCTGATGGTGTTCACAGTCACACCATCGTTCACATTTAACTATGAATGGAAGGGCTGTTTCGCTTCAAGAAGCAAAATTAATTTACAACACTAATAATACCCTCGCTCCCAGCTCCCTTAAAAAAGAAACAACAAAAGGCCTAATATAAGCCCCCAAAAATTACCACAGCCTGATTTTCAGGCTTGGCACAATTCAGACATTTTGATTTGTGTATGCAATGACTCGAGTCAGAACCTCACAGTTTTTCTAAAGCAATCTCCCTGATATATTTGGCAGTTCTTTTGGGTCTGGTAAACGTAATAAAAACAGCAGGTTGGATTTGCCAGAGTAAACTGCAGTCAAAGGTGACCTCCAGACAACTTTTAAGCTGTGTGATCCTCTGGAGCATGGATTTTACATCAATTGTGGGACATCCAGAAGATCAAAAGTTCTGGATTGTGAATATCAAGATGCACCCCTGTATCACAAGCAGGAGCTCTCTCAGAGGCCCAAAGGCTCAGAGTACTCCCTCCCTTCTCGCCAGTATTGTATTTCAACAACTTTGTTTATCCATGTTTATCTTTGTTTATCTTTGTACTACTTTGTACTAGGATCAGGATTTGAGAGGGAAGTAAAACCAGAAGTTTAAAGATTCTGCCCCACTATCTTTAGGATTTCTTCTTAAACTGCTGTGTTTTGTTCACAACAGAATTTATTTCTTTGGAGGGTCTCCCACTCAACCCACTATACAAGGTCTTCTGACAAAACTCATCTTAGCCTTCATCACTCAGTCACAGTCTGCTGCCAGAGAAAATACACCGGTAAGGAAGGCCAGAGTTCATTTTAGGAAAACGGAAAAGTTTCCTTTAAGAAAAAAAAAGGGAAGAAACAGCTGAGGACAGAATGGAATAAAATCAGACACAAAGGATAAAACACGAGTTAACTTTACATTGCACTGAATTACCAAATAGACAATTCTGCTCTTTGAGTGCTGACTGATGGCTCATTGCCAACCCACTCCAGAAAAATATGAGCCTGTATTCTTAACTACGATGGCAGGCCCTCAGAGGTTGTCTGAGGTCAGCTGTCCTCACTCAGCCCCAATTCCAAGCAGAGAACCCACGCCCGCACATGAGCTGTGGTACATGAACAGCTCCGCTGGTGTCCAGAGCAGTTCTGAAGTGCAACAGCCCAAAAAAGAATTGTGCCAACTCGCACACATCAAGAGCCAAGTCCCAGGCTCCAGCAAAATGACAAACATTGTTTAAAAACATGTTTGCTGAAGGCCTTGTTGGTGAACGGGTCACTTGGCAAAACTGTGAACACAAGGCATGCTGTGCAGCTGCCTAAAAGCTCAGCTCTCCCGTGTGCCTCAGCAAAACCAGGATCCAGGAGAGATCAGCAGCTTACAAAGGATGCCCAACAGGACTTCTCTAATGATGTTGCTCCTGGCCTTGCTGCCAGCAAAAGCTGCTGGGAAATGGCTCTGATTTCTGCTACTGATATAAAACTCTCAAGCCTGCGTAGGAGAGCTTTTCTCTTCAACGCTCTTTGTTCTTTACCCATCCTCTTTGAAAATGCCATGCTGAACTCCTCCATCCCTCTCATGCACAATCTCCCATTTACTTGACTTTTTCCTTTAGGATATGTAGACAGCAGTGGTGGTGATACTGAAAGTTTTCTCCTGGCAAGGAGACCTGGAAAGGCACAACTTTCTGGAGGGAGAGATCTCCAACTGGCATAAAAACAAATTTTGTGGATTAGAGAACCTAAAGCTTTGTTTAGTCACATGAAAAAAATTCTAACATTAGGATACTATTTCCATCTCCAACTTGACACACAAGGCTGAGTTCAGATGCAATCACATGGGAAAAGAGGTGGGTGAGAGCAGTACCAATAAAGGTGGATGGTCAGCAGTACCAATAAAACAACTACTTCCTCCATTTGGTAGCTTGCAAACCCAGAAACTCTCTAGCTTGCTTATGCTCCAAGGTTGCAATCAGACAGTATTGGTTTCCCAGATTTGGAGAGTGATTAACTGCATTTTCATCTCTGTACCACTTTTCCCTATGTTTAAGTCGCTATCATCTGAAGTTGAAATACTGGCAGGGAAATCAAACTCATACATGTAATTATCCAGAACAAAAAGAAAATCCACTAGAATGCCACAGAATTAAAACGACAACTTGCAAACTACTTATTTGGGCCCATCACCTCTTTGAAATCTACCCTTCACAAGATACTCAACCAAAGCTAAATGAAGGTACCAAGAGAAATTCTACTGATTTCAGGAACTGGGCCTTGGCTGCAAACCAGAAAGTACGCAGGCATAAATGCAAATTCAAGCAATGTTGTGAAGATCCTTTAAAGCTGTGACTCAACTGCAATCTTAGTTTGCTAACTCCCTTATGAGATTCCCTCTTTCTTCTATATGACACCCTTGCACATTAAAGAAAAAATATTGTGAAGTTACAGGCTGTAAGTGTCCCAAAATATCACTGCTTATGGAGCACTAAAAATGCATTTCATTTTACAGATGGCAGCAAATGCAGCTTAACTGCAACCTCTACGCTGTTACTGGCAAGAGAAAATCTTATTTGTTGATGTTTTTTTAATTGCATCATTCTCAAGGTACTGCCTGCACATTTGCTTCAAGGGCTTAACTTTTATTTTGTCATTTATCAGCTGGCAGAATCTTCACTGCAGAATCTTCACTAACACACAAATCCCTTGGGACATCCACCACTAAATAAAACAAAAATGGCTAGCTTGAAAGAGAGTGCCCTTATGCATATTGTGCATTTGTGCCTATACAAATGTGTATGTGTTAACTGGGCTGCAGAGCATAGTTTTGTGCTGGCTGGATAAAAAGCTTGTCCATAACATTCCTTGGACAAAATGAGGTCTCTGACCATCAGAGTTCTCAGACAGCAGCACAGTATTAACCACAATATCTTTACAGATTTAGCAGAATAACTGAATATTAATATTTAAATGTGTATGTCTCTTGTTAGGTATCTTATGTGAAACTGAGAAAATTCTCCTTTGTTTTCAGCTTTTTTTAAAATTTTACTGCACAAGCAACACATGCATTAGCATACAATTGGCTATAAAGGTTTTTCTGGAGTGCTTCTATTTGAGGCTCTGTATTCTCTCCTGGAAGTGTTGCTGTTTAGATCACCATCTACGTGACATCATGATGAATCTGATTTTAAGGGGGAAAAAGCCCAGACAAACAAACAACAAAAAAAAAAATCTGAAATCTTATGATTTATTGTGATTCCAGTCCAGACCACAGAAAAGTTGTATGAAACCAAGAAGTAAAGATAAAAGTGAGGAGCAGCTTTTACAGATTGCTCTGCAGGTGGTGGGTATGTGCATAGAATAACATGAAGACAAAAACCATTAAACCCCTTGCTGTTGCAGCTGAGCAAGTAGGCAAAGAGAAAGCTGAGCTGCACAGAAAGATCTTGCTTTACCCTTCATTCAAGGCAAATTTTCTGTACACACACCTTGCAAGGATCAAGACTCTGCTGAGCTGGCAGCTGCTTCCAGGCAGGTGGCCCCTAGTTGATGTTGGACTACCCTGATTCATGCTGGGTTTCTCTTTCCAGTGGAAGATGAGGAAACTGATGTGTCAGGTTTTGACACCAAAACATTTTTCTTCACAGAACGATGAACGAACTTGAAATGAACTGAGAAGCATCTTTGCTTTCAATGACTTACTAATTTCAGAGTAATTCACCTCATTTCTACAGTTTCATATCATACTGTGTTCTCACCTTTCATTTAGAACCTTATGTCATTTAAACATTCTTAATTCCTTTGTGATTCACTGTGTACCTTTGTCCAACTGCAGGAAACTGAAAACTGCAGTCTATTTTTTAAAAGAGTTGACTTTACTACTGTGAATACCCGCAGGAGCAGAAGGACTGAAGACAGTTTGCAAAGATGGAGTATTACACTGTGACCTCTCCTTGACAGTGATAAAACTGAGGTCTGAATTCTGTACCATCTGGCAGAGCTTGTGACCTGGAGACAAACGGCATCCCCAAGGCTTGTCTGGGTTTCAGCAGCTTCGCTTCTTTTAATAAAAGACAACGTATCACACCACTAGGTCATAATCCTTCCTAGAGCTTCCAGTACTGCAAGTTCTGCTTTTAAGGGGCAAAATCAACCACGCTGATAACACCACAGAACTGCATCTCTAAGTAACCAGAGACTGATGTTTCAGGGAGAGAGTCATGCAGGAGTACAAGGAGAAGCCATGTAATGTAAGGGACACAGCTTCTTGCAGTCGGAAATGCCTTTGGGAGGGCTTAGAGCACAAGTCTTAGAAGGAGTGGCTAAGACAGCTGGGATTGTTCAGCCTGGAGAAAAGGCAGCTCGGGGGGTACCTCATGGCTCTCTACAAATAGCTGAAAGGAGGTTTTAACAAAGTAGGGGACCAGTCTCTTCTCCCAGGTAACAAGTGATAGAATAGAAAGAAAACAACCTCAGGTTGTGTTAGGGAAGGGTTAGACTTGGATATCAGGAAACATTTTTTCACCAAAAGGGTTATCAAGCATTGAAACAGGCTGGGAGTGGTTGAGTCACCATTCCTGGAGGTATTTAAAAGATGTGAAGATGTGATGCTTAAGAACCTGGTTTAGTGGTGGACTTGGCAGTGCTGAGTTAACAGCTGGACTCCATGCCCATAGGAGTTTTTTCCCCAAGATAACTGATTCTATGACTCTATGATTCTATAACTCATTTGTTCTTCAAACAAATACAGAAAAAATATTATTTCAGTCTTGGCCTTGAGCACTTTCAGGGATGGGGCACGTACAGAATCAGAGAATCAGTTAGGTTGGAAAAGATCTCTGAGGTCATCGAGTCCAGCCTATGACCTAACACCACCATGTTCCATCAACCCAAAAACCTCATTAACCCTGATCCAAGTACAGGCCCCTCTACAGTGGTCACAGCAGATTTCAGGGATGCTGTTCCAGATGGAGTGACACTGCACGGTTTGGCATGCAGAGCTTTTATTTTTATTATTAAATTTATTATTATTTTATTGCTTATGGTGATGAGTGAGGGGGCAAAGACAAGGGCAGTCATAGGAGGTGGGGAAAGATAAATCTGGAATGATTTGCTGAAATTTACAGGGCCTTGCTGGATGTTTGCTGATAAACACAGCACACCTCACAAGGAAACACTGAAGAGACAAAGGTGTCTGACAGCATTGCCCATCCCAATGTGCAGCCTTGTCCCAAAAGACAAAGCTTTGCAGGGGAGAGAAGTTCTGTCTGTAGCATCCACTGTAACTAGAAGGGTTAACTGTGGTTGGACACAGGAAAAAGCAGCAGCACTTTACAGTCACACCCAATTCCCCATTTTCAGCAGCCTCATTCACAGCCTCCCCATTTTCTCTCTGAATTATCAGAGACATTAATAAGAGCCTTTTCCATACCCCACTTTGTCTGATCATTCTAATTAGAAACACTGAACAAATATGTCTGAGAAACAGCCTGGCAGCAGCAAGCAGCCTTGGTTCACTGCATGCAGGGCATGGAAAATGCTCTGCTGTCCCAGGGACAACAGGAAAGCTACAAAGAGTGACTCGACATTAGCCCAGTAACTGCTCCCCAGGGAATCCAAGACGACCCCTCCAAGCATTCCTGCCTATTTCTGTGCACAGAGGGATCAGGCAGCAAAAAATGCTCCTTGAAACAATTCCCTACCTCTCTGATAAACACACATCTCCCTTCAACTAATGATTATACAGCCCTGTAAAGCTTTGCCTCCTGATCCACATCTCTGGACATATCCAGGCAGCAGCCAATACTGAAATCTGGGTTTTTTTGTGTAACAGCTGTGCTCTGTGCAAGGCAGACATGGCATTTCATTAAGCACAGGGTAATAGCTTGATTCCCTTAGGGACTTGCTGCTGGAAAATAGAACATCTCCTTTCATAAATAGGCAAGGTCACCATGCTTGTTTTGGATTTGATGCTGAGATAATTGAGTATCTGTTCATTATACATTGAATATTAATGCACTAATGCACCTGCATGTAAAACTAATTTTACTAGATCTAAGGAAAGCAGCCTTATATTACATTTCAATGCCTATTCAGCTACAGAATGCAGTAAAAAAATTCTGATTTTTGCCCAAACTATTTTCTGTATTTTGTTTTCCATGTTGGATTCAGAAGTTGAAAAATTCCAACCAACTGTTGAAAAGCACAAACTAAGTTGTTTTGCCCGTTCACACTCTATCACCCCTTTGTAACCCACAGCTGCTCTTCTATTTAACAGGAGTCATCTTCCTGCATATTGACATGTACACACTGTAAACAAGACAGGGCACAAAAGTGATACATCAGTGTTTAAGCCCCTGTAGATATAATGACAAAAGCCACACAAATTTCACAGAGATATATGCAAAGGGATCAAAATTCTAGGCAAGTTCTTTTAAAACATTTCTAAGTACTACCAAAAATCAGGAGTCCTCAGAGGACCTTACCTGAAGAACCTAAACCTCATGCAAATAATTCTAACCAATCCGCTTCATTTTGATCTTACTTCATCTCAAATACTCATTTTATCTCTTTGTTTAGACTACTTAGAAGTTGGTAACCTGTATTTCTCTGTTTCTTTGGTTCCTAGAATACTTCGTTTCTGGATGTGCAAACAAGAAAATCCAGAGGACAATAAAAAGCATTTAGTCAAAGCTAAATGTAAAAGAAGAAAGGGTTACCTGCAAAGTGAATGTGTCATGGGGCAGTAGAGAAGATTACAAAGGGTAGGATATGAAAGAAGAAATAAAGTATGTCCTCCTAAACCAAGATAAAAATACTATTCTGCATTAAATCAGCAGTTTGTGGGG
This sequence comes from Phylloscopus whistleri, assembly GCA_017589585.1. NCBI lineage: Eukaryota > Metazoa > Chordata > Aves > Passeriformes > Phylloscopidae > Phylloscopus > Phylloscopus whistleri. The sequence goes on from JADMLD010000723.1 coordinate 1,646,842, forward strand.
AAAATATATTGTGAATAATAATTATTCACTAGAGTTTAGAAATTATAAAGGTACACGTAAATAGTACATATAAATAAGAAAAAGGATTTTATTCTGAAGTTTCCTGTGCTTGCTCCAGTATATCTCATCTAAGATTACAATTGGAAATTTCAAATGTGAATGTTGTCTAAAGATTTGGAACAAAGTTTTGCTGCATTTTTATTCGTTATATACCTCAAGGATTTCTCAAACTGGAGGATGTAAACCATATCTAGACTGTGACCAACTAGAAAAGATCAGCAAAAATGTTAAGAATAATGTTTCCTGCCCTCCTCATCTGTCATTAAATTAACATCTAGTGGAATTAACAGTTTCATTTCTAGAAAAAAAAAAAATCTCCAAGGGTGTCAACATTTGTACATGGCAAACACCTTTGAGGAGTAGGGTTTCTGCCTTAGGCAAGGATTTTTGAGTAATTTTAAAATGATCAGCATCAGAAAGACACCTTCTTCCTTGAGAGGACCTGGATGACTTGTCAGAGTTTTTTTTTCTTCCCAAGGCTGCAGCAGCCTAACTTAGAGCTCTGCCTTCTCCTTTGGTTCATTTGAAACATGTTGGAGCAGGCTGCCAAAGGTTCAAGGAGAGGTTATCAGGTCCTGTTTGCTGTTGGCATGTCTAAAACTGCTGACACATGCTAGGAAGAAAAATGGGTACATCTAGTACAGCTGCAGCAATAAAACAGCTAGCAGGGAACCTCACCTAAAGCTAACAACACCTCCAAGCTGTGCTGCCCAACTGAAGAGATAAGCTAGTAGTATTTATACATAAAATGCAAACATAGTTTACAGAAGTCTTGATGAATACCTAGGTTTATCACTTCCTCAAGTTTTAAAACACAGTTTTTCCTGTTTTAAAACACAGAAGGCAAAAACACACCACATTTGGGATTTTGTTGGTTGGTGATAAAAAACATTATCCACTGTGATGAAAGGTGAGGGTGGACTTGGCGGTGTGAGGTTAAGGGTTGGACTCAAAGACCTTGAGGGTCTTTTCCAGCCTAAATCATTCTACGACAGACTTGCAAAAAGCAACCAACGTGATTGTTTCCTTTTATATCACTCACCAATTTTCCTGAATATGAAAACAATCTACCCCGTTAAAAAACCAAACAAACTATGTTCTTGGACAGACATAAGATTTTCCTAGCTTAATGCCTCAAAACATTAAAAGGAAAAAGGCACATTTTCTGCCAGATCTACTTGTCTCAAAGTCACCTATTTTACATCTAACTTCTGCAGAAGGAGGAGGATTCTTCCAGTCAAGTCTTGTTCAAACTTTTAGACCAATACTCCATAAAGATATGTTGACATTTCTCAGATTAATTCCAAGTAATTCCTTGCCTGCTAGGGCCAGATCTGTCCCTTTCTCTCATTTCACATCAGCTATGTACAAATTCACACTAGCATTAGGCATGAGCTTGAACTCTGGCATTTATCATAGCTGGAGGAGTCTGAGCAAGTTCACAACCTCACCACTGGCTTAAGATCCTGAGGATCTTGAGAATGTTGAGAGCCTCAGGCCAAGACAGTGTATCCTTACAAATGTTTACATTAAATACAACAGAGGGCTTTGACATCCTTCTTGCCACTAGAGATTTTCCTCACTGGGATGGCAAACTAAACAGGATCAAGACACATGGGTGGAGGTCATGCAAAAAGGGAATTAAAGAGATTACACTGTTACAGTGTAAAATGCTGTGGCACCCATCAAAATCAGACATATACAGGTTTGTTCATGTACAATTCTTTTGGCTGTTTGTCTTAGACACAGCAAAAGTACACAGCTGTTACAGCAGAAGTCAGCATTTTGTTCTTCATGAACTGAGTAATACAGAAGTCCTTTGCCTCACCCAGCTAAATGGATTTCAGATGAGATTCCAGAATAAACCATATGAACTTACCTTACATTTCAACATGTTGGCCACTCTCTCTTGCATTGACTGTCCAGCCTTTGGCCTGACAAGAATGTAAACTGCCTTCACTTCAGGGCTGGAGCGCAGAAGTTTTTCCACCAGTACTTTGCCCATGAAACCTGTAGCTCCTGTGATAAGTACGGTCTTTCCATTGTAATAAGCTGAGACTGAAGACATGGTGCTTTCTTGTTCTGTCCCTTCCTGCAGCAGGTACCTGAGAAGATGCAGAAATAAAGCTTTAAAGGCTTTTGGGATAACCTCTTTAGTCACCTATGTCAACTCAAATTAGTTCAGTCAATGGCAATTTTAATCTTTTTTTAAAAAAGTCTTTATTGTGAAAATAAACCACAAAAATCTGAGAAGCTTAAAAAAGTCAAGCTCAGTCTTATCCTCCACGTGACACCACAGCTGCACACAGAGGTCAAACACAGCTCGTGCTGTCCAAGGCTCCCAGCAGGAGATGCTCACTGCAGTGCTGAACAGTGTTTATCTGCTACTGTGAAGTGGCAGCAATGAAGATATGCAGCTATCCCTACAAGACAAAGGAGAAAGAGATTTCCTCACAAACACTGCTGTGTTTTCCACTTCAATTCCACTGTGCCTACGGCATTCCTTGTCAGCCATCACACACTGACATGTTCAGTCTCTCCCTGTTGCCTTGGCTTGGAGTAATACCATGAAGAAAGCTCTTCTTCATGGAAGATGCAGTGCAGTGACACTGCCCTGCACAACTGCAATACCACGTGCAGGTCACTGCCCTTTATGAGCAGTTATGGCCAGAATCCATCCCAGTTCACTCCAAGGAGTGTAGATGTGATAGGCTCCCCTTTGGAGATCCACCGACATGGACCAGGCTCCCACATGACGTGTCCCAGTTAAATATTTTAATTAGATGCAATGGTTTCCAGGCCTGAATGTTCCCAGCCACCCTGATTCAAACTCTTAAGTTGATTAAATGTAAACAAGGCTGGACTGAATCCTCTTAGAAAAGCCCCTCTTCCCCTATTAGCCTAACAGAAGCAAAACAACCATCTTCCAAGTGGGGCAGACCACAGCAAGCACAAAACACACACTGCAAGGAAAAGGCTCATGAAAAATACCAGTAAATGTTTTGAAAAAAGCCTACTGAATTTGAAACAAAAAGAAAGAATAGCAGAATGCTGCCAATCACGTATTCAAGAACCAAACAATGATCTTTGAGTATCCCAGAAAAACTCCTCTTCCTCCAGCAGAAGCTTCAGAGACACAAACTAGGGAGTCAAGCCTAACAAAATATTACTTTTCTTTCCCAGTGCTGCCTGGGACCACAGAACTCAGCATCAAACAAATGAAAATCCCCCAATTTCTTTATCCACGACAAATCATCAGGTGTAGAATCCAGTTTAGAAAGTGGGTCAAGCAGAATAACCTCTCAGGGACACTATCTTACAAACTAATAGCTGTGGGTATTCTGGCTCAGTGAGTTTGGTTATTAGCCTACTTTCAGATGTCATCTAGATTACAACTTAGATGAATGCAGAAGGTTCATCTAGGCCTATTAAAAACCTGTTCTTATTAAAGAGCTGGCCACTTGGGAAGTTAAACTGAGAGGTTAAAACTATTGGATAATTAACTTATTTATAACAAAATGTCACATCTTGTTCTGGTTCAGAAAAACTGACTCATACTGGAAGACAGGAATGCAGAGCCTGGAAGAGTGTGAAGGGTGTATAGGACCCGAAGAAGGTAGTAGTTTAGCCAGATGAAGGCAAAAGACCTCAGAAATTTGGCATGACACATGCCATGAAATGTAGAAAAATGAAGGAGGGAAGTCCTTAAGTCACTAGAGGCTGTACCGATCCCACTGAACAACAAGAAACAAAAAGATAAAATATAAGGACCACTTCAGCCACTGGATACTTGCTTTGAATTCATATCCAGCAGATCATAACTGCATGAACAATGGTACATTTACAGAGTAATTTGCACCACAAACTTGGAGTTACCAGAGGAGTTACTCTCCTTCCCACACTTCAGGAGTAGAGAGCATTTCCAACCTGCATCACTAAGCATTGCTGCTTTGCATCAAGAGTTGTAGACTACTGCACAAATAACTGTGAAAGGCTTCAACGTGACGACATCAATTCATTATGTTGTTTCATTTGGGTTCCCTGCTTCAGTTATCTAAAAAGGGCTTCATTTGTTTTGGCCAGATGTTCAATGCCTGCTAGAATAGTAAAATAAATAAATCACACTACTTTGAAATGTCCTTATAATTAACCATGAAGCCATGTTTCATTAAGCATTTCTGACAAGGACTACACGCACGTAACTGACAGTTCTTCTCCATCTAGTCTGAGACAATTTTAAATGTCTGATTCCAAAAAAACCCAAAATTTAATTTTTGGTATGACATTCTGGTATGAGGAAAATGGAAGTACCAAACACAGCCACTGAAAAAACCAAACTTTCAAGGCAATCTGCTGTTACTCTTGATTATTGGCTTATCCTCCTAGGATTAAACTAAAAGGGAAGAAAATGCCCAACCTTTCTATTTTCCATAATAAAGCAGCCCAAGTTAGGCAGCCTAGAGTTAGCAGGGCCAGTTTCAGAGTTGGATCCAGTTGCTCAGGGCCTCATCCACAATAAAAAGCCACAAAGAATGAGATGGCCTTTGCCTGTTATGGGAGCAGATTCATGTCTCTTTGCAGTACATTTATTTTTCTATTTCCTAAGTGAGCTTCAGAAGAAATTATAAAAATCTTGTACCCATCCAATGCCATGCTAATTATCAGGAAAGAAAATCTGTGAACTTGTTTAATGCACACAAACAATGTCATGTTTTGAGATCATGACACAAAATCCAGAATGCTGCAATTCGGAATGTTCAGGCAGTTCCCTGAATCTCTACTGTTCAAGCAAATTTAAAAAGGCTTTTATTACATTCCAAGTTCAAAGGCAGATTCCAGTTTATATTCAGGATTGCTAAGGTATTTTCCTTTCAACTTGGTCTTGAATTTTTCATTTTGTACAACTATCTTTGTTTTTTTTATATTTTTTAAGAGTGTGATTGCTTTTTCTCTGTTTCTATTGATTTTGCTTGGCCTTTGTAAAGAAAGTACTGAAGAACATATGGAGATTTTTAAGGAGCCAGAGGATTTCTGAGGTCAAAGGGTGTGACTCAACTAATGCCTGCTGACCTGACCTTTTGGAGGTCTACTTCAAACCAAGGAGAACTATATGCATGCCTTTTTGGCTTTTTACACTCAATTGTTTTCTGCAGAAGGTTATACCTTGGCCTTTCATTTTAAGGAATAAATAGTCAATACTAAGCACTGACTATTTTCCAGTCAATTAAACTACAAGGGATTAAGTGCCTGGTAGAACTATTTGAACTACGCTCAGAAGTTGCAGTGAGATGACCCTTAGAGAGGTAGAGAAGGATAAAGACTATTTCATAGGCTGAGGTTCCTGGCTCTTCCAAATCTGACTGGAGGTAAGAAGGCCACTGAATTGTGGAGAAAAGCCCATGCAAGGGCTTCCTGAAGCCCAGCTGAAGTGAGTATATACATGCAACTCAGATGTTTCAGGCACTAATGGGAGCAGGAAACCAATCACTCATGCCACCTGAATTACTGAGCGCAGCATCTTTGCAGCAGCACAAATCTCCCTGATGCTGACTCATCTCCAGCCAGAGCATGAAAAAACCACGAGCCAGGAATCCCACTGAGCATCTCCTGCAGACACAAGTGCCACAAGCTGCTCTGAGGGTACTGCTGCCTCTCACAGTCTCCTCTGGATCAAACAGAAAGGACGAGCCACAGCGCTGCGTTACAAACAAAGCCATGATCTTGGGCCAAAGGACAAGTAAAGGGAAAGGTGGGAATCCTAATCCTACCAACATAATACTTCCCTCCTGCAAAAGACAACCCTCATATCCTCAGCTGATAGCACAGGAGAACTTCCCCCTGCCCAGAGTTGGTACGACTGAGCTGATATTTAACAGAACAACTACTCTACTGTCCTCATATTTCACGTATTTTGGTGATACCAAATCTGCATTCAGATTGCAATGGTGTAATGCAGGGAGTCAGCTGCCATCAGAGCCAGAGTGGTGGGAAGGGAAATGTGGACCTGAACCTCACTGAATGCTGCCACTGCCCACGGCAGCCCCACGGCTGCAGGATGTCACAGAGGGACAGCAAAAGGGAGGATGAGCGATGGAGGTGGACTGGAAGAGGTGAATATTTCAGTATGCTTTGGATCACTGCCCTATTTAAACAAGACAGCAGCCATTTTAGAAGCTGATGTGTTGAGATATCGGTCTTTTCAACTCAACTGCATAAAATGAAAATTAAAAAAAACCAGTTTTGTGCAAAAGCAAAGGACCATATGCCTATAAAAGTACATCTAGATTCAAAAATGGCATCTCTGGCATCTCCTTGTACTTAGACTGGTTTTAACGAGCTTTTTCTTACACAACTTTATGCTGGGATGTAATTTCCATAAACAAGAGGGTCGGCCTGTTCAGATGAGTCTTTCAGACATCATATTAAACTTAATGAACCAGCTTCAACCAAAATTACACTTAATGACAAGCAACAGTTTTTGAAACAAAGCTACAGACAGCAGGAGTCCTTTAAGACAAAATAATTCTTGGCCACTTTCTGAAAATAAATTTTTAATCTTGGGTGAAAATATCCAATCATACGTAAGACAGTTTTCTTTAATCAGGATTCTGGAAGAGTTATAATTAACCTGGAACATGCAGAGAAAGAAAAATTCCTCTACTGCTTCAGAGAACTTGTATAGCTGAGGTAAGAAAAGGCAATATAAAGTGGTCACAGACTGTTTCTGTCTCATCAATTTACTTCTTCAGTCTATTAATTATGAGTTTTAAATGGACTGAACACTGGGGATGCCTGAACAATATATCTTCATATAATTATTTTCTCTTTTACATTTTGTCCCAGGATGTATTACAGAGACTCTCCAAAGTAGGCAAGTAATTGTAACACCTAAAAGCAATTATTTCTAATACATTTTTTTTTTGCCTGAAAACATTTATTGCTTGTTTAATCATCAGAAAATAAATACACACCACGCATACTAGAAATAGCTGAAATAGTGACTTGTTTTCCACCATACCAACTTAACTCCTGGCTCCTCAGTAACACCAGGAGAAGGTCATTCAGCTCCTTTGATTTCATTTTCTGGGCCAAACTCAAGACCAGGGAAGTTCCACTGCAATGACCAACGTTTCAATGAGGATTAATGTGAATTAGCTTAGAGCCTTTGGATTTAAAATGTTTCCTACATTTTCAGTCATAAGCAACAGTGAATCAGAGCAGAAAATGGCTGTAGTTCAACACTGCACACCATTTGTGACAACAGCGCTGCTGACACAAACAAGCAGAAAGTACCAGCAAGGAGGCACTGAAGTTACATAATGCATTTCCAAAGGTCTTTAGGCACAGAAAGATTTGTGTAACCTATGAAGTCAGGGAGGTTTTACTGATGACAGAAAATGGAGCAAAGAGACTGATAAAATGGCTGTTCTACGGAAAAATTAAAAGTTTCTCATAGTTTGTTGAACTTCCAGTTATTTAACGTCACCTAACAGCAACAACAAAGATAAACCTCCTCTCATTTAGCCACAGAATTAAAAGGAAGGTCATAATCCACCCTTTGTACAGGAACTATAGAAGCTAATGCAGCATAAAGAAATAAAATCCTGCAATTCAAAGATGGGCACATTTACAGCCAGACTGAACTCCTGATGATAATCCTCTTTGCAAAAGAGATTTTGCTCCAAGCAATTTACACCAAATATAAATGTTGTTGTTAGAAGCCTGAAGGTTAAATCACTTTTCTCCAGCTAATACATTTCAAATTATTTTTTGTTTGCCAACAGTAGCAATTCAAGTCCATAACAGCATCCCCAAGTAGCAACACGCAAGGAGAATCTCATTGCTCCCAGAAACCCCTCATGCCTTGAAAAACCACACCAGTTTTGCAATCCATTTTAATTTATAGCAGTTAAATTTAAAGAGACAGGGAAGTGTGACAGCATAATTAAGAGCTGGGGACAACGAGCAGCGTGCACAGCCGGATCCTGCAAACAGCTGAACTCTACATGACAGGCAGACAGACATGGAAACCTCTGGGAGTTGTGGCTGCTGGGCCAAAGACCTGCCCCCAGGACAGATGTGGGCAAAAGCTGGAACTTCCAGATTGCTTAAGCACTACATACACAGCTTCACAGATGTTCTGCCTCTCCCAAGCAGTGCAAACTGTTTGACCACCACAAAGAAATAGAGAAAACAGAATGAAATCAAGGGGCCACTGATGCTACGCAACACAGGAGGAGCGTCTTGATTTTTTAGTGAATCCTGTTAGTCTCACTCAGTCTTACTATATTTTCTCTCCAAAATTAAGGAAAACAAGCCTGTAAACATTTTGGAGCTGAGAAGAGCCAGTGGTGTTGAGGACATACCTAACGTGTGTCATGTAGGATTTTAAAGAACAAATATTTCTCAGTAGCCCAAATACCAATGTATTCTGCCTCAAACCTATTTAATTATCCACCTGGTAAGAACAGCAGCTACCAGAGACTTCAAAGATGCAGCTTCTGCAGGCTCCTTTCTGCATCACATAGTCCAGCATATGTATCCACTCCCTTTTTTTTAAAGCCAGTTGTTGCAAAGCCATTGAGCAGGTTACAGGATCAAAGCATAGATCAGGACTAGAAGGGAATTTTTGCTTTGCCTCAGCATAATTAAATGCAGACATCCTACATCAGAGCTATCCTGCAGGCAATCCTCCCCCTTATCATTCCCCCAATTCACACTTCACAGCCATTTTCCTCTTGCTATTTCTCCCAGGATCTCTACAACCAGCAGTCCTGTCCCAAAACCCTAAATCAAAACCCCTGCCATACCCACTGCACACCAATCACTCTGCATTCCTTCACTGCACAAGGGAAGTCTCAGTGAAGTCAAGAATTAACTCTCTGTGATAACAGGCTTGTCTGGCACATTTATTTTATTTTCGACATCTCAGTTGATAACTTCTTATTAGCATCCAGCAGCTAACGTATTAACAAAGATTTTCTGTCCTTTTCCACTACTTGTCCTTGTCTCCCATCAAAAATAGTGGTACTAACATTTATGACATTTGTGATTTTTTTTCCCCTTAAATGGTTATCAAGCATTGGAATAGGCTTCCCAGAGAAGTGGTGGAGTCACCAACCCTGGAGGTATTCAAAGATGTGTAGATGTGGCACTTAGGGACGTGGTTAAGTGGTGGACTTGGCAGTGTTAGAAGCACAGAACCACAGAATGGCTTGAGTGAGAAGGGACCTTAAAGATCATCTCATTCCAACCCTCTGCCATGGGCAGGGACACCTTCCACTATCCCAGGCTGCTCCCAGCCCCATCCAACCTGACCTTTGACACTTCCAGGGATGGGGCAGCCACAGCTTCTCTGGGCACCCTGTGCCAGGGCCTCACCACCCTCACAGGGAACAGTTTCTTCCTGATATCCCATCTAAACCTACCCCATCTAAACCTACTCTCTGTCAACCTAAGTCCATTTCCCCTTGTCACTATCTACCCATGTGAAAATCTCCCATTTCTTAGAGGCCCCCTTCACGCACTGAAAAGCAGCTTTAAGGTCACCCCAGAGCCTTCTCTTCTCCAGGCTGAACCATCCCAATTCTCCCAGCCTTTCCTCACAGCAGAGCTGCTCCATCCCTCTGATCATCTTGGTGCCTGTTCTGGACTGGCCCCAGAAGCTCCATGTCCTTCCTGTGCTGGGATTCCAGGGCTGAAGGCAGCTCTGCAGAGTGGGGTGGTCTCACCTGAGCAGGGAAGAGAGGCAGAATCCCCCCCTCCCCTCCCCTGCTGCCCACACTGGGGGATCAGCACAGCACAGGGGTGATCAGTAACTGCCCACTCGCACATTGCAGAGACACCTTTAGCTCTGCAGCCACCAACACCCTCCAGTCTCTCTCCCCAGTTATCTGTAAAGTCTTTTTCAACCTAAATGATTCTGTGGCTGAGCCAGTTTAAGAAAGCTTAGATACAATTTGTGGGTAACCAAAGTAGCTGAGGTGTTTTGGTGTATTTTTTAAAGCCCCACTTTTGGAAAAGTCCAACTAGCACAGTTGCTCTGAAGGACAGCAGCTGCAGGATTGCTACTTCCCCAGCAATTTCCACACCCAGCACTCATGGAAAACTATCCCATAGCAGCCCCCAAAAGGACTGGGTGCCCCAAAACTGTCTACATTTCTGTAACAAATGGAAATAAAGTGGTGATTGACACCAGCAGTGCAGATACTGATGTGATTACAGCAACTACATTCTTCACAAAGGCACTGTCATGACATGAAGAAGAATGGTCTTCACTCAAGATTTAGAGTCAACAGCAATATTGATCCAAGTAAATCGATATCACTGATCATTATGTAGTAAGTAAATTTATGCCATGGAATGATGGAGAGACTGCCTTCCTGAGACTGCCTTCCTTTTTTTCTGCTGTCACTCCCTCCAGTGCTCCTGTCAGATAAATATCTAAGCACAATGCTCCAAAGTGTTAATGAAATCAAATGAAACTGCATTTCTATGCTTTCATAAGAAAACCTAAAAAACCCCCACCCTGCAGAATACAACAAAAGAAGAAACTGAGGACAACGTATAGGAACATGGTCAAAGTGATTGCCCTCCTAATTACCATGCTTTTAAAAACAATTATCTAAGCCATGCTACCTTTCTATTTTTACAATTTTTTCCCATAGCTATGTCCAGTGGCAGATGTAAATAGAAAATACAAGTAGCTTTGTACTCCTGTGCAGATTCATCACTATAAATGTGCATTTTTGTTTGTATTAAGCTTCAAAACAAATGCAAAATAATTAATAATTGGCTGAATAACACAAGCTGAAAGAAAGCAAGACAGCTGTAGGGATTCAAACATACATACATGTATTTACCATTCCCAGTTTTTGATGGCCACAGAGTTCAGTCTTTCTGGATTCCCCAGAGCATAAAGGCTTTCACTGAAGCCTTTTCTTTAGGAACATGCGTGTACTTGTGCAGTACATGCATAGAAAACTGTGTTTAGGTTGCAGACAGAAAAATCTGCCAACTGCTTTTTTCCTTGAGCCTCATCCATTTTTGGGTCATCAAGACCACGATGGCAGTGGCTACAGAATACCTCACACTGTGAACTTTTATAAGCTGTTAGCAGGGCAAATATTCCTTTTCCTCTATCCCTCCATGACATCTGAACTTGTTCATACCTTTCTTATAAGACAGAGGAAACCACTTATCAGCTGAGAAGCTCTTGACATGTTGTGAGGGAAATGTCTTGATGCGTTCAGGTAATACAGTAGCTGTGGTGACTGAACTAAGAAGTTTAGCAGTCCTGTGACAGCAAGCTAAAACGACATTTCACACTTTAGATCTCAGATCTAACAGAGTGGAAAAGATTACCTGCTGTGTTCAGACACAGATTTAAGGTTAACTAAGTAACTGTAATTATTTTTCCAATAGGAAGCCAAGCTCAGCCAAGGAAGCCAAGTCTGAGTAGTTTTATATTGGGATTTCATTAAGAAGTGCAATCTAGAACCCTACTCTTGTGTTGGTTGGAGCTGAAAGACAAAAATGCTTGAAATATTTCCCACCAAGAAGAGTCTTAAAAGGATGATCAGATGAATATGAGAGTCTATACTATTAATTTCATAGCAAATCATATATATAGACATGTATTTTCAAACCCAAAGATTTAAGACACTCACAGGTTGGGTTGTTTTTAATTTAAAGCTGAAAGAACATCATCAATGGAAAGACCACAGCTTTGCCTTTTCCCTCATCATTGACTCAAACCTCAGGCTAAATACAAACAAAAAGCATTTTTTTTAAATTTTATTTTCCCCACATTTCTCTGTTTTTCAGGCTTAAAGCATTTGACAACACCTGGCAAAACTGTTCTGTCCAGAGCAGGACTGAACCCTTCAGGAGCAGGGAAGAAGCGTGACCAAAACCTACATAATTCCAGGGAGTCCACAGGGAATTTTACACTGGTTATTGCACACTGCTAGATGGCTTATTCTGCAGCAAGCTAGGAAATCAGCACCTGTGACCAGTAATTCCTTGCATCCCCTGTTTTGTTGAAGACAATTCTGGCTCTACTGGAATCAGAACCACGGCAAACTGATATTTTTGCTGTTGGAGTCCTTGGCACTGGAATAACGAGGCAGCACAAGGTACAGAGACTGTGGCAGCTCCAAGCTCCAGTAGCAGACCTGAGGCAGGTCCAGCCTGGCTTGTGGTAACTCTCACTGTGCAGATGTGATGGACTGACAAATGCCTCATTCCCCCTTTGGAAAAGCAAGACACTACAGTGAGGAGAATCTAGGAGGCTGCTTTCTCCTACAAGGATCCAGAGTTGGAGCGTTGGGAAGGGGCAATGGAGACTTGTGGTATCCATTGTGGTATCTGATATGGGGCTTGTAGGCTTCTGGAGAGAGGGTGAGGAAAAGGCAGCAGTGAAAAAATTAGACTTTACATGTCTATATATAATGTATAATGTAGAAAAATTATAAAGTGTACAAGTTCTTAAGTTATAAGCCAGAGAGACACAAGGCACTTCCCAGATTCTGCGTATTTCTGCCTCCCACTACACCTCACCACTCTGGGTAGACTTTTCCCACTGCTTTGTCTGACTGCCCCTGTCTGGATGCACTCCCAGCCTCTTTAATCCTTGATCTAGTGCTTCTAGCAAGAGAAACATGGAGTTACATGCATGGCTGATCCCTGCTGCTCCTCCTGAGGATGTGGGATAGCTCAGGGCCAGAGAATGAAAGCTTAAGAGCTGACATGCCCGGCGAGACTACTGGTTTCACCTCAGCCCCTTTCAACAGCAAACATTATCCTAGGAGTTTGCAAGTTTTGTTTTTTATTGTGATCTCAAGTACAGCATGCAGGCTTTCTTCTCTGGAAACTCTGAAATGGAATACAGAAGCATCCCAACTAAGCCAGAACTTTCACTGGCCATATGAAAGCAAGCCAGGCATTACTGGAAAGTTCCAAAGTAGCTGCTAGGATTTTCAGAGTAAAGGTAGAAGCACTGTTTGATCAAAATGGAAAACTGAAGGAAACCCACTGAGCACGGGTGAACATGTCTTAGAGACGCTGCAATTGCAAAATGTATCTTAAAAAAAAAAAAAAGGTGAGAAAAAGTAAGACCAAAGAGGAGAGTCTGTAGGACTCCATGCTAGCATCTGAGTCAGTTGTTTGTTGAGGACTTCCCATTCAGCTTTTACCAGAAGACACCTCAGAGTGAACTGGGAGTACCAATCCAAGAGATCTCCTCACAATGCTACACCCAGAGTTACCCACAGCAGCTTCAAACTTCAAGTAGTTCTGAGATCTCTAAAGACACAAAGCCAAACTAATCCTGGGAGATATCTTGGCAATCTGCAACATGGATGAAGTAGAAAAGGAGCTCTTCCAGAAAACAGTTCCCTCAACATCAAGACCAATAGATGAAGGAAATTAAAAACCACCTTTAAGGCTATCTTCACATGCTTTGGAAAATTCATCCTTCTCATGGAATTTGCCAACTGGCCTGCTGTGGATAGGTGGCAACACAGTCTGCTAACACAGGTGCTGATCAAAGCAAGCTTTGGTTAAGCAGGACATAGTTCACTAGGAAATGGGAAATGGACCTAGACCCTCTCACTTCTTGGCATTTGACAGCCACTGCCATAATATTTTATGACAGATTTTAAAGGTGCAGTTTGCAAGAAGGTATCAACAAAATACAGAAACCATGGTGTTATTTGCACTTATAAATGTATTAACACTTATTTTTTACCCCAATCAGTTCTTCCCTTATTTGAAACTCAGCTACAAATATGCAGAACTCTTTCTACTGAGAACATTTTCACAAAATCTTTCACCAGTAACACAGCAGTTTATCCCTCCCCCCTGCTGCTAAAAATGTGTTGGTTTTTTTTTTTTAATGCAGTACTGTATTTGTGCGATCCTTGTTTTATACACCTTAATTAATGATCTCTGAAATACCCCAGAGAAACAATGTAAACATGTATTTTATTATTCCATTATTAGAAACATGGCCATTTAAGGGGCTGGTAATGAATTAATGATGCAGTGCCAAGCAAACATCTTCTTGGTGTTTTGGAGAGTTGTGTTTAATTCCTTGAGATTGTTTAGGTCACACTACAACAGGGATCAGAAGCAATGTCCATTTCACAAGCCAAAGAGCACAACAGCAAGAAATACCATATATGCTGTAACATACACTGATTTCATCAAAGTTGTTGTTACAGTATTACAATTTAATCTGCCTATGTTAAAATGAAGAAGTATTTTGTTGTTCTTGTTTTGATTCTTGGTGAGTTCTGCTTTCCTGATAGATTTTTTTTTTTTTTGCCATGCAGTTACTCTTCTCACTCAAGAGAAAAAAAGACAAAACTGTGGACTCAGAGAGAAATGATAATTGTATGTGGAAGAAGCCAAACTAGAAGATCAAAATGATATCTCTCCAAATTAGATTTTCTCATGAACTGCAAAGAAAATATACCCCTAAAATCTCCTCGGTTTCTGTGGAAGACAGGCAGCACAGCCTGCAGACTTTCCTGCCCTAAGTTCTCCAAGAAACACAAACATTTACTCTTCAGATAAAGAGGAAAGAGCAAGAAGAGGAAACTAAAGAAAATTCCCTGGAGTTAGTAAAAGCTGCATTAAGGAACTTTTCCTCTTCACATCAGCAGCTCTGAATAATGAGGCAGCAGAGCTTTGCAGCACTGGGAGCCTTTGAAACACACTTCTCCAGAAAGGAGAGACAATAAAATGTCAATAGAAAATGCCTCTTGGCTGGCACACTCTGGCACACTGAACATTTTTCTTCCTTTTGCATATAAAGGGACCAATTCTTTTCTTCCTCTCCTCTCCAATATTTAGAAGACAAGCTGATGAGAGATGACAAGGCACATTTACAGAAGCTCAAAAAAACCCAGCACTGAATAAAACATAAGAGCAGCATCAGAAAAGGATGGTCAGACTGTACCAATGTCATCCAATACATTTCCTGTGCACTGATATTCATGCAGGGAATGGAAAGAAGAAATTCAATGATGATTTGGTTCTAAACATCTGAGAAAAAAAGTCTGAATTAAGTGTAAAGTCTTTGAAAAATCCTGTTGTAATCAGTGCCAGATTGAAGTTAGTGTACATGTTTGCCTCAATCTTCCTTCTCACACTTAAGAAGCATTCAAAATTTCCATGTTCTTATAAAGGTTTTTAATTACTTTTTAATATATTTAACAATATCTTAATTATCTGATAAAGAAAAATATCCACAAAGTTTGCAATGCTGGCTCCCCCACCCCTCAATCTCATCCTAGCATGATCTATTAAAAAAAAAGAATAAATAAAATAAGAAATCCATTTTATTTCTAAGAAATCCCACCCAGTCCTATTAAAGTTGACTCAGTTTAAGTTTTGAAATAATTTTAAACCTGAAAATGAGATATGTGTGGTGACTTCACAGGCCTCAGGAAGCCAAATCCCATGGAACAATCCAGTGTCAATTCCTGCACCCTATCTGGTGGTCATGCCTCTGGAGGGACTAGTATGTGCCTGCCCTGAAAACTCACAGCACCACAAAAAGTCAGTATATTAGCATAGCTTCATGGACCACAGAGAGGTACAGAAATAAATATGCCTCCTAATTATTCTCTTTTTTAAGCCTTTTCCATTCTTGCATGGACAGGAAATTGCTGTGTCCCAAAGTGAAGGACCCACCTAAAAGGAAGGATTTATCCGTATCATTTGAGAAAAAAATAACTTATTACTCAATTTTTCTTAATAACTTTTTATTTTTCCAAGAAATTATGCTCTCTGACTTTTGTATGACCCCATGATCTTGGAGACAAAGCCCACAGTTTGAAGATAGAAATGTCAAATGTTACCAGTTCTGAAGCACTACCAAGCTGCTTTGGAGCTTTTAGCTCCATCACACTCAGACAGGCAACGCAGGCACATTCTATCTTAAACCTCTCTGTTCTGTGTATTTTAAACTTTGATATTCAGAACAAGCCACATCTCCCTCTCTTAATTAATTTCTGCTAAGCAGAAATACAAAAGATCTGCATCTTAAGCAGGTCTCTTAGCTTCCTGGATCTCTGCAATCACAAGATCAGCCCAAACCCTGGAGATGCTGTGAAAATAAACATTAAGTGACTTGATGTAGCAGCTAAACTTTTACAAATCCCTGCTTCTCTGAACATCAGCCAAATGGCACAAGGTCCTCTTACTGGTGTCATCAACTGAGTTACTGTCCACATTCTCCAAGCCTTGTGACATTTGTTGGCTATCCCTCACCTTGGATTTCTTCCGGCTAATCTCAGGTCCAGATAAGAGTCCTATTAGGAAGGGCTGATGTGAGGTACACAGAGATTGCCAGGCTGGAAAACTGCTGCCAAAATACACAGTTCAGTCGGGCAAGGACATAAAAAGTAGCATGCAATCCCACTAGGCTTGCCACAAGGAAAAGAAAAAAAAAAAGTTTTACTATTAACAGCCAAAACACACACTGACCTTGACAAAGAGTAGCCTTCGAGGCAGGATACTTCATGCAATATAAGGACATTTACTAAAATGTGCACACTAAACTACACCTCTTGGGAAAGTAGTAGATGTTAGTACATGGTAGTAGCAATAATATTTTTTTCTACAGTTTAATAGCACAAAACAGATTCTCTGTTGTCACGAGAGCAAAGAAAAACAAAGCAGGAGAGGTGTTTCACTCTGCTCAAACTTTTAGTTCTTGAACTCTCTGTAGCAAAAAAGTACTATTTTAGGAAAAACATACCTCCCTCCCCCCCTCCCCCAGCAGTATAAAACAGCCTGAAACTCAGCATATTTGGCTTCCTGGAAATTTTTCCTGGCTGAGTACTCACAGCCTACAGAGATGCTCTGTTAAAATTGTTGCCAATTCTCTTTCTTGACCCCTTTCCAGCAGGATGAGAAGAGAAAAAAGGTGGCAGTCAGAGAAACAGTAGAACCCAAGGATGCCTGTTTTATCAGAAGGGTGTTTGAAACCTAAACAGTGAACCAAGGTGGCCTTAATTTGCACTGGAAGCCAGTGTAGGTTTTGGGAGATTGCCATCACATCCACTGTAGCTTTTGCCACCACATCCCTCCTCTTTGATCCTATACTGAACGCACGCCAAGAAACCTGGATTTTAACAACTGAATGGCAGAGATGTCTTGCAAGAGAGACAGTCCTTAATGGCCAGAAGGGAAAGAAATCATGTCTGGGGATGCAGCCTGAGCCTTTTGACAGAAGGAAGTTTAAGCACAGATTCAGGAAGGAGATGGTAGGTGATTTATGCTGGGAGAAAAAAAAATCTTGTTTAGATGCTTTTTACTTGGGAATTATTTGATCTAGCTGCAATCTCCTAGAAACACAGGATAAAATGGTTGCTGTCAAGACATACAAACTGAGGAGCTGAAGAATAAATGCAATAGAGTGACCCTATGTACCCCAACTTCAAAGTACATAAAGAGATCAAGTCTAAGGAGACTTAAGGATGATCCATTTCTTACAAATTAAAGTCAGGAATTTTTGTAGATTTTCAACCTCTTCAGTAAACTTCAGCATTCAAATTCAGGTTAGAAAGTCACAGTGTTTAGCAGGACAGAAAGAACTTAATGTAAATATTCCATAGAAGAAGTAGATCATCTCAGAAACAGTGACAGAAGATGAAAATTATTATCTATGACCTTTAAGTCAAATGATGAACTCAAGGAACAGTAGAAGAAAGAAACCTTTGCACTGCCAGGCTTCCCAGATGGCTGTGGGATGTCAGGCTTGCCAGGTGCCAAAAACTCCATAAAAGCTATCAGCAGCTCTAATCACCATACCAAACACTGATGCCCACAGGTGATACTGAAATTCTTGGATCATCTGTACACTACAGAAAAGTTTTCTTATAGCAGGTTGATTCTTCCAGATTTAGACTACCTGTAGCTTAACTCCAAGATAGAGCCTGGGCCCATTAATTTACTAAGTGTTTACATTCATGAGCCTTAATTTCAATACTCTCCAGGTCTGACAGCAAGCCTAAGACAATCAATGCAATGTATTCACAGGGTAAAATCATCCCAATCCTCTGCTGCTCTCTTTTATGAAAGCCAAAATGCTCTATGCTTAAACACAGAGGGTTTTGCAGTAGCTTAAGGTTTTCTAGAAATTCTTACCTTTAGCAACTCAGGCCATATTTTTCTTGTCCCTTTACAAGTGTAGGAGGAAATCCTGTGGGATCATGTTGTGAATTAAACAAATACACTGGACTGGTTTATGATGTGGCTCGAGAAAGAGCTGTGTCAGCACTGCTGAGGGTGTTGTGAAGCAGCAGTGGGATGAGGCAGGGGCAGGAAAGAGCAAGAATTTGCTGGTCCTGTACCACAGCCAAAACTTTCCCACAGTGAAACACTGGCCTCTCAGCAGGAACATTTCATCCACCTTTTTTCACCAAGTACTCCAGTTTTACTATTTAACAATTTTAACAGTTACAGCAACTTTTCCCAGTATTTGCATGATGCCTCAAATAATTTCAGACTATCTCTCCATCTCCTTGTGGATATTTTGCCAGTATGCTGCTAATTCTCCTTCAAAGACTTTCTTTTCTTTCCCCTTATTTACAGAATCACAACTTTGTTTAGAATGGAAAAGAGCTTTCAGTCCAACATGCAGTTTTGTCTTCCAAACTGGGAAACTTATGGTAGGAACAGATCCTCTATGGCCACAAAGCAAGAAGGAGTAAAAGAAACTCCTGATAGCCACCATCAGCCTCAATCCATCCCTTCTATGAGAGAGTCACAGCTGCTAGTGGAAAAGTGAGGACCAAGGATCACTTAAAAGGGAAAATCCTGGCCCAGCATTGAAGAGGAGGTCTAACATCACTTACAGGGCAAGGATTTAGGAACAAGACTCACCTGAAAAAATCAGCTGTTACCAAAATTTATCTGCAAGCAGTCAGTTTGGTCCAGAAAGTCAGCCAAACTCTCAGGTAACATGGAAACATTTATTGCATAGTGTGGTGATCAGCTAGCCTCTCCTGTTTGCCATGAGGGAGGTACTGTGAGGTTTGCAGCAGATGCCATTATGTTATTAGGAAATAAAACGGCTCTAAGGACACGTGCAATCATGGCACACCATGAAACACACAAAAAGAATTGCAACATCTACAGACAAGTTGACACTAAAGCCCAGGTGAGCTTTTTGTTTGACAGCTATTTCTAGAAAACATACCCTGCTCTTTCCACAATGGGTTTGGCATTTTTCATTTTCAGCTGAATTGAAAGGTAAGTCACTTCATCACAGAACAACTCCAGCATAGCTCAGGTTTCAGCCTGCGAGAGCAGAGCTACTGTGCGCACAATATAATCTATAAAGACAATTTGACACTCCTTTCCTAAAGCCTAGGAAAAGCAGCCCCTTTATTCCAGAGTTTATTGTATCTTTGTTTTCACTGAAACAGCCTAATATGATGCTTTCATGTTCTTCTCCACATATCAGAGCAAACAGATCTCAGGCTGTAAGTCTTCATTGTGTCCTATCTCAGAGCAAAATCAGTCAGTTCAGCAAGCAAGCAGAAGAAACACAGGATAAAAATAAAAATTACTTTCTCTCCCCATAGAGAATATACTTATCTCAGCCGTATCCAACGTATTTTCTTGAAAAGCATTGTAAAGTCCAAGTGAAAACATGTATGTTTTACTCATACAACTTGCCCTCCCACTAACAAAGTAAAATATTGACACAGTCAAGATACAAAAAAAAAGAGCTTGCTGCTCTTACTGTAAGGACCTTAAACCACAATCGTAAGCAAAAGAACTGAGGTTTCTAACCTCCTACTGAAACCAGCCTGCCTTGACTCCCAGGGCGTTGCTGTAGGGAGGAAGGTGGAAGATCAGTGATCTCTACCCTGTGTCTCTTGTCTGTTGGGATCAGCACAAGGAACCCCCTTGCTATGACACCCAAGAAAGGGCCCCTGTTTCCAAGAAGGTTTCCGAGATCTGCTGGAATGCTGGACCACCCAAACACAGCCATGGATCGAGGGACCAGCCCCAAGTTGCCTGCACTTCATTATTCCCTACCCACTATAACTTCCATTTCCCTTGCAGTAGTCACTTTAGCCCACAGGCTAAAAACTAATCAAGTAACAGTTTGATTATTTTTGTAGCATGACACCTCAAATGAGCTGTTTGGTTTTTTTTTTCCCCTGTTATTGTGACTCCTAGGGCAGGTGTTTTAGAGACTCAATGAAGAGAGAAATTTGTGTGAGCTCCTATGGATGCCTTTTCTCCCTAAAAAATTACATAAAGAGCATCCCAATTAAAACCTACTCCACATGAATAAATACCCCTTTCACAGAAGTATCTGTTGCAGAATAACAGCGGATGGCTGTTGTACAGCCAATGGATGAAGCACACCTGCTGATCTGGAGATCTTCATGGCAAAGCTGAATTAAACATGAACTCTATAAAGGGTTGCATAAATGTCCTGCTTTTCTCTCTCATTATAAAACCTACTTGTCATCTCAATAAGCTTCCAGAAACGATGTATTTTACTTTCCCTTTTCTACCTAAAACACCACGTGTCATGGTTTTCCTTTGAGAGCACACACCACCTTTCTCCATTTCTTACACACAACATGACAATGTTCCCCCTTTGTCACAACCTACAATCCATTATCACTATCAGCTGTGCCTCTTGACAGGCTGTAGCTCCCGACAGAGACACCCTCATGCAAAATCCTGGCATGTGCTGTGACCTCCACTCTGCCAGAGCTCTCTGGACGAGGAGCAGGAGGTGCATCAATACCACTTACCAGGGCAAAATTCTTGGTCAGTAACCCCAGTTCACAGTGACCAATGTAGAGGTCTCTGAATTGCCACTCCCAGGATTCATTCAAAGTGGTGGGGGAAGACAAAATGTCAGATTGGTCCTTAAAAAATTTCACACCATCCATTTGAAAACCAAGATTTTTCATAAACCTCCATACCAGCACAGAAATTAGATTTTATTATTATTCCTATCCAACATAAAATGCTGAAGTTAGGAGAATTCCCTGAGGGAAGGAAACACCAAGTTTTAAATCAGCTCTAGTTATTCCTCCTCCTCATTTCTTCTCAACCAGTGCTTGCCATGTCTTCTACTATTAAACTGTTTCTCATTTATCTTTCCCAGTCAAACCTTTTTGTTTAAGCTGTTCTTTAAAAACTCCCTCTGATTTGCTGACTGTTATCAGAGCGAGATGATGCAGAGAACTCCAGTCCTCCCTCACAGGGAAGCATCACAATGCCTTTGCCTAAACACATGAAACTATATTGGGCTCATCTCCATATTTCAGCAGCTTGGGGGCTTCTCCTGTCTGTTTACCACAGAGCAGCATCTGCCTTTTTCTCAGCCCTCCCCGCTCCTCACCATCATGCCACAAAGATGGAATTCATTTTATTGCCTTCTGTGAACCCTTAATTTCTTCTGTAAACTCTTAATTTCACAGGACTGCCTGTGAAATAAGCAAAAATTGTCTTAGGTTGGTCATAAAATCCATTCTGTCAGAGTGGGGCATCACCAGTTACACCAATTACAGAAGCTGGAGAATTGTAAGGCAGGACATGCTCCTGCACAATTACAGAAGGAAAAGTAGGCAGAACCGCAAAGAGATTAAAGTCTTCACCTCAGAAGTAAAAAAAAAAAAAAAAATCAAAAAAACCCACAACCAACCAAACCTTCACAAGGCTTTTTAAAACCACTTCAGGTTTCCCTCAACTTGAAGGTCAAATGAAACTCTCTATTTTTCAAGCTGCTTTAGAGCAACTCCACATGGAAGTCTCTATATTTAAAATACAACATTTTAAATTGTATGTTTTTAGATAGTATGTGAAAGTACTTGAAATAGGTCTTCTTTTTCTAATTATCACTCTTTTGTTCTTTCTTCATTAACTCTTTTGTTTTTTCTCCATTTTGCTTTCTCCTTCTCTTTGTTTATGCACTGTTGGCAAATCACTTCCCATACTCCAGTATAATGAAACCTTTGAAAAAATCTGATGAAGTATCAGCTGCTTTTGCCCAGTTTGAGGGGAATAAGTAATTATTTGCAAAAAAGACAAACGCTGATGTATGGGATATGAGAAAACCAGAGTTCCATAAGTTAGTTCTTTTTTTTGCTGCTAAATTACCTAAGTCCTAATGTCCCTTCACAGGTATTTGGATAGAAACTGTAACTTCGGTAGAGGAAATTCTCTTAATTTCTGCTACATCTAGAAAATAACGATTTGTAAGTCTGCACTCTAGACTTCTCAGGTGCCTGTGTCTCATAGAGGAATCTGAGGGAGAGTGTTACCCCTGGTACAGGAAGATGCAGTGTGGCACTGGATGGGAAGCATCCAAGGGGCCTGAATATACTTGTTGACTGGAAGTAAGCAATCTGGTATTTTGGGAATGCCATGGAGAATGAGAATAGACCCATGGACAATAAAAGGCAAATGTCAAGACCATCTTCAGGATGGGCAAGGAGAAAGAAACTTCCAGAGGCGGAAGATGAACCATTCTGTATTTCTGTAATTCTGTGTTTCATATTACTCTGATTGCAACCACATTTCGTAGCCTTTTTCCTTCGAGAAAGACAAGGAAGAAGAAAACAAACACATAAAAGGGAAAAGGGGAGCTGAAGTTCAGTTTTTCTTCTGGGCTGGCATTTAGTTTTGCTTGCTGTAAATGGTACACTGGCCTCTGGCAAATATCCCAAATACAGACCTTAAAACCAGCCTTCATTAGCACTAATGAAGATGATGAAAAAAAACCCAACAAAACTCAATACAAATCATCCTGCAGCTTAGGCAAAAACAACTTAGATATTATAGACAGATATAAATACAGCTAATTTTCCATGTAGCTAATTTTTCCAAGCTAAATAAGGAACTCTATCCAGAAAGAAATAAAAATACTTACAAAACCACTGAGTTTCACAGAGTTATGCAACTTCTCTATAGTTTATTTTGGTTTTAGTGTACTAATCAAACACCTAGATTCTGAGTATGACAATTCCTGGTTTTGAGCAATAGGTTACCATGGAGCCCAATAATTATTTTGGCCAGAAAGGCTTCCCTGAGATGTCTTAGTCTCCTGCCTCAACCTGCTCCCCAGAAAACAATTCCTTTTCATCGAGGGAACACTGCCTGTTTAATGACAACCAAAACCAAATATTTTTATCTTTCCCGTATTGGGAAAGCCTCCAAATAGCTACTGAATGACTAAAGCCAGGGAGTGTCCGAGCAGGGAGACTGATTCAGAAAAAAAGGCTTTGTCTCTGCTCTCTGGAAGCCACAGCCTATGAGCTGGCTTATCCTATTCCTTTTACCCTGGGAGCAGATTTTTACATCTTTCTGAAGTGTGGTATTTTTCATTTTTATCAGAATGAAAACCCTGAATGTAATGCTAGTACTCTAATGGTGTTTTCATGAAGGTTTCTGTGGGAAGTTGGGATGAGCAGTGGCTCTGTTCCACGCACAGCCATGTGCTCTTCCTTCTGGCTGCTGCTGTCACTAAAGGTCAGTAATGCGGACAGCCCAAAGTACAAAAAAAAAAACCAAAAAAAACCAAAAAAAAAACAAATAACAACAAAAAAATGACAGCAAAAAAAAAAAAAAATGGAAAGCAACTCTGACTCTCCTTGTTGGATGCTCCTCTTTCTACCCACTGAAAATATGAGGAGCAAGAAGTATTTGGCCCTAAACTTTAAGGTCTCATATGGAAGAGCAGAATGACTACCTAATACTACTTTACTGTTACTGACACTAGCCCCAAAAAGGGCCAAAAAGTGTAAAGGAAAGAGTACAAAAAGAAAGAAATCAGCACCTAGAGCAGAGAAATTATTAGAGATGAACAAGTGTTTCAGACATCATATAAATAAAAGAACATGTTTAATTGAAGATGTTCTGGTGTGTCAACAAAACAAAAGCAAAAAGGTATCGGTTGGGAAGTTGTTTTTTGAGAGGTTGTCTTGAGAAGTTTTTAAGAGAAAATATTTTCCTGACTACCAAAAGATAAATAAATTTTGTCTTTGTTTTGTGAAATAGTTTTCACTTGTCTTGATCATTCTCTGTCTTTCCATGATGCTCGTGCTGCTCTGGGCTTTTTTCTCCTTTTCTGCACATCTTTTTCCTTCTCCTCTGAGTGCTTTTTCCCTTAACTCTGAAATATTTCACTTTTAAAATAAATATAGAGGAACTGCTGCTTCCCTAGAGCATTCCCAGAGGCAGCTGTAAAGGACTTTCACTGTAATGCTGCTTCCTGTGTCATCTGCCTGACCTGGCCTTTTCTACTTTTCTTCATTAAGTCAAATCAGGAAAGACACTACATTTAAAAGCCCTGTAAAGTGGGAAACCTGCACAGCTAAAACTTAGAATTCTTGGATTCTCTGTAAAAGACTGCAGAGAAATGGTACCATAATATAGCTGCCTGAATAGCTATGGTAGATTTGAATTAATTTACTTTAAAATGTATGAAATGCATCTTTGCTGCTAAGAAAATTATTTCTTATCACCCTGCAGCTTTTGATTTTCACCCTCTGACTTTCCCACATAAAAGCACAGTTAAGGAGTAAGGGAAGTTATGTGCATCTACTTTCAGAACTGTCAAATGTGCAGGACAGCTGGCAGTATTTATTACAATATGCACTGTAATAATTAATTTAACTTCATGATGGGGCTTTTGGCTCGAGAATAGCCTCAGGTAGACTAGACCCAACAACAACTGGACTCTATTTCTAGTCACTGCACTCTTTCTGGACAACCTTTCACAAAGTCAAATCCAAAAAAGCTTTATGAATTTTACTAACTTCTCCTGCATATTATTCTTTTCTAATCTAAGCCATACATAGCAGTTTCCAGCTCACTGCATCATTGTAAGGTAGAGAAATAGTGCTGTATTTAATTTAGATTTCTTAATCTAATAAAAGAATAAGGAATTTGATCAAAGGAGACAGAAATCACATAGGAAAAAAAAAGGAGCAGAAAAGATCTGCTCTGGTGGATTTCTTTCTTCCTTAGCATTCATTCAGTGGCTAGTAATTGAGGCTGGAATGTACCTGGGTTTGGAAGCATTCCCTCTGACAAAAAAGGAACACTGTAAAGCAAGAAACTTCTAACAAACCACATGCAGAACAATTTTAGTTGCTGCCCAGCTATGAAAAAAGCCTTGTTCTTAGCTGCTCAAACAGAGAAACGGAAAACAGCTGCTGGAGCTGCTGAAGATGCTGAGCAATTGTTGAGTGAAGCTGTTATGGCAATTCACAAAATCAGACTGCATCCTGCAGGCTGGAGCTGTGGCAGGGAGGTTTAGGCTGGGTATCAGGAAAAGGTTCTTTCTTCCAGAGGATGTCAGGCACTGCCCAGGCTCCCCAGGGTCACAGCCCCAAGGCTGCTAGAGCTCTGGGAGCGTTTGGACAATGCTCTCAGGCACAGGGCAGGATTGCTGAGGTGCCTGTGCAGGGCCAGGAGCTGGACTGGATGGTCCTTGTGGGTCCCTTCCAACTCTGGATATTCTAAAATTCTATGGTTCCAGAGAAAACTGAAGGAGGAACAATCTGGAGTGAGAAGCAGAGGGCAAGGCATTGTTGACCGAGCAGTTTAACACAGCAGCTGTGTCCCCCAGGGAGCTGTGAACAGTGTGTGCAGAAGGGCACACGGCGAGAGGAGAGGAAAGAGGGAGGGTGACTACGAGTGCAGCCAGAGCTCGCTGAGGACTGAAGGCAGCACGTGGGTTGAGGGAGGACAAGTAAAGGCACTGACCTCTGAGGAGTCTTCAGAAAAGAAGAGTGTTTTTCTGTGCACTTGAAACACTGATTTTCTAATTGTACCAGAATGACCAGTTAAAGAGCCTGTCCTGCCAAGTTAATAACCTCAAAGGATATCATTAAGCACCCAGCTTCTAAGTGTGTTGGATCTTTTTGGAGGCAGGAAAATGGAACAGGGTGATAATATGACTCATGACTTTCTACTATTAGGTATGACAATTCTGTAGCTGTAGAGCCTGAGACTTGCATAACCTCCTTCTTCTAACTCCAAAACTGAAACAGCCAAAATTGCCAGTGTAGTTGCACACAGTGTGAACTGGTTTGTCCATTCTTTCCCCAAAACCACTGTTAGTTCAGAAAAGTAACAACAGAAATCACTGTTGAAATGCAACCTACACTTCATCATTGTCTGAAACAGGATTTCCTCACCTGTCCTGGTGAACATGCCACAGATACAATTACGCTTAAAGCCATCTAAAAAATCCCCTTATCTGCAGCTCTTCATACCCAAGGAGGCTCTTGGTACTCCCAGAGAGCTGGTACACAAAAGGATTTCATCTAACTTAAGAGTGGCAAAAGAAAAATCTGTAGGTCTTAAAAATAACATTAAAGCACAGTGACTGACACCAGAGTGATGTTTCCTTCAAACCACTGACACAGCATCAAATCTGTTCTTAGGCTGCCTCTCTCTTCAGTGAGGGATGATGGGATGAATTTGCCTGAGTGTTGGGAAGGGAAGCTTGGCTGTGCTGTGCAGAATTAAGCACTGATACTGCATTAAGGCCAGGGAGGGGGCAGGAAGCATGGAAGGGTGAGGAACACAGGATGCATGCTGGGGAGACACATAACAGACACAAATTAAGTAGTTAACAGCATTCACCTGGAAACTCAGTAAGATTGAGGCAGGCAGCTACAGGCAGGCCTAGGAACACTCCTGAGTCAATCAGTCCAACTAATCCAAGCCTAGATTTAAGAGTTCTTCTAATTCACAAGTCAGAAAGGCATCTAGTTAGAAATGGAATTTGCTGGATAACCGCTGACAGAACCTGTACAAGCCTCAGACTGTCTTCACATGCACTGAGGAACCAGGCTTTATTCTGTCACCAAGTATATACCAAAAATACTGGGTTTAATCTTTTGGCACTGTCAGGGGAACACTTTTTCTTTAAAGCCAGGTCCGTTTATGGTTTTATATGGGAACAGTTAAGTAGGGAGCTCTTTGAAAACCCTGATACAATATAAATATTTAATCCTTAAGTAAATCCATTGGACCTTGCTCCTCCGTTCTCAAGCTTAGACTCTACCAAAGGCGGCAAGAGAAATTACAAAGTTCTGTTGTAATTCCTAAGAAAACAAAGGAACTCTTCCACAGGCCAGGTGTTTAGCAAGCACATTCGAAGACAGAAATACACACTCACATGAGAAGTTACACCAACACAAAGGCACTCATGGGACACAGGAGATGAGAGCTGGAGTCAGAATTCACTGCAAAGGTTTGGGTGGCAGCAGCATGTTTAAGTCAGTGAGGTATTGCTTTTACAACTGCTTTCAGACAGAAAAAAAGTCAGCTTTTAAAGAAACACTTCAAATGTTGGAAAGTTTAAAAATTGGTTTATTTCATAACGGTGCAATATTTACCATTTCAATGTCATCTGAGCATATATCATTGAACTTTTTTACTTCAAACATCACTACGAAGTAAAATACTCATTACTTCATTAAAATAATCTTCTTGCTGTGTCTAGAAAGGGATAGAAATAGGATAAAATCCTACGACAGGCCTGTCACTTTTAATTATTTCATAGCTGGGTGCTTTTTGTATTTCTCATTGATTAAATTAGAGCAACAGTAGAAGTAACTTCATGAAGTTTTCCCTTCTCAAAATTATTGATCTCTCTGACGTGAAAGCCAGAGCTATTAAACACAGTGATCTTTATGTACTCTCCATTCAGAGGAGCTTTCCAAACTTGTTTGTGCAAAGGAACATCTGTGCAGGCAGGGCAGCTTTCCAAATTTGCTCATCTATCTGAGTGCCCTAACAGCTACGCTGCCATCCGTCACCTGCCACCAAAGCTACACACGACCAGGAAGTTCATGAGGGAAAATAGTTCTTATCTTTCAGTCACTTATGGACAATTCTCAACTGTAACTGCAAATATTAGCAATGATTTCTTTCCCAATCCCCTCCCAAGATTAACAGATGGTAAAAGACACAAAACCCGAAAAATCCTGGCTCTGATGCAGGCATTGGTGAAGGACTGCTCCTTCCAATAGAACCAAGGATTCAGGCCCTATCTCCAAGCCACCTGACCCTCCTGTCACCATCAGAAACGCCTCCTCATTTTTTCACAACGGCCTGGAAAAAAAAGGCGTGGATTTGTCTGTTTTCAATTGCAACAGTCATCTAATTGGGAGAGGACTTGAAATCTTTGTTGCCCAAGACATCTTATGTGACATGGAAGGTGTTACCTCCTTGTCTTGATGAAGAGAAGGAGGTAACACCTTCATCTCCCCCCTTGGACCAGGGGCCTTCCCTCCATGCACGTCTTTGACTCTTCCTGTCAGAGGATGCACTTGTTTTGCTGAGCACCAGCTGCACTCTTCAGAAATCTGATGTCATCAGAAGTGACTGAATTACTGCCATTCTCTGCCGTGAATCCCTGCAGTCCCTCCCAGAGAAGGGTAAGGCAAGTCTCATGTCACTGCATGGGAGTGACCATCGTGTTGACCATTGGGTCACTGGCCAGTTTTAAAATCTTAAAATCAGAATTAAAAATGTTTAAAATCAGAATTCAATCTGTCCCCTTGCTGCTGGCAGTCCTGCCTCCTCTGACTGGATACCTGTAACCTTCCTCCTTCTCTCCCAACTATTAGGCCTTTTTTACCTGCTTCAGCTAAGAACGTGGTGGGATGTGGAGCAGAAGTAGCAGGAAGCACCCAGGAGTCCTGGGTGACTGCAAGGCTAAGAAGGAAAGCACAAGGCTCTCTGGCAGCAAACAATGAATATTCTAAAATATTTCTAGATTACAGGAAGAAAGGAAAAAAGAGAGATGAAAGCTGACTTTGCTTCTTCAACTGAATCAGCACATTGCAGCTCAGAGGAGGAGCATGTTTGTTTTCAAAACAATAAAACACAACAAGCACACATCATTCTGCAACTACCATTCTTAATAGCACTCTTCACACAATGCTCTTCTGTCATGCTAAAACCAGATCCTTTGTTTTAACTAATAAAAAACCAAAACACCAGTGTAAGAAAACAAAAAACCCGAAAAAACAATCCCTTCTTCCCAGAACAAAACAAAAATGCCCGAAGGCAATCCCAGCATTGTCAGTGCTCTAAAGACATGATACACTCACCAAAGCAAAACAGACAGAGATGTGTTTACCAAACCCTTTCATTTGCAGCATCCAAACCACCAGCCAAGGGGAGAACGTCCTGAGATGACCCCGAAGCAGCAGAGGACTGCAGGGATAACCTGGTCTAGCTGTGATCAAGCTGCTTCCGGCACCAAGAGTGCTAAAATCCCCTCCAGACAGCATTGCTCCTCAGTTAATTAACACTGCTCGTTTAACCTGGGTGCCAGCTGACACTTTGGATGTCCCTTTGAAGCTCTCAGCTCAGACCGTGCCAGACTAAGGTGCAGCACAGACACAACCTCTGAGCCCTCTTATTTTAACATCTCCATCTAACAACAATCTCCTTGCATAAGGGAAAAGGGAGCACCTCAGCCAGCAAAAAATAACAGGCTTGGAGCAAACTCATCCTGCTGCTTGCCCCAAGCCAAGCAGAGCAGTGGATTTGAATGCTGGGGCAGTCATTTTGGATCTGCGTGAAGAAGAACCCCAGGCAGCAAGCAAGCAAGCAGATGTGATTTGAAAGAGAGAACACAAATATGAATATGTGCAACATTTAGGGCTGCAAAAGACTTAGAGCTGTGGGCAGTACCTTCCTATTTTGACCATTTTACATTCAGGGAAATGGGTCTTTGCAACACAGAGACAAATCCTCTTCCTCACCAGGAAAACTCTTAATTTTTAATAAGTCAAAGCATATTTTGACTCGATGAAGCTGTTACAGGATGAAGGTTTCAAATCAGAATTCATGCCTCAGCCATTTCCTGTGCCTACCTGTTGACCTTGCCCTATTCACCAGCAACACCAAATAGCAGAGTTCTGTAAAGACAACTTAAAAAAACACTAACGCAAACCGAAAAACCACCCCAAAACTTGTCAGATTCTTCCAGGAACTTGTAAAGCCAATAAAGGGGTGGGGGGGATGGGGGGGAGGAGGGGAAGGGGTGGTGGTGGATGTTACCTCCTCTTTGCATTGTCAGAACAGATTTTGTCAGCAATTGTGAGAAAGTTTCAATAACAAAACTTCTTTCTGCTTTGTCACAACTTAATTTGAATCAATGTTCTGATGAGGAAGTGTGTGACTATAGGCGTAAATTCTGCCTACTGGAAGTCTTTCCACATGGGTACCATGGCAATGAGACAGTAACATAAGATTTTCCCAAGGAGAAAAAATGGTTAGGAGAAGTGCAATCAGGAGAAAAGATCAAATCCATAGCATCAATATTACATGAAATTGCCAAACAACTGAGTTTTACTCAGTGCTGGTACATAAAGGGTTTTGACAAACCTGTCATTTCCTTTCTCAAAGTCTACGATATTTTTAGATAAATCTATTAGAATTTGGGTGGTTTCCTCATAACAAAATGAAAGGTAAAATCCTTGTTTCATTTCTGGAATATATATTTAGGGGGAGTTTTCCTATGCTAAAGGCTCCATTACAGTTGGCAGCAATGTGAGCAGTGTTAGTGTGTTAAGCCTAAGATAATGTCTACTGTCTTATGAAGGGCACGGTGACAAGAGGCAGTAAAGCTTCTCATTACAGTTCAGCCCTCATCCTGAGATCTGTCATCAGCTTGATCCACCTGGAAACAGGAATCTCAGCTATTGTGTCTAATCTAGATGGATACAATCTGATTTTGGCTACAGAGGTTAAAATGCTTTGTACCCACTGCAAATTGATACTTCACCACAACTGACCTAGGACTTTGTTCCTAGATTGTTGGTTCCTTTAACAGGAAACAGTGCTCTCCTGACAAGAGAGCAGGAGGAATCCCAAGCAAAAGTGAGAGGGAGAAGAAATTTTGCAAGAAAAAAGGGTGTAGGAGCAGGAAGGCATCTGTGATGCACTCTGTAATGAAACATCACCGAGGTGCAGGAAGTGAGACATATGCTCCGATTCCCAGCTGGCTGACAAACCTGTTTCCAACTCTGAGGCTTAGGACTCTTTCAAAAGCAGCTGGCTGGCAATACAGCAAGTTCTCCTAAGGTGAGGAGAGTTTTTCCAGGACTAACCAAAGAATAGAACTCATGCTCCTTATTACCTGCTGGGAAGAGCCAGATCTACAGGCTTGCTTTAATGCAGAACCTGGGTGATGTGTTTACTAGTGCAGCCACAGCATTGCCCTGGTGTGCAAGGAAGACAGCCCAACACTTGATGCTCCCACAAGACTTGGTATCTGCTCCTTGAGCAGCAATTGAGAGGCAAACCATAGAAAATCTTAGTCACCATCTCACTTGCAAAGCCACAACAGACAAGCAACTGAATTGTCACTGCTGTCTCTCTAAAATGAAAAGATATTCTCAAAACTCTGTTAATTATATGTCATAGGTTTAGTACTTCAGGGTGATGAGCAGACTTTCAAAAGGATAGAGAACCATAACTGTTTTATTTCAAAATTCAAAAAGTTAAACAGCTTTTCTTTAAGTATTATCACTTTATCACTTGGGGAAAGATGGGCTGAGAACCCAGACAGTTTAACCAGAACAGCTTCCCTCCTCAAATTCACAGGCCAGTAATTTTTCCTCTCTGATTTTTCAGATAGCACTGAATTCTAATGGCAAATAATCCTTATCCAACAACTGCACCTTCACCTGTGTAATCCGCTCAGAGACAGTTTGTTTTCTTTCAAGTTGCAAAATACTGTAGAAAACCAACTAATCCTTGCTTAGGAAAGGAAAACAGAAAGAGAACTTGTAAAAGGAGATTCTTTTTGTTCTACCCAGCTCCGTCCCTGTACCTGCGTACAAAATTCAGAAGAACTGGCAAAGCTGACCCAGAATGAGGGATAGAAATGTTTCCAGCCATCCGCATCTGAGTTGCAATGTGTTCCCCTCCTCCTCCTCCTCCTCGTCAGACGGGTGTGAAAAATCAAAACGTGGAGTAACTGCTTGTTTTCTAGCTTCTCCCTCCAAATCCACAAAGGAATGCAGCTTCTTCATTTATCTCCAGGCTCTTCTTACCTGCCAGCACATGTGTTGTGGTGTAGCAAGGTGGAGGACATTTAATAGATGCACTACTATCTGCAATCTTTGCAAAATGCTATCCAGAGCAGGACTCTCCCTTTCTGTATCTCCTGTGTTAATTAAACATTCCTTTAATCAATGGGAAATTTAGAAACTGCTTGTGTTATTTCAGCCTCTTGGAATAATAAGCTTATATTACATATGTGCCTTCAACCCTAGTTTAAGACCGCAGAGACTCCAAAGATGTAGCAATTTTAATAATAATTAAAAAAAAGCTCTTGACTCCAAGAATCTTATTCATAAGTATCATTAACACAGCCTCAGTGACATTTCCTGTTGGACACAAACAACCAGAGAAAAGAAGGACAAGACTCCCCTCCACTGGAACAAGATGAAGTATTACAGGTACCTATCTACAGACACTCATTTTGCCTTTTAAACTGCGGCCCGTGACTGCACACACCACAGAAGAAACTCATTTTCCATGTATCTTTCACTGACAGGGCTGTTGAAAGATGAACTATCTGCTCCCAATTGTTGTATTATTCAAATTCTCTTAGCCTCCTATGAGAAAAGGCTGGGAAAATTGGGATTGCTCAGCCTGGAGAAGAGAAGGCTTTGGGGTGACCTCACTGGCGCCTTCCGGTACCTGAAAGAGCTGACAGGAAACATGGAGAGAGACTATTGACAAGTGCCTAGACTGACAGGACAAGAGGGAATGGCTTCAAAATGTCAGAGAGTAGGTTTAGATTAGATAGTAAGAAAAAAATCTTCTCTGTGAGGGTGGTGAGGCCCTGGAACAGTTTATGAAGAGAAGCTGAGGCTGCCCCCTCCCTGGAAATGTTCAAGGCCAGGCTGGTGGGGCTTGGAGAACCCGGCCTAGAGGAAGCTGTCCCTGCCCATGGCAGGGGGCTGGAACAAGATGATCTTTAAGGTCTCTTCCAACCAAAACCATTCTATGACTCTGTGATTCCATATCCTGTACCTGGGAAGTAACTGCTGAGCAAAGCAGATGGCTGGCTAGAGACCCTCAGAATAATACAACAGTTCTCCCAATAGTGTTTCCCCCACTTGGCATACAGGACTCCACAACCTAGATTTGGTAAGAAGAGCAGCATTTCCCCAGGAGGCTGCAGGAAGAAGAGGCTGCAGGAAGCAGGTTCCCTGGTTGCATTGCTTCTCCATGCCATCACACCTTTGACACAAACTTGGCTGAACCATTCACGTTACATGAGCAAAGGACTGATTGTGACACTGCCCTCAAAAGCCCCAGAGAGGCACAAAGAGTACTCCAGAGCTCACCCACAGTTCATGTAACTTGTTTGGTCTGCACCTATCTTGCAGTCTTTGTTACAGCCTCCAGTGTTTCACAGGTGCCTCAAATTATGTTAGGAACTTTGCCTTATCATGGGTGTGTGCTGCTGCACCCACAGGATGTGGATAGATAGAAAGGCAATTTTTTTTTTAAGCAATCCCAACGTGGACTGAATCTGTGCATCAGCATCTTTGTAATGTAGTTTGTAGTGCACTGCCCAGTGAAGACATCCTTGTCTTGCTGGTGTGCAAGGATGAGCAGTTTCCTTCTGACAGCTACATCTAGATCACGTTCTCTCTTCATGGAAAAGCAGGATATAAAAAACCCTGTCACACAAGGATTCTGGTTCCTATTCAAGAGCTACCTTGGGGCTCGTACCTCAAGGAATAGCTGGCACCTTCCTCTAATCAAGCAAGCCCCTGTACTGCAGAATTCACTTCGCAAAAGGAAGGCACTGTGCCATGGAAAATCTAAGCAACCAGTACAAACATCAAAGCTGCAGATTACCATTTTGAGGCTGATACAATGGCTGTGATGATAGCAGCTGATAAAGCAACAGAGTGGTAAGACCATGCATAGCAACCAGTGATTCTTATGGAAGGGTGGAGGATGATGAGATGAAGTGTTTATCACTTTGTTATTGCTGCTGCGTGACATCAGGAGGAAAATAAAGGTGGGAGAATATATTACAGGTATCTGATACGAGATGCATAGCCCTTCCCACTTTACAGCCCCTACAAACTTGATTTTTAATTACAGTCTTACTACTAGATTGATCAGGTTGGAGAGGAAGAAGAGCCAGTAGGCAGAGGTTTTTATACTAACATGCATCTACTGATATTTTAAGGAAAAAGGACAAAGAAAACAACAGGAAAAATGTCAATTAAGTGCACACAGTGTTCGTTCTGAGTGAGGACCTTTACCTTATAGCCCCTTCTTGGAAGAAACAATTTACAGCTCCAACTTTGGTGCTACTAATTTTTTCAGTGATTTAAGAAGCTCCCCTTGGTATTCCTACACTTTGGTATTCTGTAGGCATTAGGGCTTCAGTGCCTAACAAATGGAGATAACTGTGAATCAGGTAATTTTCTTTGTATGATTTAAGACTGCAATTTTTTTTATAGGTACATTTATAGGACTGAAACTATCCCTTCCAGGGGTGGAAAGGATGCAATTCTCAGTTTAAGAAGCCATTCAAATCTAAAAAACAAGGAGGTGACATCATGACTGGCAGAAAATAACAACCTGTTCTCTATCAGAGAAATGGTGTTTTTCATTCTCTTAATCTGCTTCAGAAAGTTTACCTGCTTGGTTCAGAAAGCTACAGAAAACCCTGTTTTCCAATTCACATCACTAAATTGCAGCCATGGGCCCAGAACCCATTATTTAAGTCTGCATCAATATAAAGCAATGAAACTGTTCTTGACCAAAAAAGCCCAACTGTTTAAAACAGTAGCTGGAAGGAAGGAAGTTCTGAAAGTGAAAGTATGCATACCTGGAAGAAAATATACTCCAATTAGTTCTACTTAACACCTTATGGCAGGAACAATACTTTATGTATGGCAGTTTTGTAATTAATTATGTGTACCTATCTGACAACACAGTGTGACACAGTATCACATGAGCTTTTATAGTAAGCTACCTGGGGAAAATGAACCCCATACCTCTAAATATCATGCATGTATTTGTAATCTTCTTTTGCTAATAGGAAAACACATGCATGGAAATGAAAAATCTATTTTAATACTTGCTATTCAAAAATTTAAAAAGAGGCACAAGCTAGCAATCTGCAATGTATCATCTGCTTATTTTAGGATATTGGAGTGGAGAGGAAGCAAAGGAAAAACTTTCTGTAGACCTCATTTATGGAAAATATGGCATTACATAAAAAGTCAATCACAGCAGGATTCCTTCCATTTCTCAGATACTCTGAAATGCTTCTAGGAAACCACATTACAAGTTATTTTTAAGAAAGATTTATGACTTGTTAAGAACTTCTAATTAAGCTTCCCACCCTTCCATGGTATTTCTATGAAACATCTTTAAACAGCATTGAGCAAATGCCTCCAGCTATCCCTGTCTGGCTGCCTCTTAGTTTTCATCTTTCCAGCTACTGTGGAAAAGGAACTTAGTTTATCTCCCAAGTTTAAAAAGCCCTCATTCCTCTTCCTGTCCTGCAGGTGGGTAGGTGATGGAAACAGTGATATTCTTACCATCTCCAGCAAGTGGATTTGCTTGGTGCACATACATGTGAATGACAATAAAACTCCAGGTAATACCATGTGACCTGCAAAATCAGTGGCTCTGAAGCAAGGAGAGCCAGGAAAGAAGCAGCTGCTCAGTTTTCTTTACTGGAAATCACTCTTTGCATAGTTTACAATAAAGATGTTCTCAGCCTGACACTATCAAACTAGCAGTCAACAAACACTATTCCTTCCTAACATCTCTCTTCTGGTTTCCTCCCCCTGATCAGGTCCTTGACTGTGGCCACAGACACAGAGACTCCTGTGGGGGGTCTATGAATCACAGCCAAAATCTGCAGGTAGAAGGGACAGAGAGAGATATATTGCAATATAGGTAATACGCTGGATTTTCCACAAAGATATTTTGATTTCCACAAATCTAAAAAGGTTCAGCAACACTGCTTATGCCAATTCCACCACTTTATTGCTTGGGAAAGGAAGGGGTTCATACTGTGCACCACACCAGGTGCTAAGACTGGAAGGCAAGGAGAGTAACATCAGGTCCTCAGCTGAAGATTTTATAGATGCTGGTACCTTCTGCTGTTTTTCATGTCATCCTAGCTTGGGGCAGTATGAAACACATAAAACACTCAGTAAATGGAGTAGATGACAAGTCTTGGTACTTATCTGAATTTTCCATGTCTTTGCCCTAAGGTTTGATGCTGTAATCCAAATTGCTCTCATGTTACCACGCCTACATACTCTTATCTAAACCTGGCCTCACCCCTTGAAGCTTTCATGCCAGCATTTATTAATAAATAAAAAAGAAAATACTCTAGTTTTTCTATATTGGTAGATACACAGCTTAAAGAAAAATATAAAATCAAACAGAGTTCAAGATGAAAGAAAAACCCCCAGAAAGCCAAACAAACAGCTATCACTAATCACAATTATCTTTTTAGGCTCTCTGAGAGAGAGGTCACAACAATCTTGATGTATTAGCACCAGTGAGACACAAGATGAAGTTCCTGTGGTGTTCCTGTTGTCACATGGGGTCTATTTCTCTTTGAGCCTTTCATGCTGGGATGCTGCATACACATTAAGAACTATTGCTTTTCATCAGAAAGGTAAAATACCACGTCTGCTAGAAGCCAGGGCAGTTTTTACTGCATAATGCTTGGTTGTTTTAAAAAAAAAAAAAAAGTATTATATTCCTTCTCTTCTTTCCTTTTCTGCAGTGAAAATTCTTCAAAAGATGGTAAAAAAAAGCATTCATGCTCATCTTTTCTTATGCTTACCAGTACAAATAAGATAATCCCTTAGTAAATAAATAAGATGTTTCAGGAAACACATGACATACAAAAAATATGGAACAAACACAAATGAAAAAATGTGCATACATCTTTTCTAGTTTATTCACTTTTGACTTTGACTTTGCAGCAAGTACATTTCCATCCCAGAGATCTGCTAAAGGGCAGAACATGTGGGATAATAATGGGGCAATTTAAGTTTTATCAGGATTTTTAAAAAGAGAGACAAAGCAGTATGTGTGAAAGAAGACAAAAGTAGTAAGTCAGCCTGAACATAGTCATGATTGCACTGTGGTTAAGAGGTACATTTATCACTAATTCCAAAGATCATTAATTTTAACAACTGTTCAACTGAGCCAAAAACCTTTAGAGTTAAAAAAAGGGTTAGTGCCCTGGCAGGGATGTAAAAAAAAAAACCCACCTTCCATCCTCTTACAGGTGTTAGACAAATTAGGAAAGAGGTGTTTATCTTATATGCAGGGCACATACATACTGTGTGGTCATAAACCCACAGAATGGATTGGGTTGGAGGATACTTTAAAGCCCATCTCATTCCAATCCTCTGCCATGGGCAGGGACACCTTCCACTATCCCAGGTTGCTCAGAGCCCCATCCAACCTGGCCTGGAACACTGCCAGGGATGGGGGCAGCCACAGCTGCTCTGGGCA
Organism: Phylloscopus whistleri; assembly: GCA_017589585.1. Lineage (NCBI taxonomy): Eukaryota > Metazoa > Chordata > Aves > Passeriformes > Phylloscopidae > Phylloscopus > Phylloscopus whistleri. Next base: position 1,684,468 of record JADMLD010000723.1, read on the forward strand.
ACCTGTGCCAGGGCCTCAGCACCCTCACAGGGAAGAATTTCTTCCCAATATCCAACCTGAACTTGCTCTCTGTCAGTGTGAAGCCATTCCCCCTTGTCCTGTCACTCCAGACTTTTGTCAACAGTCTCTGTCCATCTTTCCTGTAGCCTAACTACCTTCAGGTACTGCAAGGCCACAGTGAGGTTACCCCAAAGCCTCCCTTCTCCAGACAGAACAATCTCAATTCTCTCAGCCTTTCCTCACAGCAGAGCTGCTCCATCCCTCTGGTCACTGTGGTCCCTCCTCTGGACTCGCATCAACAGGTCCAAGTCCTTCTTGTGCTGGGGACCCCAGATTCTCTATTCAAGTTTGCAGCACTACTGTGCTCCTGTAGGTGGACAGTCAGTAATTCCTAAGGAATTTCTTAATTATTTGTAATTACTATTTTTATCAGTATTGGTATTCAAAGATACTACTGTATATTCAAAGCAAGATGTAAGAAACATCCAGCAGCTCTTGGCTACAGTGCCCTTCCAGGAAGACTAACACAGTTGCAGGAGCAAAACAACCCCCATAATCCTTTTAAATAATTTGAAAAAGGACAACAATAACAAAAAAAATTCTTCAATTATGCCAAAACCTGTAATTTCAGCTTTTGATACCATGCCCTTCCCATGAAAAAAACCCACAAATATCCTTAATACACAGGTCAAGGATCCTCAGAAATGACCCTTACAGCTCTCTGCTCCAGAAAGCCTTGAGGGCTGAGCTCACAGCCTCCCAGGAGCTGAGGCTCCCAGGGTTTTATCCCTTTCCCTCTCCATGACAAACACCCTATTGTCCTGGGCCAGGCGCTGCCCACAGAGCAGCAGTGTTCGGGCGGTGCGGATCCTTCAGAGGCAGGCAGAAATGTGCCACGGCACAACATTTGCAAAAGTTGTTTTATTGGAATTTATCCAGCTAGATCTGATTATCAGATCCCCTTCTGCCATATATGTAAATGGATTGGCTGAAGCTGTAAAACACAGCGCCTGGGTGCCTGGCCAAGTGTCAAAACAGTTTCAAAGGCACAATTCTGAACAGTGACAAGGTGGTTGTTTTGATTCTCCCTGGCACTTACGGGGAGCAGGTCTTGGTCAAATGAAATGCATAACAAAAAAATTGTCTAACGTTCATAAATTCAGAAAGAGTTCAGAGTTAAAAATCAGAAAGACTGCATGACAAACCAAGTTAATATATTCTCAAGCCAGCCTGAAAACTGACTTTCCCAAGGAATTTTTCCTCCTGCAGTTTCACTCAGAATTAGCAAAATACAAATTCCTAACTTTTCTATCTCTATTCTGAGCCTGACTTGTGAAATGAATTTTGAACAGTAGCTTTAAAAAACTTCTGAGTTGTCTGAAAGGAAGCCTGTTAGAGAGATGACTATGTTCCATAATGTTATTAGGTTTTAGCTGTTCTCATGAATCAAAGAAATGATACCAGGAGTGCTCGGCTCCAAAGCCAGTTAGGAATTATGGAGATGGTGCTGCCCTTTCCAATTTTCAAATGCACATTTATCAGGTCTTGTGGGCCTTTTACAGTCTAGTGAAGCTTTAATTCTAAAAGATACAGACATACAGCTTAGTGGAAGTGGCATCTTCAGGCTCTGTTTTCTTATCTTCTCAGAAACAGCTTTGAGAGTTAAGCACATGGATTTTGCAGAGTGCTGCACTCTCATCCCCCATTTTTATCAGCTGTTCAGCTCTGAATAGCAGGTCGGTATTCGCCGTGTCAGCAGCACTGCCCTCCAGGAGCTGCATCCCCAGCCAAACCTCAAAAGAAAGAATCACTTCTTGGCATAGGCAGATCCTCACAAGCTGCTTCACTTCCTGCCAACCACTTTGGGTCAAGGCTCAGCTTCCAGCACCCAGCCACAGAAGATGCTACCGACAGGAGCGCAACTGATGCTCTCGATCCACCCAGTTCCCCTCATCTCAGAGCAGTACCCAGAAATAGCTGCAAAGATCTGCAATGGCTTAGGAGAAGAGCCACTTGTGCTCTGGTAGGATTTTTAGGGCAGAACTGGAAGGCATCTTCTCACAGTGAGAACTTTTGCCTCGGAGGGAAATGCTCAGTGCAAGCTAGTTTCTTGTATCACCATTCCACGATGTGGTCTGTGGCACCTGAAGTTCAGCTGGTCCACAAGCATGGAGGAGAAATTCCTCTTGGTTGTCAAGTATTTGTTTGACTCAGATCACTCTGAAGCATGTTTAGCTTGACTGGGATAAAGAGGTTTTACTTTAATGTACTGTTTAGCAAGGGGAAAAAAGCCCTATAAACAACCAAAAAGCCAACCACATCCAAAACTAGATTTAACTGCAAATTAGCAAGGACAATTGAGTAGCACTTAATGCAGCCAGAAATCATGAGAATAGATTCAATGGTTCACCAGAGACTCCCCAAGATACATAATTTTGTAATTAATGACACTGTTTTCTGTACTTTAGGGTACAATGTGTACCACCCCTCCTGGAGTGAAACACAGGTTTTGTTTTGTGGTTTCATTTAAGCATTCTGTTGACCACAAATACAGGAAAAGAAATTATGCATTTATATGTCATCTCAATTAATGGGTTTTTGAGAGGTTTTTCAAATCTCCCAACTACCAAATCAAGTCCCATAAAGTAATTCAAACATGGTATAGGCCATACCCTACACAACAACAACATGCCATTTCTTAAAGTAAAACCAAACCAGAAAAAAACTCATCATCAGATTATATAACTCTGTTTCCACTGGAAGATCCCCTCAGAAGCACAAGGGTGAGCAGAAGCAAGCTTTTCTCAGGAAAGCTGGTGAAGGCCTTGGAGCACGAAGTGCAAGGATTTTTCCAAGTGCATCATGAAGTTGTAAGCTCAGCACTAATAAAAGCTCACACAAGTAGAAGATGAAGAAATAAGGCAATTCATCTGGGGATAAAGCCCTCAGGTCTATGTTTTGAGTAGCACTGAATTCCCACAGCTGCTGAACCAAAACTGTTGCATCCCTTAGCCAGATTTGCCATACCTTCTTTTTCCTAGATTAATTATTTCTGGGCAGACTGCAATAATCTGTAAGACAAGTGATGTTATACACAACTGCTGTAAATGCTCCTTAACTGCCAGGATGGCTTTTCACTTCAAGTACTGTTTTCTGAACTCATTTATTTTAAAAAGAAACAGTGAATCTTAATTTCTTACATCTAGAATTCATGCTAGAGCATAATTTTTCAAGCTTTCTATGAGCATAAAGTGTTTTTTTTTAAACACATTACAGAAATGAATCTGTTGTTAGGAAACCTCTTCAAAACAATTCCAGAGAAATTTCTTAACACTCGTTTTTGGAACATACTCTGCTTGCTTGACTACATTTCATAAATTACAAATGGTTTTAATTTTATTGGCCTCATCTGAAACATCATTGTTAAGAGTTTCATAATGAATGAGCTCGTAAGAGAATTACAAGGACATAATGCATGCTATAATATAGTAAAGAATAAGACAGGCTGACCTCATTAAACCCATGAATTTGGAAAGTGTTCCTGGTCAGGACAGCATCTGAAGCACTTCTTTCAACTGGACACAAATGATAATGTTCTAAAAGGTTACCACTTCAAAGAGATTTAGGACTATATGTACCTGTTTAGATAACAGGACTTTAGCTGAATATGAATCACAGAAGACACAAAATACTCAAAAGCCCAAGACGCTTAAAAGCAAAATATTAATAAATAAAACACTCTCTTTAACTTTTATGATAATTCACACCTTAAGTGGACTTCAGATCTTTGCACTTCACTATCAGACACAAACTGTAAGTACCTGCACAAGTCTGCATAAAAAGAACAGACACTCATTGGGTGGTTGTTGTTGTTGTTATGCATGCCACACTTCCTTTCCCTTCCTGATGATGAACATCCATCTGCTTTGACTTAGAGGAAACTTGTCAGACAGCAAAATTAAGATGTTCCAAAATATTTAATTTCACTTGGCCTGTGGCAAATAGTCAAAAGAAAGATTACAGCACTACATGCCCATCCAAATTTGCAACTAAAAACCATTACACTCCACGATACTTTAAATGAAAATTAAAATGCAAGTGAATTGTTTAGTAAATCAAAATGCTACATATTAGATGTGGAAGTCCTTGGAACTGAGACAATAAACACTCCCTACTCAAGAGAACAAAAACCAACAAAACCAACGCCTTAGGAGATGCTTATGTATAGGACTGCTAGATCTTAATTTAAAGTTCACCATGACCACGCTGAAACACATAATTCCAGGAGCTGTAACATTAATTAAGATTAAATCACCAGCAGCTAAATGGTGTTTATTAGATAAAAAAACTACACAATGCCCACAATCCCACACATAAAGTCACATTATATGGTTTGAAATGGTGACTACCCAGACCAAATTTCCTAAAAGGTGTTTAGATATATACTACCAAAATCTGAAGTTTACAGATGATTGCCACATGAGGCTGGGGGAAAACTTGTTTTATTTCCCTTTCCATCTTCGGCAACATTAAAAGACAAGCTCAAAATGAAAACTGACGAAAACAAGGGGTTTTAAGACAACTGATAAATTAAAATTCTTGCTCATGCATGGCTGTCTTCTCATCCCTTTCTACTTCTAAAATACAAGCACCCAAAGTCTGGGGAGCAAAAGAAAACTTGACTGCATATCACCAAAATTTGGTATTCTGGTAAAAGCTTTGAGTGAACTAACCACGGACACAAAGCACATTGTGCCCAAAGGAAACAAGATGCTTAAATGTCCCTAAACCAAACAAATCAAAAAGATGAAAACACAGAGTTCAGCCAGACCTTGTCATGATCTTTTTGGGTGAGCTGTGATTGTATTTTGCATCAAGAAGAATAGAGAAGATTAAAACAGTTACGTTTTCTGACAAGTTTTGTACCCATAGCACAACAATTTTTGCAATAAGTAAATGCCTGTGTGATTTTAGTGGCTTGTTCCTTCAATTAAGTAAAAGAAATAAACAGCTTGTAAGCAAATTGAATTAACAGCTTATGTATGGAGAAAGTTGAATCTAGAAGAACCAAGTAGACATCATCCAACACATCATATACTGGTTTTAGCTTTAGCTAAAATCTGTTACAGACTATACCTATATTACAGTATTCCCATCCTTAGCAATACCAGAACAATAATTGCAGTAATATTTTCATTGAACAGTCAGTTAGTTCTTGGACTCCCTGATTACATGTGAATTTTCTTCTTCTTGTCTCAATTACTGCAGTGAGAAGACTAAAGCTCGGGAATTCAAACAGATTTGCTCATTTGTCCCATTGTTTTCTCATTCAGTGCTTTCTCATGTTTTTTTGAGGACATGATTTATGTTTCCGGAATAGCCAAGCTTGGCAAAATTAGTGCCATTTGAGGATAACAGAATCTAAGGAGAATCATCCCTGGAGCTAAATCAAAATGTCTATGAGTCAGGCACAGAGGAAGAGTTCCAAGGTTACGCACTCCCAAGTCATCTGCTCAGTTTATAGGCTTCATTAAACAAAACTAAATTTACAGCAGGCAAATCCAAAAGGAAAAGTGACAGTTCACTGCGTAGTTGTATTTACACAGCATTTCGTAACACTTTTTAGCAAGAAAATGAAGAATTTTCAACAACTTAAAAAAGCCCTAAACTAATACAGTTGACAAGCTTCATACCTGAATGAAAACCATTTACTTGAGTCATTTAATAAACTTACATTCAACATGATAATGCATTTCCCTTTCAGTCTGCAGCATACAGGAACTAATACCCTCTGGCATTTGGAGGATACAAAAGGCAGTTTTGAGGCATTAGATCTACCCAAGTAACTACCATGTAGGACAGTAAACTCCCTTTACTGAGCCTTTGAATTATTCTGGCTCATAAAATCATGCTGAACACCCTCACAATTAGGAGATTTAGTAAGATGGTTTAACACAGAGAACCAAAGAAAGCTTTACCTTCAAACTTGGACAAATTGTGTTTCTGCAGTTTGTTGCACTTTGCAGCGTGCAGACTGACTCCATCCCATGGCAGGAGGCCACAGAAATGAAGACTACTGCTCTGGTAATGCCTTTTGGTTCGGGGTTTTGCTGTTGCTTAGCAGTTATGAAAACAATCCACTTGACAAGGTCAGAATTCACGACCAAGAAGTGTGGAGAGCAGAGCAAAACTTATATATAGAGCCCTATCTTTTGAAGTACCAGCTAAAGCCTTAAAAAGAAAGTTGCTGTAGTCATGATATTAAGGTTACAAATAATGTATTGTCTAGCAGGAAATCAAAACAAACCTTGGCACTTTTTTGTTCACCTACGTCACCCCGCACTGACGCACAAAAAAAGATTTCACTGGTTACTAAGTTCTCTAGTTTACTTAAACACCTTTTTTAACCATGAAAAAAGTAAACCAAAAATCTTCAGTGACCGTAAACCAATGCACATCACTCATTCTGCTGGAATTCCATTGCACATTGAATCAATATTAATAATAATAATCTAAAAATAACAGCAAAATATTAAATTACACCATCCAGGTTATTCCAGCACCAACAGGAAAGACAGACTCCGCACTGCCATGGTGGAAAGAAGTGATAGAATAGGGTCTTGGGGGCACATGTTATGCTTTCAGGTCATGAAGAAAGTGAGCATTCCATGCCTAACATCTCACAGGTAGGCTTGGCTGGGAGGCAAAACCTGGCTTGCAGCACAGTCCCATATAACGCTGCCTCTCCAACTCGACCAATTCACCTGGAGCCACATAGAAACCATCCACAAAGACAGAATTTTAGAGAAGAGAGGCCAATGAACTGAGTTTTACATGTGAAGCATGAGACTCAACAGGCCTGTGTCAAAAGTGGCTCATAGCCTTTGGGACCCACACTCGCTCACAAAAGGTTTTGTTTTCTACAAATGCCATGTTATACTTTGTAATCTCAAGCTGGTGTTCATATAAAATTTCCATTAGGAACATTCCAAACTCGGAACAGACTGTATGCTCGTCATGTGTAGAGAAGTTCATACTGACTCCTGGGTTAAGTAGCTGGCAACCAGCTTAACAATAAGATGTAGAGGCACTGGTGTGCTTCCAACAACTCTCAGGCGGCCACATGGTGATGATGCTATAGTCACACATCAACCAGCTTTGTTTAAAACATGTTTATGCTCAAAAAATCATCTGTGCAATGTGATGCTCCCTGATGATAAAGCTTTAGCCATGTGCTTCACTCCCTCTCCTCTCCAGCGACACAAGTGATTTTACCTCTACATGTTTTTATGGCATGACAACAATCTCTTCATTCCTTTCCGTTTAGGGCACAAAGCACTTAGAGAGAGGTATTAGCAGGGCTCTTCTGCAGAGGCAATTTCAGGAGAGGGGCAACTAAGTTACAGCCTGAGGCAGAGATGAGTCTGTTCTCAGAACTCACGGAAAAATAAAGAGAAGGGGTGGGATGATATTTAACACCATGACTTTGGTAGAGGGGCCCAAAAACACTTCTCAACTATTCTATGGAAACAAAGGCCGTTCAGTAAACTGTATTTATATCACACCTCAAGAGCCTTGAATCTCTCAAACAAAATCTAGTTTAAAGCCTAAGTACAAAGTGAAATTTAAAATGAACAAGCCACTTACTACAAGACAAACAGAACCAAGAAATCCAGGTAAAGCTACAATTTATTTCAAAGCTGCAAACTCAGCTTAGAATTCCCAGCTGGGCTGCTCAGAAAAGAAAGAGTAGATCATATCCAAGAAATTAAAACTAATTTATGCTTTTGTTTTCATAACAATGACCCCCTCAGCATCTTGAGCAAAATGCAATTACACATGATTGATGGCACTCTTACCTTAGCTGCTGCCACTCTGTAGTTATTAAGTTCATTTCATAAATGCTCTTGCATAATGTATGGGGTTTAACCAGAATCAGGTCTGTATATTCTAATTCCTATGTGCTTGTGGGTTTATGCATGTAGTCTAACAATGAGATTTGCTGGCTGTAGTCCCACCATTCACTTTCAGGCAGCATAACTAAGACAAACACTGACCTTTCCATCCTGTCTTCTCACCTACCCCTTGTGCACACCCTTACTTCTGATTGCTGCTCCTAATTCTGGACTGAAAACAGAAATTTGAACATAGACATACTCCTATTACATGAATAATGTGATTTACACAATAAATGTTTACCAGGAACATTTTCTCTTTGAAATATATTTTCAAGATCTTCCACACGTAAATAATTTCCCTTCTTTTGTATGCCTCCTCTGAGATCTATGCAAGGTCATAATCAACTCCCAATATATCCAGCAGAGGCAAAGATATTCCTAACAAGAACCTTCCCAGTAAAACTGCCACAGTGAACACTGATGCTTAAATTAAGCTATAATAAACATATTGAATCCAGAGACTTAAAAATTGCATTCACATCTAAAAACAACTTACTGAAAAACTGAATTCCTAAAAATAAAATTATTTTGTTGACATGAAAATTGAGGTGTGGTGGGGGATGAATAGGAAAAGCAGGTATTTATTTAATTTGACATTAGGAGTTCATTGCTAAATACAGATATAATTTACTACTTATAAGATCAATGGCAACTTCTGTAATTACAGTCATGGCTTGGAGGGAAATGTTGCTATAGTAATACCAACCATAAGAAGGAAATCCACATTTACTCAGAGCAGCATTTCCACATCGCATTATTTTTATAGCAAAGCCCTTAGCACAGAAGAGTGCAGTAAATCAAGAGTAACACTAATTTTAATCACACAGACATAGCCTGGAAAAGTATTTCACAGAAATATCCTGAATGAGGAAATGATGACCACACATCAAGTAAGATTTTGTTTGGTTTAGTACTTTCATTCAGTTTATGTCAATTAAAGTCAAGAGTTTAAATCCAGGCTTTCCTAAGCCAACTTCTCCTGGATTCAGAACACAAAATATTTAGGAGTTGCCTGGGTGTTTTCCCCCTGTTCTCTACATAATCCCAAGCAACCTACATGAGATCTGATCATCCTTAAACTGGCTTGACTTAGGTCTGCAGGGTTTCTTGGCTCAGGCAGTAAGTGAAAGAAATATAACTGGTTTGGAACTGGAATCAGCCCTGAAGTGAATACAGGCACACTTGCATGCTCCTACCCCTGATGCAGCTGGCATCAGTGTTTATCTGAGAGTCAGGTAAAACATGAAGGATGACCAACATACCATTGCAACGCCTTTTCCCGGCCAGCCTCAGGGGAGGGAATTCCCACCCACAGGTTTCTGGCAATGGGACTTGGGCTGTGGGTTTGGGGAACCAGGACTTTGGGTGTTTCTTTCTAGCTTGTCAAAGGTTGACCCCATTCTGTCTGTCTTTGCTCCTACCCTGGATTACTGATAACATCATGCTCCTCATTATCTTGGCTTTTAGCTGACTACTTTTTCACCTTTCCACAAGTTGGCCTCTTCAATTAAATCTTGCAGCACTTGCAATCAATCACAGTCAGATTTAAAACAAAGGATCAACTCACTTGAAAACAATCATCAACATCAATGGGTGAAAACACATCTATTATGGTTCTGACAGCTGATTTTCTCACATCTTTCTCTCTTGACAAATTAAGTTTCAAAACCAGATTTCTATATTTCTACAGTTTCTAGAACACCTACAAAGAGAGAAGTAATGACTACAGTAGACATAATACTCAATAAATAATTCAAATGAAATAATTCTGATGAAATACAAATTACTTAGCTTCCTACGTTCACGTGAACGTTGGGGTGTTTATTCCAAAGGCATGTCAAAAGAGCAGAAAATTTTAAAATGGCTAGGCAATATAACCCACATCTCATGCAGAGTTAAGGACTCCTTAACATGGATACATTTCAAGCTGACAGTAAGGAGAAAATCTTTATAGAAGTACTTTCATTGTCCTCCATTTCAGATTCATCCTCGTGGACACAGGAATGTCACGGCTGTACAAAATTCTTTCTCTGCATTGCTCAGCCCTGATGTCTTTTGCAGAATCACAGAGAAACACAAAAAACCCTGCTGTGATTCTTTGCAGATCAGCAGTTCGATTCTCTGCTTGGAGAAGGACTCTCACCAGTGCTAGATGAGGTCTGCCACAGTTTGGTTCAGCTGAACCTCAAAACCACCCAAGGAAGGATTCCACCACTCTCTGGGTGGCATGTTAAAACTTTTGTGCTACTCAGTGGTGAAAAATATTTTCCTAATGACCAGTCTGAACATCTCCTCATGGCCAGTCTGAGCTGCAATTTGTGACAGTTGTTCCTTGTTCTCACAATCTGCCACAAACAGTTCATCTCCATAGTCGTAAGAATTTGTCAAGAAGCTGCAGGCTTCTGTAAGATGGCCCCTTTGCCTCTTTTTTTTGGCCAGACTAAAACATCCTGATCTCTCTTCATTACTTAGGGTTCCCATGGCTCATAATCACCTTAGTACTCTTCTCTCCATTTTCTAAACATTGTGCTTTTCATTTGAGGAACCTCAGGACTGACTGAAAAACAGCGTACTCAGCAATTCTGAGAAGGACAATTACTTCCCCTGATCTGCTGGCCATGGAGACCACTATGCTGTTTGCCTTATTTGCAATGAAAATGCATCACTAACTCATTTCAGACTTGGCAGCAATCATCATATCCCACAGCTTTCCACAAATGTTCTGTTCAGCCAGCTGCTTCCCAGACTATGCTGCTGCAAGGCGTTGATCTGCACAGACACAGAACTTCGTGTTTGTTCTCACTGAACTTCAAGAGCTTTCTACTGGCCAAATCTCAGGCTTCTCAAGACCCCCCTGAATTGAATTTCTATCACTTAATGCACTGAACTCTCTCTTGTGCCAATATAAAGTGATCTATAACTCTTCTCCAGTGCATTCCATCTCACCATCTAAGTAATTAACAGAGAGGTGACATCACTGGCTCAATCCCTCACAGACCACTTGTTATTAGTCTCCAGTGAGACACTGAGCCATGGAAGACTCAATGGAACTCCAATATCCACACAAATTTTAATTAATCTAACAGTCCATATACTTCCTCAGTGAGAGATGATAACAAACACTGGTGTCAGAGAGTCACAGGACGGTTTGGTTGGAAGGCCCTTAAAGATCAGCCAGTTCCAATCCCCCTGCCATGGGCAGGGACACCTTCCACTAGACTAGTTGCTAAAAGTTCCATCCCTGGGATGGGCCATCCACAACTTCTCTAGGCAACCTGTGCCAGTGCCTCTGCACCCTCACAGCAAAGAATTTATCCACCAGTACGCCCACATCTACATATTTGTTCATTTAATTACAAAAGGCATTCAGGTTCATCAAACACTTCTTGCCCCTGGTACATCTGGGTCAACTATTCTTGATTATCTTCTCATTCTTCTCACATTTGGAAACAAATTCACTGGAGAGACAAGATACTTGTAATGCTTCTAGGGATTGCAGAAGGCTGACTAGCCCTGAACTACCTTTCTTTCTCTTCTTAAAAATATTGATGTAATAAATAAAGCCTTTCCCTAGTTTTCAGGAACCTCTCTGATGTATTTTCATAGAGAATTGCAACTGCAGAATTGCAACTGCATCACCTATGTCTTTCAGCATCCCAGCATCAATCCCAGCCAGCCTGATGGATTTGAAGATAGCCAGCTTTTTAAAAATAGTTCTGAGTAGTAAAATACTGTTTCCTGTGCTGCACTGCTTATTTAAGTTCTCCTATGCAATCTTTGCTTTTGTACAAAACTGTATTCGGAACAAGAATGTATTAAGCCTCTTGCTTGGTGGGACAAATTGCAAGACAGGCCACCTCTTGCCCATGCACTCAATCCCACACAGCTTGGGCTCTGAGGAGACAGCATTTATCCCCACCCTACCCTTATAAAACAGGAAAGGACTCTACCCTCAAGCTCCATGAGCAGCTATCTACCAAAAAGTGCTTCTCACAACTAGCCAGTGATATTAAAAAGAAAAGAACCCAAATATTCAGAGCACTGGCCTCAAAATACTGATTAAAAGACAAGAACAGAGAGCCAAGAAATACCCACAGCACGAAGAAAATTTTCAACCCTTTCCTTAATAGTATCTCCAAAGTAACTGAAGGAATGAAGAAAAATAACTCACCTTTCTGACACATGACCTTAAACTCACTTCACAGGACTAAAATTACTACATTCCACATGGATTCTGCTAGGATGTGGTTCCTCCAGGGGAACAGCAGAGACCCAGTGAGACTCTCCTTCACTGATATTGAAGAATCTCACTGCTGTCTTCACAGATCTGCCAGGTTACCTTCCTGAATGCTCAGTGCAAGATCGCTATCTACCCTTTTTCTCTGACCTTTACCAGGGATCTGCAATCCGCTGCAGACTTGTTGCTACTTGTTTCTGAGTTGAGAAACAGGAGGACTCAAATGCTGTCTGATGGCAGCATTTCCAGAGGTCTTCAGACAAAGCCCACGGTGTGGTTGCCAATTCTCAGTGTTCAGAACAAAAGAAGGGAAGCCATTTCCCCTGTATGCACTTTTTGAACACTGCTCCCTACTCCACATGTTTAGACAATGCATACACTCTGTTACAGAATCCCAAGATGGGTCAGGTTGGAAGGGACCATGGCGGACCATCTTGTCCCACCTCCCTGCTCCAGCAGGGCCATCCCAGAGCACAGGATTGTGTCCAGCTGGTTCTGGAATATCCCCAGTGAGGAGACTCCACACCCTCTCTGGACAATCTGTTCAGGGCTCAGTCACTGCCCAGGGAAGAAGTTCTGCCTCCTGTCCAGATGGAACCTCCTGGGCATCAGTTCCTGCCCCTTCCTCTGGTGCCATTGCTGGGCCCATGGAGCAGAGCCTGGGCCCTGCTCGGAGCCCTCCCTGCAGACAGGGACACCCAGGGATGAGGGCCCCTCTCAGCTGGGGCTCCTCTCCAGGCTGGACAGCCCCAGCTCCCTCAGCCTTTCCCTGTCAGAGATGCTCCAGGCCCTAAATCATCTCACAGCCTCTGCTGGGCTCACTCCAGGAGCTCCCTGTCCCTCCTGTCCTGTGGAGCCCAGAGCTGGACACAGCTCTCCAGGTGTGGGAAACACAGGTGCAAAGCACTGCCTTGCTCCTCTTCATTCAGCCTGTGTCACGCTGGCAGACCTCTGTATCTGATTTCAAACCTACCACATTTACCTGATTTTCACCTAGTTTGTATCAGTTATTATCACTTGTGTGCTTTGCTACGTTCCCTTTGCTTTCCAGTACTAATGCCACACTTACAAAGAAAATGCATCTCTCCAATGAGTGTGAAAACAAATATGAAGTGCAGACTTAACAGGACCATTAAAATCAATCTTTTCTGGCACAGAACACTCTCAAGATGATAGAGACCACACTACCTGTGGTCCAGCAGATCTTGTTCCTGTAGCATGCAGTTCTGGTGGAGAAATAGTAGTAGAACTTTCATGTTTATGCTAAAACACCAGGACATATGTTCCCCTGCTAACACTACACCAGATATTTATTTATTAAAGAAATTATTTTATCAATGAAGAAGCATTCAAAACAAAAACAAACACACAAACAAACTTCTACAGTTGTAGGCTTACAGCTTATGAACAGGAGGACAATGAAAACAGAAAATGGATATATTTTACCCTAACAGTGCACTCAGATCAAAATTTGCTTTTTAAAGGAATGAAGGTAAATTTCCATAAAGTATGAAAAACATGGCATTTTAAAAAGCTACGGCAATGAAGTATGACCTTTTCATCGCCGAATTAGTTATCCTTACTGTATTTTCCCAGCCTTAATCTTCCTGAACTTTCAAAACAATTATCAAACAGAGCAAAATCTCTATTAGTGCAGGTGGAACCTTCTTGTTCACTAAGATTTTTGCACAGCACTGTACAGAATAAAAACCCATCTACCTATGGAGAACTCCAGAGAAAAGTCTGTGAATGATTTAAAGGAAGCTGCTGCAAGCAATTGTGAGCACTTTAGATAAAAAGCATCTCAGACAGGATATGCTGGGCACTACACTTTGCATGGAAAGGACATAAGATTGCACATAGCAGGTAGGATTTTTGAAGTCTGAAAGAAAAATAAAGAGAAATAATAAGGGCAAGGAAGTGTCCATTTTATTTTATAAATGAGTCAGCAGTACTGGGTGATATTTTTACAAAGCTGCATGGAGCAAAGCACCAAATGCTGCCAATGCTACTCTAGATTGATAATATAGATGACACACTGAAAATTATATGTTTAGAGTAAAAATCCATATGAGGATTTGCACACATTTCACAAAACCAAATCCTACTGTCTTAATGAATTCCAACAATCAGATGTAATAAATTCAGCTTACTCTTCTTACCCAGGAGACAAGGTACAAGTCTCCTGCTCTGTATCTAGGAATGCTATGAGACCTACTTCTAGAATTCCACTTTTTATTTAAGGGCTCACAGTCACAATCACATTAGTCACACTCAGTGTAGGCGTGTGTAGAAACGAAAAGAACTACTCTCCATGAAGGCACCCTGTCATTTAATGAAAGACTTACAGTATTGTGACTGTTTGAACATTTTGAACACATGAACTTCAGGTCAGAAACAAGTTCCTATGAAGGGCTCCAGATAACCTTACTTCATCTCCCAGAACAAGACTTACCTAGGCTGCCAGGGAAATTAAATGTTACTGACAAGCAGGAGTTGGGTTTTGATAAATGCAGATCATGTCACCTCAGAAGGCAAGAACTTCCCATCTTCAAGGATGCTATCTATGGTCAGCAATAGAATCTCCGGCATTGCGTACTATTTTTTTCCTTTTTTTCAACATACTTATCTAATTTGTAAGGTGAAATACCAACAGCTAGATGTGCCAACTCTATAACCTTTAAAACTGGAAGTTTAAAAGCATATTGAATGTCAAGAGCAAAGCAACCTGTCCTCCTGTGTATATCAGCATCCTGGGCTGGGGGAATTCTGGCCTTCCAGAAAAAGTGACAAATGTGTTCAGTATTAATGCAGCTTCAGCCTGTTGATGATTCACCAGCAGAGGGGTGACTATTGAAACACAAATTTCATTACTTGAAAACCAATGCTGCAGTAAATGTAGCATTGACAGGCAAACGTTTCCAAGAGGAGCCTGAGAATTAAGACACACACTCCCTGTCCAAGTGGAATAATATGAGCAGCTAATGCATCTGTAGGCTGTGATTGACTTGCTATCAGATCACAGTTTAGTTTTGCATATGTGGCTGGTTTTCAACAGTATTACTGTGTTGGCAGAGTCCAGAGATCTCATCTTTAAAATATGGGTGGGTTGTCATCACATCATCTTGGAAGCACACAGTTCCACCTTCTCCTCGATCTGCTTGCTGGGAACTCTTTGTGGAAAAGTTTATCAGCTGTAAGCAATGCCTTATCAGTTCTTGAAAAACCCTGTGCCAGCCAAAGCAATAGGCTTTCCCCTCGGTGGAAAATTCAGCGTTCCCAATGGCAGGAAAACAATCTCAGCTGCATATGGGCCAATACAAACATCCAGCAGAAAAAAAATACTGGGCCAAAACACCTGAGGCCCCATGTATGGAGCATTCCAGTACAAGGAACTGATACTTCTCCACAGATCAGCTGATTTGGACCCTGTGGCAAACAGCAGAACACCAGACTTGAGACAGGTACCTGTAAAGCACTCATTTTAGTGTAAATACAGACAGCTTTAGAACATGGTGGAGACGGGTTCAATTCTACTCCAAGCCAAAGAATTGGTACACAGCTAGGAGTCTGCCTGACACTACTGAGGCATGAGGGGTTGGGAATAGGCCAAAACAAAGGTGGAGGGATACACCTCTGGCAGGAAATGAGTCTTTGTGGACACAGCCTGAGCTCTCTAAGCTTAGTGAAGTGAAAGCAGAACTAGGCAAGCGAGCAAACCAAAATGCCTGCAAAAGGAAACAGGGGAAATGAAAAAATATTAACTGAGAAATTAATCAAGAATCCAGCATTTCCCATCAAATCACTACGTTGTTTAGGGTACCCTGCAACCTTAAATTCAAGTATAGCAGAAACCTGCTTTGAGGATGCACAGGACAAGGCAAGTAGCCACTGAACATAAATGTAAGAATAAAGAAAAATTACAACCACAGCTAGACACTATTCTGGAAAATGTTACTGGTTATCTGCAGAGCCACAAAGGTTTTCCACTGAGCTGGCAGGTTTGAGCACTGCATCTGGGTGCAAGATTCGATGGTTACTTCGCTACACGCAGCAGAGCACGGCATAAACACCCTGGTACCCCCTGGGCTCCTTGCCCTCTCCTCTCTGCAAGTGTCACCAACTTTATTTCAGATGCAAAGAAAGGCGCAAAGAAGTGCAGAGGGGATCACTGACATTTTGTTCCATACTAGGAATGCATTGCTCTGGAGTATCTAATGAAGATAGCAGCAATGAGGACTCAAAGGAGGTCACTGGTAGAAACCAGTGTCATTCAATGTCTGTAACATCTTGACCTGGGATTTCACTTCTTCCTGCAGCAGAGCTCCACAGGGAAGTAGAAGCAGAACCACATCAAAGCAATAATGTACATTACTGGAGAAAGGATCACAGGGCATGTAAAGAGCTAGGCTGAGAAGTTCCAGCTGCAGTCACAGGAATAAAGCAGAATTTACTGCACACACTGCATGGCTATCAGAGCTCCGAGGCTGCATAAACAGATCTTTTATGGCAAAAGCAAGCAGGTTGCTTCTTTGCAGTCTGCAGGGTCAAAAGTAGAGCTGCAAGGATGCAGTTATATGAGCTGAGGGTTAACTAAGGGTGTAATTCTGTCTGTCACATTCCATTTAGGAATGTGAATACATTTCACATGAGTTTGGGTGTCTTATTAATGGCCTGGGGACCAATAGCCTCAGCCTCTTCAAAAATTTTTTTGTCTAACAAAGGAGTTGGGTCCTTTACAGCAATGACATTTAATTCAATAGCCAACGGAAATCTAGAAGCAGTCCTGGACTGTGATGTTCCCCTTGACTTAAAGCCAGAAGCAATGAATAAGCTGATGTCAGTATATGCAATAGTTTTGCTAAGGGCTCCTTCTGTAACAAAATTTCACCCTCAAAATTGTCCTTAAAATTAGGTTTAAACAGAATCATGCCATGCATTTCAGACCAACAGATAAGAAAAATAAAAGAGCTTTGTGAGTGTGTACTACATCAGAAAGTGCTTTATGTCAGAGAGGCAAGTCCTTTTATCTCTCTCTCCCCCCACTCTCCCTCACAACAGAGCACTTCTGAAACTCCTCCATTATATACCCATAGCTCAAGTATGGGACTGTAGAAGAAACCTCTTCATTTCTGTACTTACAGAGAAAGATTTTTAATACTAATGCCCAACAAGACCACGTGTTAGTGAATAAGCAGTGACAGGTGGTAAAAGCAGATGGTTTTGAAAAGATTTGAGGCAGTCCCTGGCTCCACCATCCTAGAAGCTCCACAGGGTACTGGCAGAAGAAGTGGTTCCTCTCCTTTTCTTTCCTTTCCTTACTCCAGAAAAGCAGCAGCTGATCTCGCTGGTTGCCACAAAGGCAGGAAAGGACAGACAAAACTCACTCATGTTCTTCATCCCACCTCCAAACTGCTTTTGCCTCTCTGTAGAAGCCCAGCTGAATGAAAGTTGTCGCTCTAGGCTGAGCAGCCAGGTGCCCACCTGACACAAGAGACAAACCCACCCCAGTGTTTGCTGGTCCCAGCAGGACCAGAGTGGGCAGAGCTCCTGGGTTGGCAGTCACTCACCACAGACCACAAGCACTTTGCTTCTGACCACAGCAGAGGATGGCACCTAAGAGAGAGCATCATGGCACACTCCAGTGCTGAACAGAGCTCTGCTCAAAGCACCAAGACCTGTTTCTGAAGGCTCTAGTGATGAAGGAGGCATCTCAGATGCTGCAACCCTGCACAGCCAGACTTTGATAGATGGTGAACAACTTCATGTTAATCACAGAGCAATACTGCAATGGGAGCAAAGCTCACACAAAGCACAGCTACTCACGTTACACCTCAAAACAGAGAAAGTGAGCAAAACCCCATTATTTCATGTGTAAACGACAGCAGTGACAGAAAAATGTATTTCCAATGAGTGTTGTGTGTTCGGCCAAAGCAATGTTGACTGCTACAGATGCAACCTTCTCCAAGTTACTGCTATTTATGCTCAGGGAACAAGGACTAATGATGAAGAGACAGCATGAACGTCACACTGTCGTTTTGGGCACGCTGCCTCAGCTGGAGCACAGCACCAGCTCCAGTCAGCTGTAACTCTCTTCTGAGCTATCGCTGCACACCTAAAAAGATGACTCAGATAAGTTCTTATTCTGCCAATGAATCATTACATGGTGCCACCTTTGGCTACTATCAGAACCACCTGTAACCATCTCAGCCATTAACTCCACAGTACACCTATTCAAAAGAACCTTTTAGAACACTGCTCTGCTCTGTCAATACCCACACATTTTGTGAGTAACTTAATAATCTCTCTTTTAGCATCTACTAAAGTGCAGGGTAGGAACTACACTCCTGAAAAGGCTTGGTACTTTTCCTACACAGCGTCTCCATTTTTTGAGATTTTCCTCAGAAACAGGAGTAATTGGCTCATTAACAACGTAACGCTTATTCTTGTTTTACATTTCTTTACACAATACAACTGCATAGCTTTGTAAGAACCTTTTACTCGTTGTTTATCTATTGCACTGTTTACAAAATTGCAGTCAGTTAACGTTTTCATAATTTCACCAACAGTATCAAGGTAGTTTCTGAAGGAATATTCTAGAGAGTGTTTTAACACGACTGTGGAATTATATTCAGCAGCCCCCAAATAAGAAAAGGCCTTTTTGAACCATCTACAGCAAAATAAATCCCCCTTCTTTACATTAAATCAGGGAACCTTTCTTTCCTTCAAACAATTAGACTTATGGCTTCTTTCAGGAAAGTGAAACAGAAACAAACAAACAAACCAAAAAAAAAGGAGCTGTCAGTCCAGCCAGTCCCAATTTTATACAGCACTGCAGAAACAGTACTGAAAACTGAGTCTGCTGCAAAGGCAAATACAAGCCACTCAAAACTGGAATCAAAACGTTGTGTCTGTTTCCAGAGAACACCCCAAGGTAAAATTGCCTCTTACTTTTGGACACAACAAAACATGGATCTGGGCTTGGGCAAAGGCAAGGCCGAAAGGTGGCTTTAGAAATTATATTTTAAGCATCCGGGTTTGTGATCAGACCTGCCCATTCTTGAATGCGTTAATCAGTCATCAAGTTTTGTATTTTTTCTGTTAGCCCCACAAGACAACCACCTGCTACTCAAAGCAGATATGGAAGATGGATACTGGTATAGAGGGTTAAAAATTAATTGATGTATGAGGAAAACCTACTATAACCGTTTTTTATGGGCACAGCTGCACCACAATTACATTGTGGAATGAGAAAAATTAACTGGGAAGGAGAAAACTTTGGACTCAAACACAACAGTGTATTTTTGAGGCACAAGATACCTTTTTCTGTGAGCATGGGTGGAAGAACAGAGCCCCATGCAATTTCCAGCCACTTGAAACTGCCTAAGCAGAGGTACACACAAAGAAAAACACACTCAAGCAATCTTGCAAAACACAGCTAATACAAGCTTAGAACAGAACGCAATTATAACTGAATTACAGGTATTTTTGCCAAACCTTCAGTATGCCTCATGCTCTAACAACAAATGTAGCCATAGATTTGAGAGAAAAGGGGTTTCCAGTTTTCCGTAATTATCAACAGAACATTAATTACATGCCTACTATTATTATTTCACTATGTAAAGACCTAGTTGGCTGTAATTTTAATGCTGCATGTCACTCAAAGACAGCTCCATTTTCTAAAGAAAGCCTTAAAGCACTATGAAAATAAGAATTAAAAAAAAAAACCCACAAAAAACGCCATAGACAAAATGTCTGCCTCAGATGACATTAAAAATGGGAAATACAGGCTGACCATTCAAAAACTGAATGGAAAAGAACTGTAATAAAAGAAAAAGCATCTGCTGTAGTGTTATCTTGAAGGACATAAAGTTTCTTCTTCGACTCAGTTCATCAGACCCTTGAAGGGTATGTCTACACAGGTGACTGGAGAGAGGCAGGCACCTCTCCTCCCTCTCCAAATCAGCCACAGAGGAGCCAAATTAAATCTGGAGGCCGTGCAGAAGCATCAGCACAGCACCAAGCGAGCTCATGAGGCTGAATGTCCCCTGCTGCAAGGAGGAGCAGCCCGCTCTCTCCGCAAGCGCACCATCTCCATCTCTGCCGATCTCTCGGTGTGTTTTAGTCAGGCGTTGAGTCAGACCCAGGAACTCATCCAACTGAAAACCAGGCCAAGAGCAACAACAAGAGCAGATTTGCATTTGGCCAGAGGAATAGTCCCATCCCAAGTGGGAGGTCGGGAATGCGTAGCCCAGAGGTGAGGCAGGCAGGCTGACCCCTGGTCAGGCAGGAGCCCACATTTAGGGAGCAAGGTTTGGGGAGTGCCAGCACAGCTCCACGTGGGCATGGGTGAAGAGCTCCCAAACGAGGACTGCCTTTGTGAAATAGCTGCCTGATCCAGGGATGTGAACATCCTCCAGATTATCCTTATTTCCAGACACATCTGGTGATGCCTGACTCTTTCCATTACCCACTCCTAGTATTTAGATAATTTTAATCTTGCTGGACAATATTCAAACTTCCAATTCTTAAGCTTCCTATGTGGACTCGGGACCTTTAGGGAAACAGAATGCTCTAATTTTTCATAGTGATAATGCAAAATAATCCACCTATGGGACAATGCTAACATTATCCCTGCAGCTGTTATTCCCAATATTTTCTTCCAAAAGCAGCAAAACCAAAAAACATAGTAAGACAAGCAACAGTCCCAGATGAGTCAGGAACTCTCATCAGTACAGTTTTCTCCACCCAAGCTGCTCACATGATCTGTCCCCTGTATAGGTCAAAATAACTTGCTATTGGGGAAAAACCTGGCAAACTCTTCAGAACTAGCAGATTTCTATGTGAAATGTATGGGAAAAAAAAGTGACAGTTCCAATGAGTTTAATTCTGCAGGCTGCTCCTCTGGAGCAAGGATCTGCACTCCGCCACTGGACTTCAAATTATCAGTATCCAGTAGGTTTCTGAAGACAACTAATAACTTGTTCATCTTCTCTACTGCACCATGCAGACAAATGACAGCTTCTGTGCCTTTGGTCCTATTGCAAACAGTCCCTGTCACAATCCTTCTGCCCTGTCATCATCCATATTCTCCCTGCCAGCACTCCCACACCTTCCCAACTCACCCACCTCCCCAAGATTCAGGTTTGTCAGATCTGAACTGACTTTGGGGAAGCTACAAGAAGCTTATTAGTCAAAGCTGCCTCCCGTAAAAGAGCCACCAACTTTGTGTCTCTGTTTATAGGCCATTTCCTATTACTTTTCTAGCAGTTAATCTCTAGATTTTTTTTTTCCAGCTGACATGCTAGGGGTTCTATTTACTCAGCCTTTTCTCACATGGTCTTCAAGACATTTTAAAACTACATTTCCCCACCACCAATTTAAACAAACCTTGACAGGAATTAGACTTGAATCCTGCACTGGAAGTACTGAAGAATTTGCAGCTTTGTTACAATATCAGATGCAGCCTCAAACATACTCTAAATATAGTAGAAGGCTGGCCTAAATCTGCTATTGCTTCATGTTTAATTCAGATACCTTTGAGTGAATGCATCCCCACGCCCTTCAATTTTCTCATCCGCAGTTCTCATCACCTATGTACTGAAATTTATGGTGACTTCTGACTTAGACAAACACCAATGAAACACAGAGGAAATGTTTTAAAACACTCTAGTTACGCAGAGTTGTCTTAGATCTAGAGGTTAAAGCACTACATTGCAGCAGGGATTTTACAACTTCACTAAAGCAACTATCGGAGCAATTTTTAAATTACATAGTTCCTTCAAACAGAAGACGAGTACCTAACTCAGTAATGAACAGCTCCTGCACTTTTCTAGTCAAGAACATTGCAGGTAAGCAGGAAGCGATGATGCTTTTGATCTAGCAGTGCAAATCAAAACAAACTCCAGTCGCAGATCTCTGTGCCACCAACTTCTTTAGTGGTGGCTCCCAGAATGCCAGCACGCACAGAAAGTTACACTCTAAACTGACAAGCCAAAACAATATGAGCTTTAGTATTGAAAGTTTCTGAAAGGCCTTGTATTTTGTTATGTTTCTGGGGTCATCTGACAGTTCAACTGTACACTTGTTTTAAAACAAATTCAAGTAAACCAGGATTAGAGCTGATACAGATTTTGGAACACATCTTTCTGGCCTAATAATTATCTTCAGAGATAGCAAGCTCTCAGTCTAAATAATTACATGCAAAACTAGACTTTTGACTGAATTTACAGTGCAGTATTTCTGGGTGAACTCACATTTAGTTTTACGGCTTCCCCCCACAAAATAATGGTCTGTCATTGTTATTTGTTTCCCTAGCTATGCCCTTAAAAGGCTCCGAGGCAAACACGGAGTAAAAGCAAATTGTTCTGAGTAGCAACATTACGGTAAAGGACTGTATAAGACAAGACAAGGTCACATGTCTCTAGTTCCCAGAGAACCAAAGATATCCTCCCAGGATTCTGTACCAAAATTTGCGTTAAATCTTTGTGGTGCCCTGCGGGTGGGGGATAACAAGGATATCCAGTCATTTCCCAATCAAGAGACAGAAAACAGCACCAAGGCTCTGAGTAAGGCACGTTCCTCGTATGATTAAAACTCTATTGCTAATACCACACTTACATTAAAAAAAAAAAAAAAAAAGTATGGGCCTAACAGCAGGAAAACAAAAAGGCAACCCCCTCCCAAAATTAGATTAGATCTTCCTTTATTTTTAACAGCATCGCACTGACGATTTACCCCCACCCGGAGCCAACTCTGCGGCGAGGCAGGGCGGGAGCCGCTCACCACAACCTCTCCTCATTCACAGGGTCGCACCTCGGCTTCAACTCACCCAGGGAAGAGCCGAAGCGCCGGCGGGGCCCGACCCGGCCGCTGTCAGCTCCCCGGCCGCGGTACCTGCCCGGCACGGCCCCGCCGGAGCCTCCCGGCCCCGCTGCAGCCGGCCCGGCCCCGCCGCCTCCCGGGCATCCTCCCTCCCCAGCGTCGCCTCCTCCTCTCCCTCGCCCCCAGACCACCTTCTTGGGTGCTTTTGGGTTTTGCCTTTGCTTCCCTCCGCCGTGCCCCAGCGGGTTGTTACCTTCAACTGCCCCCCTTCCGACCAATTCCTGTTGCCAAAGCAGCGCTGCCCCACACCTTCCCCAGCACGCAAGCAAGTCCCGGCAAAGAAGAGGAGGAGGAAAAGAGAAAAGGCAAGCAAGGAAACAAACAAAAAAAACCAAACCCACAAAAAAAAAAAAAAAAAGCCCTAACAACAACCCACAAAAACCACCAAATAAAATTAACAAACCTCTCGTGGCGCTCCGGGTGTGACAGTGTGTATCCGGCCGGGGGAGGGAGGCGGGGAGCAGCAGTGCCAGCCCCGCTGCTCCGAGCCCGGACCGGGGGAGGATGCGCGCCCGCCCGCGGTGCGGACCGGGGCCGGCCGGCTCAGCGCCGCGGGCTCTGCAGCAGGAGCCGCCGGGCAGCGCCGGGGCGGGAGAGCGGGGCCAGCCCCGGCAGCGCTCGGCCCCGAGCGTGGCCGTGAACCCCCGCCTCACGCCGTCCTTTCCTCCGCGGCCGCGGCCGGCGTCGCCCCTCAGCTGTGGGGCACGGGCGCGTTCGGCGGCCCGGCCGCTCCCCGCGGTGGCCGTGCCGCAGGGGGTGCGGGCACGCCGCGCCAGCCCTGCAGGAACCAGCAGGGTAGGCGAGAAACGGCTCCTTTCTCTCCCCTCCCTTCTCCCTCCCGGAGGGCTCCCCTCCTTACCGGGCTGCCGGGGCTCCTCTGCCGCCTCCGGGGCTCGCTGGGGCCGGAGCGAGTGGCGGCGGCGGCGGCTCCTCCTCAGCGCCTCCCCGAGCCCCTTCCCCACCCTCGTCCTCCCCCGCTCCGCCTGCGCCGGCGTGAGCCGGCGGCCGGGAATGCGGGAAGCGCGGCCGGGCTGCGCTGGAGCCCCGCAGGCATCCAGGGGAGGGCGGGGGAGCCCCGAAAGCTCCTAAATCCGCGGTGAAGGGGCAGGGCGAGTGGTCCCTCGGGTGTCCTCGAAGGTTATTACACCGCCTTGCTCTGTTCGGCTTACAGCAGAATTTACGGCTGCGATTAAAATGGTCAGGAGGAATGTTGTGCAGAGAAACAGAGTTATAAAATAGGCATATTAAGTTAATTACCCAATTTGTCTTATAAGCGCTAGGGAGAAACCGAGATATGCAGCATACCTACTCGGTCCGGAATACCTGCTTTTGTCACCAATATTAATATTCTTGCTTCGGCAATAGAAGATATACCCTCAAATCTCTTCAACTCAGCATCAGACTCAGCAAGATGTGACGGTTTTATAGGCTCTTATTACACTTACAGCATGTATAAGCATTAATTAATTCTACACGGTTGTGTTTATTTCATTGTTTCCTTCAGTTTATTAGTGCTGGGGAAAAGCCAGCTCGGGAGAGGTTGGGTAAGCTGCTCACTGATGACTGAATCGGTCTGAGAGCTGTCAGCAGGACACCCCACAAAAAGGGATTGGGTACTGCACCCACAGCTGCAGCTCTCCCACCTCTAGCTCCTTGCTTGGGGAGCATATAGAGTACAGGTGCCTGCCACTTCCACATGAGACCCACCAGAGCCTGTTGGCACACCTGGACACGATCTAAGCCTGGGTGGAGTCTCCAATGCCACCTCATTTTCAACCCATTCTGCCAGGTGTCCTTAAAGTACACATGCCCCTGCCCCTCATGTGACACAGGACATAGGGCTCTGAGACCCAGGCAGACCATAAAAATCCAACCAGGGCGCAAGGTCTGTGTCACCTGCTCTCCACATTACACCTGTGGATTGGAGTAGGGTCCTACAGAGCTGTGCAGGCAATTCATCCCACAGAGCACCATAATTCATATGGACAGAAGAAAAGCTTCTGCTTCCCCAACACCCCACAATGGTTTGGAGCACTCAACAGGAGAGTCGAAGCTCTGTTTCAATTTCATTTTTGCATTTACAAGGGAAAACAACCGACGGCTTCTTTTACGGTTGGACTCGATGATCTTAAGGGTCTTTTCCAACCTAAGTGATTCTGTGATTCCTGCAAGGGAGTTTCAGATTTCATTCACTGGAGATGTAGCAGGAGGAAACTTGCGAGGAAAGAAACCACAGGAAGTGAGTGGTTCTACCGGAGGAGGCCCCAGCTGTCTGCGGAAAGTGACTGATGGTTGCTGGGATGGTTCTGAGTAAACAGAGTTTTGGTTGCCTGCATCACAGGCGTATTCTTTAATATAAACATCTGCCTTGGACAGGCTGGCCAGGCCTCTGTCGAAACTGCAAAGGCCGTACCTGAACTGATGGTGACTGTTTGACACCAAAATGAGGAACAAATAGACAAAGAAGTGAATTGAAAGTCAGTGAGGGGTGGCTTTGTTCAATGACCTTGATCTTGCAGTTCGAAAACTAATCAGAAGGGAAGATTTGGGGAAGCCCAGAATGAGAGAGAACTGTTGCAAGTATTATCTTTCAGGACACTGAATAGAGAGCTTGATAAGCATCAGTTCCTGCAGAAACTCTTCCAAGAGACATTGTATAGGAGACATACAAATCAGCAAACTTAGCAAAAACTCCTTTGGGAAATTTCTGAAAAGCAGGCAGGTTAGAAGAACAGTTCCCAGCTAAGAACCAATTAGAACATTAAATTGCTCGCGTGTCAGAGTCGGTTCATGACAGCTTCCCAGAAATCTCTAGGAAAAAAAAAAAAAGGCTGAGAGCATAATTTGATTAAGGAGATGAAGAAACTAAAGGGAATTGTGCCAAGCTGAGGAGGCTGCCCTTTGAACCCAGGAAATGAAGGTAGCAGTGAAGCTCTCAAACTGTCAAGGGCTGGGGAGAATGTGGAGGCTTCAGCTCAAGAAGCAGTAACAGTCTGTCTGAAGTCTTGTGGGAGTTTGTAGGAAAAAAATGTTACATGCTTTCTTGAAATGAGATGGACAAGGATGAACTGCATGAGAAGAGCAGGGAGTCAAAAAACATCTGCAATTTCCACTGAAGAGGTCTGCGAGTAGTTTGATACACTGGGAAATACACTACAGGTCCTCAAAACTCACTCGGAGCATCTATATTTTTGTTGTTGTTGTTTTTTACTTCATTTAATTAAAAGATAAGCTTTCCTTGGCTCCTTCCCAGATGTCGGTTTTTCTCTGAATTCTTGCCAATGCAAGCAATTCAATCTTGGTGAGGTACTCACTCTGAGCAAAGCAATCATTTTTCCATTAAGCATCCAGAGGGGAAAAAAAATATAACAGAAAACATGTAAAAGTAATTAACCTTGGTTTTCCTCCCAGAAATTTCTACCTGTAGCTTTGCAAAATAGCAGCTTGACCTATGAGATTTGTGTTGCTTGGAGGCTGACAAAAAAAAAAAAAGTCAAATGCAGTAACTATTAAGTTTATTCTAAGCAGAAAATCATGTCTCTATCAAAATGATTTTTACCAACCACTCACTCCTACTTATGGCTGCCTAGCTTCAATGATCTGAGGGGATGAATTGAAATCTTTTTTACATAATGCTTATTTAGCAACGAAATGTTACATGGACACCTGTTATCTCTATGGCTCCCAATACCCACTTCTTATATTTCTGATTTAGCAAGTCAGCTTGCCCTCTAACCTTTTCTCCAATTTGGTTGTTCCTCTGGATTTGGAAAGGGTATATCTTCTGCAATTTTTAAACTATTCCATGATTCTATAATACAGACCAAGTGAAGCAAACTGAAATGTAATGGAAGATTTTGATGATTTTTGAATCACCTATTAGACAAATACTAAAATTCTGATTAATGGAGTAACATTTATTGCAGAGTCATAAAGGAGTCAAACTCCAAACAGAATATTAATTGCCACTACTGATAAATATTCATTTCTTTTTCCTTATGAGAGGGAGGGAATTAAGTAAGGTGGCTTTTATTAATACAAGGAATTCACATTTCACAGTTTCACTTTTATTTCCAATTATGTGTTAGCCTTCAGCCAAGGTACAGGTGTAGATTAGGGACTCTGAGAAGAAAATTTTAAAATTAAGTCTACAATTAATGCAATTAGCATTTAAAAGTAAGAAGATGTTATTAACAGATTTTGTCATCTGTCAGCCTGATCAAGTTGTATCAAACCTGGTATTTATGAAGGAAGATCATAACTGTGCATGGAAAGCTGCCAAAGAGACTTTGGACAGGTTGATTTCTTAAGTAACAGTAATTTAACCCACTACAGCTTCCTCATGTGGGCATAATACCTGAGGAGAAAGAGAAGGTGGCAAGTTGTTGAATGCAAATTAAAAAAAAAAAAAAGATAAATGTTGATTTTTTAAAAAGGATCCCACAAGTGCAACTACTGCAGTGCTCAGAGTGGGTCAGGTTCTGCTCCCAGGGAACAGGCAGGAGGAAACAGCCTCAAGTTGCACCAGGGGAGGTTTAGATTGGATAATAGGGAAAAATTCCCCACTGAAATGGTTATCAAGCATTAGCACAGGCTGCCCAAGATTGTGGTGGAGTCACCACCCCTGGAAGTGTTAAAACATATGTAGATGTGGTACTTAAGGACGTGGGTTAGTGCTGGGTTAAGGGTTGGATTTGATGATCTCTACAGGTCCTTTCCAACCAGAACAGTTCCGTAATTCTATGATTTGAAATTTGTTGCCTCTTTTCACCAATTTAGGGGCAGCACTGAGAACTGAGTAACCAGCAGTGAAATGTCATAGTGCTGCAAATAATTAGTTAAATATCTCATGTTTTCAGGTCAAATTATGCCTAAACAAATAACAGTCTGTGCATGTCTGAAGTGCCTCACATCACAAAATGCCAAGCCACTTTGCATTAAGTGATTGATGCCAGACACAAACAGGCTCCTTGTCACACGAGCCTTAATTTTGCTTTTTTAACCATAGACCTTACAATGTTTGTACTGTAATCTTTCAACTTTTTAATGGGAATCCAAAGGTAGATTGGTTATTTCCTGATTGGCTGATCTCTAAACCTGGAAATCTACACCTGTGAGCAGTTCTCTGCTGTGGCAATGTTTTTATTATTTTGATCTGTATCCAAAACAGTTGGATCTGGAAATCAGGACAGAAATGAGAGCTGACAACATCCCAGTATTTCCTGTGTTTCAGAAATTAAACTGAGTTTCCAAAAACCTTACAGAAGTCAGAACAAAACCCAATTTTGGGGTACACATTTGCAAGATTTTTCATTTTATTGTATTTTCCCATCCCAGAATACAATTAGAGAAATATTACCATGAGAGAATACCTAGTAGTATTTTGCAGAAAGTCAGAAATGTGCACTGCATTTTCTGAAGGCACTCAGTTTTTTTAGATATATGAGATCATGCTATCCATTATCCCCTACGGATGTCTCATCTATGATATTTCAGATATTCCTCAAGAATGCTGAAGAAAGTGCAGACACCTTGGCAACCCCTCTAAAGAAAGCACAATCCCAGTTTATTCATAAAATTACTGCAGAATATTGATCATCATAATAATCAACTACAATATTCAGGTTGTTATTTCTACGTTTCATTTGGTAGTACTGATTTTTTTATAAGTGCAGATGTTTTGTCTTTTTGCAGTTGGGTAGCACAGGTTCTTCCTTCAGATATTTTCAGTTCTTTACTGAAAGAACTTCCTGATAAAATCCTTGCTATAAACTGTCTTTTCATGAGTAGGGAGTTTCAGCATTTCAGCCTTAGTAGACCATTAGAACCAGACTTAAACACCAAACAGCTGGTAAATATTATTAATTAATTATTAAATTGTGGGCTCCAAAACACTTAAAGTTCCAGAACAAATTACTGTGCCATGATCTACTATGCAGGACAAGCTCACCTGTCCCTGACCACTGCCTGCCTTCTAGAAGGCTGTGTGATCTCAGCCAGCTTCGAAAGAAGATTTTTTTTCCTGAGTTTTTTTTACATTTCATGCAATGTAAGAAAAGACTGAAGTGAAATTGAGACAGCAACGAGAGAAAAAAGAATCAAGAGAAAAAAATAACAACATGGAAGATAACCTCAAGCTATAATATCATAAAGTCAGAAGTCAACTCATCAAGAATTAGGATGGTCCTGTTTAAATAGCATGGGGCAAGTTTCCCAATGGATTGCCAACTGCCCAGCAAGCAGGCCCAACATCTGTGTGCATGGGGGTGGCAGGCTTTTAGGACAGGACCTGTGGGGTAGCCTTCTCAAGAAGATTTATAGGATTCCTTTGCCTCTGCAGATTTCTATTCCCAGCATTTGCCCAATCTAATTCGTCAGGAGGAAGAAAGACAGGAACGTGTTTGAGCAGATCTCCACCCTTTTGTAAAAAAGTAATCTAAATGAGTGAAAAGATGTGTGTGTTTTGTGAAAGCTGCATTTCCCAACATACTCAGGCTCTGTGACGAACTTAACAAAATAGAACCCTTTAACAGCAAATTATTCGACCTAAGGAATCAAATTTTCAGGCTTCATAAATTGCCCTGATGAGCTTCCTTCATGCATTGTTTTCACTGCAGGAAGATATTCAGATCACAGTAAACACAGCTGAACTAAGATAGCCATAGTTTCACAAAAAGGAACCTTAAATTACTAATTATGCAGGAATGCAGAAATGAGTTGTCAGAAGAAAATCAAGATCAAAGGTTTTTCCATTTTCAATTTTTCAGAATTCAAAAGAACACTCAGCTTTTTTAGCTATTCTTCTTTCAAAGGGCTCTGATTGTGAACTGGCAAAAATGAAAATGAGGACCACAACAAAAAGAAGACACCACATGCAACTGAGACAAAGATCAGGGAGGTCAAATACCTGTGGTAATCTGGGCAGTTGGACTAAAATGTTGAAAGATGATTAGATGGTTCTGTTTTGTCCTTTTAACTACCACATAACAGCAACACTGTGGAAAAAGAATATATATATGTAAAAACATTTAAACACAGCCACAACCTTCTGAGTACAAAGAGATAATAGCTGGATATTAATATTTATTTCTCACATGTGACCCAGGATGTATTTTCTTTTAGTCTGGTAGTAATGTTTTTATCATAACAAACCATTATTTTGATTTATTTTCAGAAAATCTCACTGATAGCTTACAGTGATAGTTCATTTCAAACAGGCTGCTTCATTCTCTGCTGCTGTACTCAATCACTACAGCAGGGCATTACCTGGGGTAGCCAATACTGCATTTGGAATAAACAATAGCAATTTATTGAAGCATGAGATGATGTTATTCATTTCCATCTCAGGCCACCATGTGCACACATGAAGTAACAGAGCACTGAGCCCAAAATACCTCAGAAGGTCGTGTGTGTGTGTGGATTCCCAGCAATTTATGCATAAATATGCTCTTAGCAAGAGCTTTTTGGGCAAACAGGATGTTTGACTCTTTCACTGGAAACACCTTCACTGGTAATTGTGGTGATTTTCAGGCTCTACCATTTTGACTCTGCAAGTGTGGCCCTCAGGAGGTTTCTGAGTGGGTAAATCTGGATTGAGTTTTAGCACTTAAAAATGTATTTAAAAAAAAAATCAAATCAAAACAAAAAGGCACTCCAAGCTGCCTGTTTGATTTTGCGATTGGTCACTGAGAATGCTCATTTTTCTCACATGAAAAGTTATTTGTTTGTGTGAAAAGGAAAGGAAGCTTGAGAGAATGGTAAATTTGCTTGTCTATTATTATACAGAAGGACAGAGAGAGGAAATTAACTTTCAGAAATTACAAATAACACATATAGAAAGAAATGAAACCAACAAAGCCATAATCTTCTACTGATTTCACTACTCGTGGTTGAAAAAATTATAAAGAAAAATTATATTTGAAATTAAACTTTAAGAAGATTTGTTGTTGTTTGTAGAGAGGAGAGGAGAGGAGAGGAGAGGAGAGGAGAGGAGAGGAGAGGAGAGGAGAGGAGAGGAGAGGAGAGGAGAGGAGAGGAGAGGAGAGGAGAGGAGAGGAGAGGAGAGGAGAGGAGAGGAGAGGAGAGGAGAGGAGAGGAGAGGAGAGGAGAGGAGAGGAGAGGAGAGGAGAGGAGAGGAAGTCCTAATGGAGGCAGGATGACAGCTTTCCACCCTGAGGGGGAGATTTACTTGGCAGCAGGAGCCTCTCTTTTCCTGAACTCCTTGCAATCCTCATCCATACCAGTCATCTGGCTTTGAAACCTCCAGTCATCATTATTCACTCTGTTCCTAGCATGACATTTTCTTCAGCAGGATTTCATATGGCTTCTGTGGCATGTTATTGTTTCTTTTATGAATGTTAATAAGATTTTCCTGAAGGGAACTGGGGAAAATATATTAAAAAAAATATAAAAATGAACAATTGAACTCCTGAGGAAAACAGAAAATAATAAAACAAACGAAAATCAATCAATAAAAACAGCTCTAGATTTTAAATTAAAAAAAGTTTTACTAAAAGATTATCCTAGCACCTTGAAATGTTAATATGGAGGAGTAATGAATTAGTATCATGTTGACAATGGAAGACATGGATAACTGAGAGAAAGGTTGTTAAAATGCTTAAAATGAAATTTGTTTTTCTTCATTCATACCACTTTCAAGATTGAATTTACATGCAAGAAACAATCTCACTGCTAAACACTTACTGTTACCATTGCTTCAGTAAAAATGTGAGAGTTCAACGGACATGTGGAATATTGCAATCCAGGGAGGAAAGGAAGGAAAAAATAACATAATGCTCCTGGGACTTCTGAGGAAAAAGAAAGATCACTCCTGCTCTTTAAACTGCAGTGAAAATATATGCTGTATTTTAATCACTACAAAGTTCCAAGACATTTGTAAAAGAGACCTAAAACCTTCTGCATATAAAACAGCATTATTCATTGTTCTACAGAAAAGCAAAAATGCATGTACACAACAGTGGCTTGTAACTGTGCATCAGGTGGTGCAGCATTAACTCTGTTTAGTGAGGATTCTGCCAGAATCAGTTCTCTGGGGGAGATGAACCTCTCAAGCCTTCTGATGTTTCCAGAGCAGCACCTCTTGCAGGGGATGGAGCAGTTCTTTCTCAGGTGATCTGCTGCCAGTCTTTGGGGCTGCAAAGTGACACTGACTTTGTGCTGTGGTGGAAATACACCCTTGGGGGTTTGTATGCTGACATAATGAACTGCTCCTAATATATATTGGCTGACTGTTACCCAAAGCTCTGATCATTCTTGAGTACAGAGAAACATTTTACATGGTGAATGACGAGGCAAAGTACCCAGTTGTTTATTTTTGACTGTTGTACATTAACTATGATCTCTTCACTTTGTTTTATTCAAACCTCAGTTTCTCCCAATAGAAAATGAATATATTAAAATGTGTCAGCCTCATAAATATGGCAGGAGGAGTAATCAATCTGCTTTTACAAGAATCCTGAGAGACTAGGAATTTTTGAAACTGTTTACTTCCAGAAAGTTTTTCTTCTTCAGCTGCCTACAATTTTTCAAATATGTTACTCCAGCTTTTCAGAAACATTTTTTTTAAGTTGCAGATCATTTAAAGCAGAGGAAAATTCTAAAAATACTCTCAATGTGTGAATATAGTCCCTCAAAATTTGTTTTCTTAGCTGTATTTACTAAAGCCATGGCACTTCAGGAATGATGTAAAAATATACATGAAGACTTGCAGACATTTTTCTGACATGCACTTTTCCTGACAAATAAAAACTGTGACCCTTTACCGGTGTATTAGCTAAAACTGTACACCTGGGTACAGTTTAAACCATGAGGATTTGAAGCTCTGTTGGATCAAGGTCCACATTCTTTTTGAAAACAGATGTTGCTGTAAATAAGACTCTCTCCATTTTGTAAGAAGTAAATCTGTGCATATACCCAAGCAAGCAGGTTTTCAGCATTTTGCAAAAAGAGTGAAGTATCTTGTTTACATAATTCTTTCTGAAATTCCAAGGAATTTCCCCAGGAGGCAGGATACCTTTGTGGGCATGCACATCCCAGCAGGGCCCTAAGGAAAGATAGGTTAAAATTGTCGTATGATTTCAGTGGAAATATTAACAAAAGATAAATCTTGAACATGACTTTTAGAAGTAGGACATTGAAATCTCTGCCTAGTGATAGCTTTGGCAGCTTGAAATAGGAGACAGCTCATAACAACTGCTTCAAACTCATTATTAAACAAATCAAAGAAAAATATGTACATCTATTAAATAAATTGTAAAAAAGAGGCTTGAAAAACCATCAGTGGGCACAAGATCCCCAAATATCTTGAAAACAGGCCCCAAATAAAGATGCTTTTGAAATCTTGCTGTGAGTTCAAGGGAACAGCTAGCAGAGAAGATTGAGGGATGGTGTTTAGCCATATATTTTGGCAACTTCCAGCGACCACAAACTGCATCACATGCTCAGAGTCCAATTTAATATTTTGGGCTGGGGCATCTTCTGCCCTTGGAGCCCCATTCTTCTGGATTCTGTAAGAAGGGCACTTTCCTTCTCTAGATTAATCATTTAATGGCTTTTTTTTTGTAATTGTTCTGCTTGTTGCTGTGAGTTAGATTGCCTGGAAGCAAAATCTGTGTGACTCAATCATTTGTATATTCTAAACAGGGATGGAGAGAGGGGAAGGAAGTAGCATGAATAAAATATAAAAATAAAATGCATTGCTTTGTCTGACCTGCTTTAAATGCCAGATTAATGTCTGCTTGATTTAGTTGTTTTTTCTTTCCCTTGTTCATCTAACAAATGGTTTCATAGCACTGTGTTGAACACAGTTTATTTTTACCACTAAAGCCCTGGATCCCAGTAGGGGTTATTAGTACTACAACATGAGCTCTAAAAGCTCAATACCATGAACACAAATCTTTTTAAAGAGAAAAGATTGCATGTGCATCACTCCTGAATCAATTTAACTCTAAAGCACCTTCTCTAAATTGGAATATGTTTCCTATTCATTTCTTGAGCTATTGTGTTTAAATAAAAGCTTCCTCATGGTCCATTTAATTTTACTACCTGTACTTTAACCACTGGACCAAGGAACACAAAGACCTGGAAGTCATGATGCCTGGTCTCTGCACCCAGCTTGGTCATTCTCCTAGCACTCCCTGCTGTTTCAATTTCCTCAGCAGAGAGGGAAGAGGTGATAAAATTTTCAGATATTTAAAGCAATTTATACCAACTGTTATTAAATTCCAAAAGGTTGGCTTGTACTTTATCTCTTATCATAATAAATTCCAGCGCAGGAACATTTTACAAATGATAAAGTTATTGCAGCCCTTCTTTTAGAAAAATAAAAGCCAAAAGGGATCCCATCCTGTCAGCTTCTTTTGCCCAGAGCAGCTGTGGCTGCCCCATCCCTGGAAGTGTCCAAGGTCAGGCTGGATGGGGCTCTGAGCAACCTGGGATAGTGGAAGGTGTCCCTGCCCATGGCAGAGGGTGGAACAAGATGAGCTTTAAGGTCCCTTCCAAAAGAATATGGTTCAACTATATAATTTAGCTATAAAAGAGAGCATTCTGTAGAGATTTATTAGAAGAACTGATTGAAATTTGCATTTTTATATTTTGGTTAAGTTTTGAAATTTGTCTCTGTTTAAATGACGAATGAAAATCAGTTTGTGGAACCAGTTTTCCTTTGGTTTTATTTTGCAGAGCTCAGAAAATGTCATTGAAGAAAATTGCTTTAGGGAATTTGCCATTTTTAAATTGCACTTTGAAATATGACGTGTCAACCAGAACATGGCATTTTTAAAAAATAAAGTTATAATTTAGTGCTTTTTCACTACTAACAATAACAACATTGGAGTAATAATGCTGCCAGTAGTCTACTTTAGTATGAAATAAAACCTTTGAGGGTTTTTTAAGAATTATGGACAGTTGTCTCTTAATGAGAACTAAGATAATCTTCTCTAGTAAATTAGACTGGGTGTTACTTGAATTACTACAGCATAAATGTTCAAATGTTTGAGGGGGGGATATTTCTCCTGGTACAAATTAGCTACTGTATTTAATAATCCTATGAAGAAGAGTTATATTTCAGTATTGTAAGAAGACACTGAAATCATGCAATACATCATGAAGTTACGAATAGTACAAAAAATAAAACCCCATGCATAAATACCAAAGCTATTTGTAGACAACTTTTGAATAAACACTTTTCCTCTTTATCTGATCTTCCCAATCCTCTTGAACCACTCTGATCATTCATCCCTTTCACTCCTTGTTTAGAGAGTTTCTTCAGCTGAGGCACGTGGCGTTGTCACCCAGATTCACACATGAGATTTTCAGATGTGTCTAAATAGGAAAGCAATAACAAAAGTTGGAGTCCTGGCCTCCATCTGCAGCCACCTGATCTCATCTCCAAATTTCCCTTCAGCAGCTCCTGATGCCTCTTAACACACACTGACTTTTGTAAGGAAATCAATTTGTCACTTACAGAACACTGAGGAAACAGCAAGGTCACCTTAACTACACATATTTCAGAGAGAGTTCAGAGGTGTTTAATATGTGTTGTAAAAGATTTTACAGCAAGTCAAATTACGAGTCAAGAGAACAGCTCATCCAAGTGATTGTGGTGTCCTGTGTCTGATCTGAGTAAGGCCAGATGAAAGAGAACAAACAAATGAGAAAAACACTGTAGGATAACTCTCCTCTCTGCCAGTATTAATTAGATAAATAGGAATTTGCACTGAGATAATCTGTGGTATGTTCATTCTCAGGAAAGGAGAAGGATGAGAGGGCATATGGGGGGTGTGTTGTGTATATGAAATTTCTGTGAAGTGCACATTGTGATGAGAGTGAATGATTAGTACAGTAATTAATATAGCTAGGCTTCCTCTTCCTCCTCCAATGGGCAGCTTCAGCCACAGCAAACCTGTCTTCCAGAGCCCTTCTGCAGCCCCTGAAAAGGGGGAGGCTCATCCAGAGTCTGACACAGCACATCCCTTCAGTCCTGAAAGGCACACAGGGACAACTTCTCCATTTTTCCTCAACCATAAAGCAATAATTTATCCTGTATTCCATGGGTACCTGTAAGGGTGCTGCAAGGTGTTTGCCACCTCAGAGCAGCAAACCTTTCCACAGTGGATTTGAATTCAGTTTACAGGATTTTTCACCTGCAGTAAGAAATTGTTAAGGACTGCAACAAAAAGAAATCGAAAATCACTGCTCTAGATGCAGCCTAATAAGATTGTCCTTGTAGATCTAAAGTTAGCTGCTGTGAAAAAGCCTTATATGCTGTTTTCCCTTTTCAAAGCTGTGCAAACGTGAGATTTAATCCACTGAATGAGCTCTGTGAAAGCTCAGATCTTCCTGCAGTGTTGCACTGCCTGGTCTGACACACTTACATAGCAGTTCTAGGATGCACCCAATTACCAGTTCCTTTCTCTGCACTCTGATTTCAGCTTATTGCCCTACGCTGCTTTGGCACATTTTCTCTCTCCTTTCATTTTTCCTTTCAAAGGGATTCTTTGCTGCCATCTACTTGGCACAGTCAATTACAGCAGCACAAAACACTACCGAAGTAGAATAGTAACATCCGACCTTCACTTGAATAAGGTGCAAAGCAGCTGTACGAGTATTTCCCTGTGTTCTTTTTCTTTTATTGAACACCTTTTAATGGCAGTCAAATTCTTTCAGCAGAACGCTGAGGTGACCAAACTGCTGCTGCATAGTTAATCAAAAGCAGTTTTGGAAAGTGCTGGAGCAGGGCACAGCTCCTTTGAAATCTATGAAAATATACAGTGGCATTGTGCAGTTGGGTTTGGGGAGATTCATTTTCCATTTTGCTTTGTTGTGCATTCAGGTTTGTTTTGTTGATAATGCAGGAGAACATCCGTGCAGGTCCGGATCTCTATTTCTTCCTGAAGCTAAGGAAATTATATCAGAGGGGTTAATTCACCTTATTCACCAGCAGGGAGGAGTGGAGACACAGTGTAGACAAGGGATTCACCAGTGAAGTGCTTTCTCCATCCCGAGGCCCTGAAGGTGCACCCAGGAAATGCTAATGAGAGATGAGGAGGGTGTAAGAACTCCCTGACTCTGATTAACACAGTCTCAGCCCAGACAGATCAGTAACCTTCCAGCTCACTCATCCATCAGCAGCTCAGCTGGCTCTGCCAGTTTTTGCAGTGAGCTCTGATTAAGCTGGATGTAACAAAATACATCGGTCGAGGAAACAAAAGCACCTTTCCCCTTGCTGAGTCTGTGTTTGCAGAACACCAAGCATGTCAGAACAGCCCTGCATGGTGGCTCTGGTTTGTTCTGTGGAAGCAAGAGGATGAATGGAAGGCAGTGTTTCAGGGTATGGCTGCTTTGGAAACCATCCAACCAACCAAAAACCAGCCCCAAACAGAAATAGGAGGTTTAGCCCAGGTCATGTTAAATGACAGTGATCAGGCAGCCCCTGTTTTATCAGGGGTTAAAAGCTAGAGCTGTCACAATTAATTTGATATAGCTGATGGGTGGTGAGAGAATAAGTTGTGCCTCATATCTAAAATAATATTTGGGAGATTGTAGGTTTTTTTCAACAATAACTCTCAGCCCTAAAAACAGGAACAGCAAGAGAGCAGTAACACAGGTGCTGGCTGTATTTCCTGTTTTATGAATGGATTGATCCACGCTATCACTAAGCAGCACCAATGACAAGTCACTGTTTTGGAATGTTTTGGCTGACAAGGAATTTGAAGAGTTAAAAAAAATTATTTTAGCAAGGGATATAAAGGGTGCTGTCTCTGTTTAATTTTTTTTAATTTTTATTTATTTATTTGAATCAGTAGTTTCAGTTTATTTGGTCTGTTCCTTTCCTAGCAGGGATATTCTGTGCAAAGAGGATGCTTGTCAGCATCTAGACTTGTTGTATCACCCTGGTTGGTGATATCCCACAATAAACTCCAGAGGGTGTTGCAGAAAGAAAGCTCTCAGATATCTCAGTAGGCTGAACTTTTTTACTTTCCTGATTTGAGCTTCAGACCTGTAGCATGAAAGAAGACAGACATGGCCAGCTTCTTTACAGGATTTGTGTGTGAGGAGGGTAAGAGGAGGAAAGAGGGAATGACAAAACACCCAAAAATAATAAAAAAAAAAAGACAGAAACCCCCCACAAAGCATCTAGAAAGGCCAGCAGACAAGCAGGAAAAGTGAGGATGGTTAAGGAGCATGGATTGCTCAGGGACTGGCAGGAGGAGACTGTCGGACAGCACACAGGCTCCATGAACTTGTGAAGGAAGAGCCATACAAGAAAAGGTATTCTCTAAGGGATGTGCTGTCCTCTCTCTTGTCCTGTATCAGGTTATGTCACAGGTGGCTGACTAACACACAAGCACTGCTGTCAGATCTCATTAGACTTTTATCCCTCACTATGGGACCTCTTCTTTGCTCCTGGGGTTCCCCAGAGCCACAGGGGCTCTACAGCCTTTCTCTAGAGCTGCCTTTGGAGTCCAGGGCTGAGGAGGGACGTGGCATGGGCCAGTTGTAGGATTTTCTGGTAGCTCAACACATGCTCAGAAGATGGATCAGATGAGTGATTTCAATGCTGAGCACAGAGCCAGACGCTGGCCAGATCCCAGAAGTGTTCCAGATGTTCCTCAGTGCCCTTGTCCTGGAGGAAGGTTGCTTCCTGATGTCTCTGTAGGCCTATAAGGTGTTGACTTGAGAGCACTGGAAAGCTGAGAGAATATTTTCATGTGGCCACAGTGTCTGAGCTGTAGAGGAAAAATACAAGAGTTTGCAGTTTTGGGGCAGGAGCAATACAGTATGCTGATGACCAAAGAAACCGTCACACAGTGAGGGACTGCAAGAATGATGAGCATCATGGCACTTGTCCTAGTTCAGGAACAACCCAGAGTCAGAAAGAAGCCCTGGAAGAGGAGTAGCACAGAAGGTGGGGAGAGGAGAAAAACCAGGAGTGAAAAACTGCTGAGTGAACCTTGACATTCAGGACCTGCCTGACCTTCAAGCTAGGTGAAGTAACAGTGGGGAGTAAGTCTCGAAAAAATCCATCTCGTACTCCAGAATAACTTACACTTTCCTCTGCACAGCCTCAGTGCAGTGACTGAAATAAAACCATGCTTGCAGCAGTCAGGTAATGTTTTCAGCTGCAAGGCTGGAGAATGCCAGGTCTGCTCTCTTGTCACAAGTGTCTAGTACACGACTTCCACATCTGTGGATCTCCAGATGTGGAGATACATACAGGACCTTGCTTTTACAAGGAGACTCCTAAAATTGCCTTTGGAACAACAATAAAATAAAGATTTATTTTTTTTTTAATGGAAATTGGTAGCATCATGTACTGTCTTCTCCTGTTTAGTTTATAGATATAGAGAAGACATAATAAAATCTTATGCCACCAAATAGTATAGAAAGAAACATATTGGAGGATAAAAATGACTTTTGAACTCATTAGTCTGATAATTAGAAGACTATTCTTTATCTTCATACTTCTGGGAATATTAGAAAAACAATCTAAGCCAACACAGCAGAAACAAACATTAAACTTGTGTTTATGTAAAGCAAAACATGTACATTAAACAGAGACAGACATTAATTTTACCATTTGTTATAAAAAGGCCAGACTTTGGTATTAA
The DNA here is from genome assembly GCA_017589585.1 of Phylloscopus whistleri. Taxonomy (NCBI): domain Eukaryota; kingdom Metazoa; phylum Chordata; class Aves; order Passeriformes; family Phylloscopidae; genus Phylloscopus; species Phylloscopus whistleri. Next base: position 1,724,178 of record JADMLD010000723.1, read on the forward strand.
CTGAAAGAAACTGGAAAAGTAATGAAATTTCAGTGACAGATCTATCTCTGCTTTTAATAACAGTGTCCCACACCCACCCCTACCCCACCACATAACAAGTGATGAACAAGATGGGTGACAGACACCACATCTTACAATAATCACTTGTAAAAGCTCTGGAAGTGAAACCAACACAATTACATCAGTGATGATTTGCACATCCCTGGTGGATGCTAACAGACAAGACCTGACACAGCCCAAAGCTAGACAGTGCCAGCTGCTCTCGGAATAGCTTCAGCACGAGTTTCCTTGGAAAGGTACCCAGGAACAACCTTCTCCTTGCAAGGGATAAGTACCTCTGAAATGCAGATGCCAGGGAAAGCACAACAGAGTCATGCTGAAGACTGGATGAACTCCCTTGTCAACAAAAAAAGGGGTGGGGGGGTGGAGGGGGGAGGGAAACAAAAGGAGGTGTGAGAAACAAAAAGCTGCTAAATGATCAAAATGTGAGATAAAGACATTTTTGCTTCAAGTATCCTTGTTTCTGCAAAACCATCTCAGTCTCCCTGCCCCTGGCAATCAGAGTCAATTTATTCAAATACTAATCTTACAAACAGAAATGGAAAATTAAATCCACCATGATTGTAAATAGCTAGGGTGCTGCCTGCTGAAACATATGAAACGCTAGGCAACACTCTCTCATTTTCTGGGAAAAAAAAATCATAGAAATTTTCAATTTGAGCGTGAAATTATTCCTTTTAGAATTGCTTACAATGTAACCAGTGGGTGAGATACTATTCCTTAAAGTCATTTGTAAGTGAAAGAGTCCTGCATGGACTCTTCGTCCCCCGCTGACTGGGGGCTTTTTGTACCCCTCTGCTTTGGGGTGTGGCACAGGCGAGCGATCGGATTGGTCGAGAGGCAGAGGGCTCTGTGATGGACAGCACCTGGGCGTGGCTTGCAGCGTGGGGGCGGGGCCAGCATCAGGGCGGCCTGGGGGAGGGGTCCGGCGTTTGGGCTGTCCTTGGCTGCGGGTCACGCTCAGGCCCTGACCTTAGGGATAAAGGTGGCTGTGAGAAATGAAGTCCACTCCTCACCTGAAATTTTAAAAGTTTAGCAAGGGACAATAGGGAGAAAAGTGAATAAAGGAAAAGGAACAGCATTGGATGACACACCGCAACCAGAGGCACGCCATTCAACACAGCAACACTGCTTAGATACCCTGGATATTGCATCAGCCCAATACATACTTACAAAATTATACATATTTAATCATTTTAACATAGTTCCTACTGCATCCCACCTTTTCGAAGCATGTGCAGTTGTCCCAGTCCTGGTCATTTGTTACTTTTCAATACATTCAACAGGTTTTGGTTCCTTCACTGGTTAAATGTGAACATTACAACAACTCTTCACCAATATTGGTATCACAATGCAACAGCTGCATCAAAAGATCTGTAAACTTTAGCAAAACTTCTTTTACAAAAGTCAACATTATAAAACACACAGTGCTCACTCTAACAATTGCTAAAGCCAACACTGTAATAAATTTATCACAGTGGCCTTGAGCCTAGAGCCAGCCTTGGGCTAGGGAGAGTGACTGGGGCTGCCATTGGGCTTAGCTCCAAGGATGGTGTTGGCCTGAAGGCAGGAACTGGGGCTGAGTTTAGGAGTTCAAGCTAAAGCTGGCATTGGAGTGTGGGCTGGCACTGGGCTTGAAGCTGCCCTTGGGGTTAGGCTTAAAGTTGCAATTGGGGCTGGCTTTGAGTTTAGGGCTAAACATGGCATTTGGTTTAGGGCTGAGCTTTTAGCAAGGTGCTGGAACTGGGGCTGGTCTTTCCAGGTAGGACTGGGTTTTAGGTTAGAGCTGGAATTGGGGTTAAGGCTAAAAGTGGCATTTGCCTTAGGCCTGGACTTGAGATTGGCTCTGGGGTTGCACAAGTCTGGCAATGGGATGAGATTAAATCCAGGAGCATGAGTGTGTCTCAACATGGAGTGAGGCTGAGATCAGGATCAGGGTGAGCTTTGGAACCGAACATGCACAGAGGGACAGGGGAGACGTTGCTGCAGGATGTCCCTGGCATCATCGCAGCCATGCTCAGGCACCACCACCAAACGAGGCGGGAGCTGGCTGGTCCAAGATCCAGGTGATCCCAGCACCTAGAATATCCCTCTGTCCAATTCTTTTAGCTGTCCTGAACATTCTCCCTCCAGGCTCTTTGTCACCTCCTCAATAGAAGAGCATGGGATATTGAGTGGCTTCTAAGACCCTGCAGAGTCCTTGAGGAGGGCAAGCCTTGCTTAGCAACAACCAAACACTCTACCTGTAATACACAGCATTCCCATCCTGCATCCAATCCCATCACTGCGCCACTTTCTGAGAAGAAAGGAAGCCCATTCAAACCCAAGGATGCTCATTATGCTCTTCAGTAGTGAACCACCACACACTAGACCACTCATAGTTCTTACTCACAGAAAGGTTAAACAATTTTCATGTTTTCTTCAGCCACTGCTCTTGCTGCTCCTCATGCTACAGATGAGGAAGCCTATTCAAAAATGGTACATTTAGTCCTGGCTGGTTTGACCCAAGTTTTGCAACTCTGTAACTTCCTCAGCCTTCCAGACCCAATAGTTCTGGAAAAACTTCCAGTGGGTTATAAAGCCAAGATCTGTGGCTATTTCATGAGCAGCGTTGGGTCAAGGAATATTTTTGATTCTGTGTGAAAGAAAAAGCTTAAATCATCTCACAGTCATGCCAGTGCAGAGCAGCTTAAGGGGAAAACACAGCACAGCAGTTGGAATGGTGAGGGATGAGCTCTGTGATTGAAGATTTTCATCACTGACATATTGGCTAGTGAGGTGTTGCTAAGACTTACTTTGTCACTTCAGTTAATTTCCCTGATGCATTTGGTGGTGCCAGGGAATCAGCTGCACCTCCATCAATTCCATCCAAGAGCTCAGACTCACCATACCGAAGGATCCATCCAGCCCGTGGCTTTGGACCCATCATTGTAACTTGTGAAAGCTGGTGTTTGCTGTGACAAGAAGGGGCAGGAATTATCTTCAGTACAGTATTTTCCTTGGTCTCTGAAATAGCCTTTGGCTTGTTTCAGTCCTTCCCAGATTGCATTTATTCTTGTTCATTTGTAAAATCCCTGGAGTTTTCAGAGTCAAAGCAGGAAGAGCTAAATGTTGACATCTGATACTTGGTTCTTATATCTCTAAAGGCCTTTCAGAACATGAGGCAGTGGTGTCTTGCATGGAAGATTGCTTGGGAAAGGGTTGCTGTCCTAAAGAAAGACATAAACCAAATGATGAACAGAGCACGCTCTCCCCCAGAAAGTGAAACTCTGGCAACAACAGTCAGTAGGCACAAGGAATCCCATGAGTGTGCAGTGTGGAGAAATTTGTTTGACTGGGGACAAGATGTGGATGAATGACTCCTGATTTCACTTACTGCCTCAGACTGGAGCCAGCTGATCCCTCCCATGTGGAGACCACTTGTTTCTCTGGTCCATTCCCCTTTATTCCATTCTGGAGGCACTGAAAGGCATTTAAGATATTTGTGCCCTGGAAATTAAAAGGTGTATCACAGCTGGTTTTGGTGATGGTGGCCCCAATTCCGCATGTGCATGATCTGCCTGACACATGGGACATGCCTGATGGCTGTTAGTTTGCCTAGAACAATTTTGACTGACATCCAGGATGTGTGGAAACGTCACAACTTACCCAATTCCTGTTGGCCATGATAAAACTTCAAGGGAATGAAACCATTTCCAAGATGCTTGCTTGAAGCTATCTTTGATTGTCATATCCAAGCACCATTGAGTGAGTGAGAAAAGTGAGTATTTTATTTTCACCTTTGTTTAGCAGAGTCCTGCATTGTATCATCTCTGCTCTTTTAAATGCATGAGAAGGATGTGGGAAAGGGAAGAACAATCTGGCTGCAGAGAAATATAGAAGAACATCTGTCCAAGTAATTTTTATGTGTGGACCCTTCCTTAAAAAAAAAAAACAAAACAAAACAGACATAATATCTGCTTGGTTATAAACAGAAAATAATAAAAGAAAAAATAAAGAGAAATAGAGAAGATTTTTTTTTCTTTTCATTCTCTTAGTATTCAATTGTATAAAAAAGATACAATGGTTAAGGAAAGGCAAATAATAAACATTAGAGCCCAGATACGGGTCTGTGGTACTTAGTCACCTCATTATTCCATTTTGAAGTCAATGTGAATTAACTGTTTGAACTAATATTTGGTTTGGGGATTTGAACTCCAGCTCTGATTTTCTGGCTTACATTTCACTCTAGCAAACTCCTCAGCACCAGAGGAGCACTATCTGGTGGCTAATCTTTTCAGTATCCAGTAGCTGCTGTTAAAGCTTTCTTGGTGCTATCCCTGCCTCTGTCTGAATCTTTGTACCTTTCCCCCAGCTCAGGACCCCACCTGTCCACCACAAGCTGATCCTTAAAAAAAAAAAAAAAAATCACCAGAAGTGCAGGCCTTCCCACAGGAATTTTGGGTGGATCACATTTATAAGACCTCCATGGGGAAAAATATACTTTTGGTCTGGAATTAGGCAAGTACCACTGGAGCAGCACTCTATAGCCTAGCTGGATTTTTCACATGAGCCATCTTTCAGGGCTGTATAAATAAAGAATAGTGGACTCTAGTATTTAAGCAGCCTACAGAATTACTTGAGTGATGTCCACCCACCATTATTATACATACCTCCTCTCTATGGACACAGATGCTAATGCTTATGTTAGCTGGTCCAAATTTTCTACTGCCATTTATCAGGAAGCGAGCACTAAGTTGAATTTGGGAGCAGGTCCAAATTCAGCCAAGGCATTTTATTTTCCAAAGAAAATACTGTTGACAATAGAATCGGAGTTAGCAGACTGGATCTTCTGAATGCACAGAGACATCCAAAAGCTGCTCCCTAAAATATGGAGTAAATACACAAACTGGCCTCTACATATCGTCCTAACACAGCCCCTGTGTATTTGTGTACATTAGCCTGTACTTTTTCTGGTGCTTTTGAAAAAAGGCCCAAGGTGAGGGATTTCAGTAGCTCACAAGGTTTAATGTTGCATGGCACAGTCTGATTTTTTTTTTGCAGGTTTATATTGGCCAATATTTATTGAATTTTATTGAAGAGCTGTATTTTGTTTACATTCTGGCTGGGATTTTGAGATCCCTTCGCCAGACACCCACAAATACCTAAGTACTTCTAAAAGTACAGGTTGTGCAAAAAGAAGCAAGAGACAGCCTGTCAAAGCCAGGTTAAAAGGAACAGAGTGTTACTGAAACCCTGACAGATCCAAGGAGCCCCATGATCCTGTAATTTTGGTGGCACTGAGGGGCTGTACAGGATCTGCCCAGCCTTGGCAATTTTGCACAGGCTGTAGGAGAAAGACATGGCAACACTTAGAGAGGTTTCTGGAGTCTCCAGGAGCAAGGAAAGAGAAGGAATCACAAAGCTAAAGCTGGGCTGAGACTCCTTGCTGCACAAATCCAACTCCCACAGAATGGCAAAGAGCCCATCCAACCGAAAAATCTCTCAAGGAGCAAAATCAAAGCAGAACAATAGGAAAAGAGCCTTGAAAAGTTCTCTTTGCTTCTTAAAATAGTCTTCCCTGTATGCCTGCTCCCCCTCCCTCCCCACCATTTATTGGCAGCTGTAGCAAGTAATTAAAAAGGCACTTTCATGTTAGGACAAACATGCAGAAAGGAAAACATTTTACATTTTTCTTTGCCAGTATGTACATTTCTGAGTAAATATTATTAAAGTTACTTCCATGAGCAACACAACTTCTGGAAGCCAGATGACTTTTCTGGTTTTATTCTGCAGTTGACAAGATAATGTCTGGTTACAGTAGAGTAATAAATTAATTATTTCCTGATAAAATTATAAGGCAAGGCTTCATTTTACAATTATCCACGAACAGAGCAAATGAGGTGATGTTGTCTAAATCAGAAAGAGCATTTGTCAAATGTCATTCAATACAACATATTGTGTGAAAGGGAAAACTGGATTAGACTTTTTTAAAGACTTGTGCTTTTCAGTTTTAAATTTAATTTAATTTTAATTTTGAAACCAAAAAGCTTGACAGAAAAACTCCACCAAAACCAACAAACAAAACCCACCAAAAACGATCAGTTTAAGAAGACTTTCAAAAACAGCATATACAACAAAAATCCTTTCCAGATAAAAAATTATCTGTACCAGGGAATTAGGACCACTCCTGGTCAGACTTGTGTGTAACCCATTCAGAATCAGTGGTCTCCTGAAAGAATTTCCTTTATTTTCTTAGTGTTACAGCACATCTCAATTTTCTACTTTAGTTTATTGCTTTGTTTTGTGATGGAAAATTGTTCTTCCACAAGGGCAGCATGAGCTTTAGTTTTATAAAGCTACCTCCATGATCAAGATTTATGTTTATAAAAATATTTATACTTTCCTCTAGGAGAGGAAAAAGTGTATTTTATAATTAGGCAGGAGCAACCAGCAAGATGTGCGATTGCATTATTAGCATGTGTGAATTCAGAATAGGATGCCCTGTGAAAATTTGCTTGGGAAAAAAACATCCTGGGCTTGCACAGTAGGTGACTGTTAACTTGCCAGCTCTTGCCAGTCTCAAAATACCAAGCCTTACCATATTAGTTCACTGTGGGTCAGAGTAATTTCCCAGCAGTGGGCACTCATGTTAGTTAGGTCCCACTGAGCGCCTGACAATGAAACATCAGTGATCCCTGGGCCTTTTCCATGTGTTCTTCTCTTCCAGACAGGTTAGGATAACAGCAGAGACATGTAAAGAAATAAAATTAAAATATAATTAAAAGGAAACAGCATTAGAGAGATTTTTATTTATGCACCTGTACAAATATATCTGTGCATGTGTTTATCCCCAACAACAGGCTTACCTTCTTAACTTCACTGACATTCATTATTACCAGATATGCAAATTCATTAACCCAGAGAGATTAAAATATTTTCTAAAAACGTTTCTTTATGGCTGAATTAAAATGTATAGCCTTTAAAATAGCCCCTAAGATTAGAGAAACTGTTCAACCTAATTACCTTCTAGTGCTGCACACCAGTTACATTCTAGCACATGAGATAAAAGCAGGTGCTTTGCATTAAAATTCCTGGACACCACCTCTTACATAATAATTACACTGAGGTTTAGTCTTTGGATGCTGCTACTTGGAATAAGCAAACTGAGGTTTGTTTAAGCACTGGTTTAACCAAGTGAGGTTCAGAGCATGGTCTGGAACCTGCATAAGAGTAGGTGCTGGTTAGCCAGGGGGTACCATTTGCAGTATGTGGTAACATGTGTTACTTCTGTTCAAATGGCTTTTTGTTTGTCCATTAAGCCTCAATATTTTTGTACTTTTGAACAAAATAATGCAAATTTACTGTCTTTTCTGACATCAGGGAAATGCTTGTAAAGTCTTCCTCTTAGCAAAGTGCCAGTAATTAATAAATGTCTTTTTCAGTTTGAGCATTTCTGTTAACATGGTACAGCCATTATAGCAATTAGTGGCATACCAAAGCAGCCATGAAGCCACCACCCTTTTAGGAGAGAATTTATGACCAGCTGATGTGGTTTTAAGTGTGTGATGCTCCCAAAAGGGTTAGTCCTGCCCTCCCTCTACTCACAAATACCGAGAAAAGAGTCCTTATTGTGGCTTTTCTTTCCTCATCCTCTGTGGACAAATGTCATCTGCTGGGAGCGGCCTGTAAATCCCCAAGGCAGCTCAGAACACCAGAGGCTGTGACAGAAGCAGCCACTGTGGGGTCAGCAGAGAATGAAACTCCCACAAGCACCCGCCAGATCCCTCAGGGGTACTAATGCAGCTGTAAATCTGGTGGGTGCTGAGTGAACTGGGTGTGGGTGGGTGATGATCCCTAAACCCCAGAGGGACTTTTGCTTTGGCTGTACCCACTGTCCTTTGTCCTGTGTGACCGCATGAGCCTCCCCACATGGATACCCTGTGGCAGGGACCTGCTGGACAAATGACCACTGCTGGTGGATCTTGCCCTGAGTGCTCGGCCTCATCTACAAGCTCACGACCAACAGTGTGGGATGGCTTCAGGCACAGCCAGGCCATCTGGATCTCTTAGAGGCTTTAAATAAGTCCTGTAAGTCACTCATCACCTTCAGGCCACACTGCTGTGTGGAGGGAATTTCGTGTGTAGCATTTGGCCTTCTTCTGCAGGCTGGCTCACCTTGGCACTCCGTGTGCACAGAGGATACACCTTACCCTCAAACCTTCCAAATAAACAGGAGCAGAGGCTCTGTGCTTGCAGGTAGCCTGTCAGGCTCTCACAGGTGCAAACAGCTTCAATGTTCAAGGCTAGGCTTAATTTGCTGGGTTATCATTGAGCTGGTCAGGTTAAGTTTTGTGGTCCGGGTTGGCTTGCCCACTAACATTTAGTAGCTGTGTATTCCTGCAGTCACACCCACTGTGCATGGATACAGGTTTCTTTTATAGCTGTGTTTCTCTTTGCTTGTACTTCAGCACTTTTCCTGGTGACAGTTTTATTCTGACGAAAACCACGCTCCTGAAGAGCTGCCACAGGAGGGCTCCCGTGTTTAAGGTTTCCAGATAGGAGCACATTGGCAGAGCATGCAAAGCGCTTTATTTCCCTTCGCTCCTCCTTTCAGCACTGGGGAGGTCTGGCTCACACGTATCAGGGAACAAACAGTTGTACTTTGAGCCACTCACAGTGGCTGCCATGACCAGGCTATGTTACACTGAAGCTCACCCTCCATGTCTGTCCCATCATATCACTGTTCTCCTGGCCTTCATCTTTTCCTAATATTTCCAGTCTTAAAATCCTGGTGTGGTAAATTGGATGATATTCTTAAAGAACCACATGATGGAGGCCTGTAAAATGAATTTTCCTAATTCACTTTCACTAGCCGAAGCAACTTCTCTGCTCCAGCTTAACCAAATGCAATTGCTTTCTCTTCCTGGTCTTCTTATCAGAAGAATCACTGCTGGATCACTCTGAAGCAGCTGAATGAATCAGGAAGGAGTTCCAGGAATGCTACAGCCCACTGGTCTGTTCAGTTTGGGGTAAGAGAGCTCAGCTATGACAAAGGCACTGGCCCAGGATCCCCACAGAAAGGTTTAGCTCCTCAGACTGGTTTCATGAAACAATTTCCTGTCCAAAGATGCAAACACTAAATGCCTTCTTCGGTAAAGGCTAGAAGATAAAGAGCAGAAAAAAAGAGATGTGGAACATCTATTTTTTTTTTCTGTATGAAAATTTCTAGCACGTCTTAAAACGTCTAACACGAGATCTTTCCATGTCTTTCTCACTAAGTCAGTTTTTCTCTAGAGTCAGCAAAACAAGCTCCATTTATTAATGTGAGCTTTTCCCAAGATCTGGTTTTGCCAAGTCTTGAGCATTAGAAATCCCCTAAAAATCCTTTCCCTCTCATCCATCCTCCTGGCCTTCCTCTCCCACAACATACACAAGGCACTTCCTTAAGGTTTGCTCTGAGATCAGAGTTTCCTCAGGATGTTCAGCCTCAAAGCTCAAGAAACACTGCAACACATTAGTCACCTCCCTCACCACAGTTCCCAAACACCAGCAAGCCAGACTTCCAGCTGATGCAATTCATCAGCATTACCCTGTCAAATTTCACTGAGGATCTGATCCAGGGCCACTCGCTGGCCTTGTTTTGTGGGTAACCAGAGAGGCATTGTGTGCAAAACAAAAGTGGGAGAAACTCATCCTGTATGCTTAGGGTCATCTGAAGATTTAATTTTTGATAAGAGTCAGATACAGATATAAAGAAGGGGATATGTGCTATGCCTTTTATTGAGATTTGTAGAAATGTGTTGATGATAGTACTATCCTGTAGGAATAATTCTTTGCCTTTTGTGTCCCACACTACTAGAAATAATAAAAACACGCACAAGAAACGTCAACAGAGGGAGTACACACCACATGATATTTACTTAATCATGTGTGAGACCTCTGCAGTGAATATAATTCACCCAAGGTGAAGTAATTTTTTTTCTTTCCCCTTGTGTCCTCTCTAGATTTCCAGGTTTTCAATGCCATTTGCAAGAGGACAGTTTGTACAGCAGAGCTGTGGTGTCTGTCCTGACGTGGGGCAGCTCCTGCCCCTCACAGCACAGGCCACAGGGTAGGGACTGTACGTGTTGCTTACGCAGTGGTGACACTTTTATTCCTCTGAGTAACAACACACTTGCATTCCCAGCACATTCCAAAAGATAACTGCAGTGCTGTGGTAAAATGCTATCTAACTCCATTGTCACCTAACTCACTACAAGCAAAGGGTGAAATGGGGAGAGATGCATCAGAGTAAATCTATAGGGAATCACATCCTTAAAAAATTCCTATCAGCTTCCTTGTCAAAGCCCAGCTGTGTTTTCTGCTTGTTTTTCTCACTGGATGTGCAAGTTAATATATTCCTAAATAATTTTCCAGAGAAGTTTTGTTTTGTTTTCCAGTTTCACAGAATGGTCGAATGGATTTTCCTCAGACTTTCTCCCAGAAGCCATTGGCCGAGCGTAGTGATGGAAAATTTCAGCCTAGAAAGTAGAATCTTTCAGAAACTCAGGAGCAAGGGAAAACACTGGACTTGGAACAAAAACTGTTTTGAAGTCTTAACTACAATACTACGAAGGTGCTATGGTACAGACATAGCATTGATTTACACACGCAAGTTTTGAAGCTGAGGCAATCAGTGTTAGTTATTTTATGGACCAGTAACACAAGAAAAACAGAAGATGCACACAGCTGGGTTGTGCTTCTGGCCTGATTTGACTCACCAGACTTTCTCAGGAAATGCTTGAGCGTGTTTCATTCAGTAGGTACAGCCGGCAAGCCTGGACAGAGCACCCCTCTCCTGTTTGATGTGGTTCCTAGGGCTTGCACATCCTTTGTATCACACAGGCTCGTGGGTGCTCAGGGCAAAATGAAATTGGCTGATGATTAAATGGCAAGCAAATGCAGTGGCACCCTCCAAAAATCCTCTGATACTCTTAGAACATAAAAATCAGAGCCTGGGTGACAAACTCATCTTGCAGTTCACTCCCTGAAACCACATGATGGTGCAGAGGATGAGAAGGAGCAAATCTAAGGCAAGAAACTTGGTAAGCACTCATGGAATTTAATTCTCTGCAGGGACACCATCATTCATCTTCTGTCTGAGAATCAGGAGAGAACTTGCTTGGGGCAGGCAGAAAAATCATTTTGAATCATCCTGGATGTGTGATATAGCCTTCCATTTTGCTTTTCACCCTCTGTGAAAAACTTCTGTGATAGGTAAAGAGGGACTGCTAACACAGCCTTAGCCGTTGGATTGCAGCTCATACTGCTTCATATGGAAGAACTCTGAAGCCTAATTGTGGCAAGAACAAGTGCTCACAGAATAGCAATTACTGTGTCCTTCCATGCTGTGGAAAAATTATTGCTCTCTTATAACACCAACAGCAGCTCAGGAGAAACCCATTTGCTGCTGATGCAGTTTGAAGCAGGAAAAATAGTTAACTTAAACAGAAGCAATCTAAACAAAGTGGCCTTTGGCTCAGTGGCCAGAGCTCTGTGTTAATTTACGGCTTGGACAACCAGTTGCCAAGATGCTTTTTAGTCTTCAGGTTGGTGAAGCGGTTTTGGGTTCTGTGCAGAAGGTGGTTATTTTTTCAAAAGCTTTGATCTGTAATGAAAAAAACCCCACTTTTCACTTTACATTTAAAAGGCAGAACTATCTAGAATTCCTTTGAGAGTAGGAGAGGGATTGATTCTTGCATAAACTTAGCAT